>AP028157.1:12060220-12660220 GCA_014132275.2 Samia ricini
TCACCTGGCCTTTATTTAAGACGTGCTCAATTTGATCAAAATTCGTTTGACTAGATCGATTCTTACCGGCATGCTCAGTCACCCTCGCCTTATAACTTCGTTCCGTCAATCTTTTGTCGTCTATCCTCTCCACGTTCCGGAACCAACCAATCATACCTTCATCTATCTTGGTCACTACATCCACTACCACAACACAGCGTTCTCTTATTATTCACACTATTTCTGATTTTTAAATTAACTAATATATCATTACTATATTTAACAATAACTATCTCAATAATAATACCTCTTTGGTATCATCCAAGGTTATAGATGAGAGTGCACCTCGGCAGAATTTCTCCATTGCGTAACAAAACCACCACATGACGTCGTGCACGGCCGTTGGTACTGTGGTCGAACGCAAGAGCCACGTCAAAGCCTGTTCAAACATTATACTTTTTTAAATCTTTCCAATTGCAATGAAAGCAGTAACTAGAATTGGAACATATTCAAATAGGGTTCAATGAAATCTAAAAAAAAAATCATTGCAACACTTGAACGGACCCTATTATCATCTATTATTGTTTTATTATGATACTTGATTATGTGATGCAGGTGACATTACTATTGTTTAAATATCTTTTGTATAACATTAACTATAAATCAGCCCCGGGGATCTACGGTATTTTTAGAATCCGAGATATAACATTAATAGTGGTGGTCCTCTCTCCAGCGTTTGAGATAAATTAATGGGTCAATAAAAACCCTTTAATAAACTTGTACTTTTTATTATCTATTACCTAATAACTTTTTAAATTGTGTAGCATGAGGTATTACCCGGGAAAAATAGAGTAGATCATATTTAGTAAATCTATGTACATATAAATTTTCAACCAAGCCTCCGTAAACTAGGTTTATGTGAAGAATTTTATTTTTATTATTTTTAATCATATTGTATAAGGATTTTAGTGCCCCCTGAAACTGTATCTCGGGGATGGGTTTGCTCTGGTGGTGCCCCGGTTTCCAATCCCACCCCACCCTAGATCCGGGGTTATGGTAAATACATATTGCAATAATCCATAGATACATACTGCAATTAAGCTATAATTATCACAGGTGACTCTTTGATATGAAGTGTAACAGTAACATAATAAATTTAATTTACAGTTATATAAAATACTGATTATCCGCAACAGAACTTTTATATGTTTTTATTGTCACATGGAACAAAGAAATGTATAAACGATCAATATTTTATAGTTTACCTCAAAAGCGTACTGTCGAACAGTACTGATGCGGACCGCAGTGTCCATCTTGTGCCTGTATTCATGCAGGTCCCTCTTGGCCAGTACAAACATCATTACCGGTCCGTTGATTAAGTTCTCCGTATCGAAGTCGGGTGTTTCAAATGCAGATACAACGCAACCGGCAGCATTCCAATTACCACATCCGACTAAACGCTGTAGCGCTGCACTCGGTTGCGCTAACAATGACGAACCGGCACCTTTACGACGATATAATATGTCAATTCGCATATTGTGGGTAGCACTGATAGAATTTATCATGACATTATTTGTCTTCTGAATATTTGTTCTTTAGGGTAATCAATTTTCTTTGATAAGTTGCAAAATGCATACGGTGCAGAATAATTCATTGTGTTTGATAAATTACCAAACACTTACACTAAGGATAATTCGTTGTTTTTGAGAAATTATAAAATAGATATGTTATCAGATAAGGAGTTCCAGGTCGTTCATAACAAAATTACTAATATCCCGTTCTTATAGTTTTTGTTCTCACACCTGTAGCAGTTAAATTCTGCAAATTAAGGACAAGGTATTTAAAGCATAAGAGAGAGTTCACTGAATTTCACATTATAACATTTCTTGTTTTGCTAAAACTCATGATTTAACTATGATAATTGTGTCATTTAATATTTTTATTAAATTGATACGAAAAGTACCCAAACTGGCGAGCGTGTATGAAAGCGCTCATGAAAGTAGAAGAAGCGAAAGAGGTGTGTCGAGATCGTAGCAAGTGTAAGGACATAGTCTCTGCCTACTTTCACGGGAAAAAGGCGTGATACTATGTATTAAATTTATACTCCTAGGATAATATTACTAAAATGAATTTATAATATAATAATCACTATAAACTTCACCTGACAAAGTGTCTGTATTTTCGGCACGTTCATTCCAGTTAAGGAGTGGTTGAGCTGAGTGGGCTAGATCTCTGTTTCCGGCTTGTCCCATGGACATCGAGCGTTGCACTTTAGGCCATTGGGACCCGACGGGAGGATTCGGAATACCAAAGGCAGACATCTAAAATACAATGTATAGTATTTATATTGACCATCTTTTCATACAAAATAACATTATATCTAAATTAAATAGACTATGGTTTATAAATTTAAATGCAAATATTGTTTTTTCTGTCCCTATAGTGTTTCTACCTTGATTCAATATTAAAATGTATGCAATACGATAGTTAATTTTGCCACTTGTATACTAATAATAAAAACACATCTGTGGCTAATTTATATGAATTATTTTATTAAAAAGAAATGATAAAATAGCATTATTTCAAATAAAAACGAAGTCACAAGAGTGATTTTTAAATCATTTACAAAATTATGCTTATACAATTTTTTAAATTAGTGTAAAATAGGAAACTTTAGAAGTAATATACGAGTGTATTCAACAGTTAGATATAAATACAGCACATTATGGCCGTGTGGTGCCGGCCAAGAATAGTACCATCCCATATCTTTCCGTGGGTGTCGTAAAAGGCGACTAAGGCAGAAAAAACAGAGGATGGGCAGCAGCATCTTCTGAGTATCACAAACAACTACTGCGATCGCCAACCCGCCTGCCAAGCATGCCGATTATGGCAATTCCTCTTTTGAGGGAGAGACTTATCTCCAGCAGTGGACGTCTTTTCGTTGAATGGGTGGATGAAAAACATATCTAAGTTAACGAGGAGATTAATACTATCATCATTATATTTAGACAAGTATTAACGTGAAACCGTCACATAATCTATTCATAGAATTATTTCTTAATCATTTTCATTTCATCGCACATACAACTTCTTACCACCCGTCTTCGCTAAATTACCGTTGCCATTGTGATGTTATTCTTATCTATACTAATAAATAAAATTGAAATTGTATGTTTGTAGTGTCACTATTATCTTTTTTACTAAATACAAATACTAAATACTATATTTTTACTAAATGTATATACGACTAGCGGCCCACTTGGCTGCGTACGGGTATTTAACAAAAAAATCAAAAATTATAAATTTTAACGCACACTCCTTTCTTTTTACTTCGGGGGTTACTTATACAGTATATTATAGTAGTACATTATCCGGGAGTACACTATAAAAAAAGTTTCTTAATTATTTTTGTTGTAGATATTGGTGTCCTATGCAGTGGTCTGGTGGCCCAGGACAGAACAAAGCACCACGAAATCTCGTTTACAGAGGTTTCAAAGACTAGCCTGTAAACTAGCCCTAACAGGCTGCATGCGAACAGCTCCAACAGCAGCCATAGAAGCCTTTATCTATTTACCGCCTCCTGATCTGTTCATACAGCAGGAGGTGAGCATGGCAGCCCTACAGCGGTACTTTCATTACCTCAGGCCTCATTTACGAATGTCACCTAGCATTGCAACACATAGCGGCAGTCAACACGGTCATCCTACAATGGATAAAGGGTCACAGCGGATCAATAGGTAACGACGCAGCAGACGAACTGGCAAGAAGAGGATCGACGACAACGGTGACAGGCCCTGTGCCATATCTTCCTCATACAAACAGTACTTTTAAATCACGGTAGCGTCAATACACCCAAAGCATTCACAGTGAGAGATGGGTTAACACTCCTGGCTGTAGACAGTCTAAACAAGCTGTTCCGGAAATATCACGGAGCTTGGCCCGGAGACTGCTTAGCTTATCTCGCACTAATCTTTGCCTAGTGATGGGTGTAATGACGGGACATTCCTCACATAATAAACATTTATATACTATATACTATTTTTTCTGACAGATAGCCCCATGTGTAGGGGATGTCTGAAAGAAGAAGAGACTACTGCCTACGTGATCCTGGAATGCACGGGAGTAGTCAACCAACGGGCAAAACTCCCAAGAAAGCGAGGTCGCTTCAAGAAGCCTGTGATCGCCCCAGGTGGCTTCTGAGCTTCTGGAAGGAGCTGGGCTGGCTCGAATAGCTGGCTGATCCTTCACGCACAACGGATCGCTAATGTGTCTAGTTGCGGAAACAGGAGCCCAACAAAATGTACAAATAGACATGGGTATTCTCCGGAACGACTGAACCGATTTTGACGTGAAATTTTGTAGCAGATGGCTGAAGTTACTCCGGGTAACTTAGGGTACTTTTGACTTACCAATGGTGCGATCGACGGCATCTGTGGTCGTCCAAGCGAATGATATCTTGCTGCCTCCACTTCATCGTTATCTTTTGGTGTAGTTCTCCAAGCGTCCAGCGATTGGAATGGCGGCGCCGGCAGCCATACACTGCCGGGCGGTGTGGGCGGACTACGGCTAGTAGATTCCTGACTCGGGGTAATGTTTACCGATTCTGTAAAGTAAACAAATTCCACATTACGGTAACTGTTAGATATTCTCCAAATTAATTATTAATCCGAGATGAAGCCACTACTACACTCATATGGGATTGAGGTATCAAACTCCCCAGTAAAGTGGACTGTACTTTTATGAAATTAGTTAGAACTAGAATATACATAACATCAATATGTTCAATGTAGGTCAATACCTATGAAAAGCTATACCCAGGATGAAAGTTTTATATTTTCTTAATTCCTCTAACCCTGATTCTCCTAATTCCCTAAGTCTCAAGTTCTCCTAAAACTTCCTTAAACGTTTAAACCAAATAGCACAAAATTAATTATTCAAATATTCGCACAGTAATCGTGACCCGTGTCGTTGTCTGAACAAATTATCGATCATCCGTAAGTTTCAAAACGTTAAAATTATAAATGTAGTTACCCTCTACCAAACAATTTGTAAAACCAAATATAACTTAAAACTTACTTAAAATATATCATTTTATTTAACACTCTGGACATTTGTGTGAATCTTCATTGAATGTGGAGATGACACAAATAGAGAGGAATGAAAAAGGAAGGCATGTTGCGCCGACCCCAAATGAAAATGGGAAAAGGGTAGGGAGATGATGATGACTCTGGATATTTGTGTATTTGTGCAATTAATTAATTATTGCAACGATTACAAGTGCACATATGTAGAAAAAACGTTCAACATTTAACCAATAAAATGTAAAAAATAAATGATTACCCGAGTTTGTAATCGGAGCCAAATCGAGTAAAAACATCGCATTATCCTTTATCACATGATGATCGACTTCTGGTGGTAATTCGATGCGTTCGTAGGGTGAGTCTCTCTCGGTAATTGTTTTACTAACTGTTTCATCGTAGTCGACTCTTTGATGGTTTTCTCACGGCACTTGTCGCAGAACACGTACCATAATTGGAAAGCTGCGACAAGAGTTTTAGTTACGAGTAAACTAGTATGAAAAGTATAATTAACAATGTGTGCCGTACTCGAATCTGTGTCTGTGTGGTGCTAGCTAAGAATAACACCGTTTTCCGTGAATAATTCCCGAGGGTGTCGTAAAAGGCGACTAAGGGATAAACCTGGGGATCTGTAGCACCATCCTCTCATTCCACATACACCTGAGTGCGATCGCCAACCTGCCTGCCAAGCGTATCGGTTATACTAATCACATCTCATAAACGACACACTAACAAACCGGTCTCTAGTCCCCTAAGTACCGGTGGGGGGAAGGGTTTTAATGGCTGCTGAGTAAAGGGCCAACGGGTTCTCGGAGGCTGACGGGTTACCGAGGGACTAACGGTTTCTCGAATGGCTGTTGAGTACCGGAAGCCGCAGCATGGGTATGTCCCTTACAAGGTCAACCGACGATCTAGTGAAAGACACGGGAGTGAACTGCATGCGGGTGGCGCAAAACCGGTCGTTATGGAGATCTTTGGGAGAGACCTATGTCGAGCAGTGGACGTCTTTCGATTGAATGGATGGACGATAATAGGGTCGAATAAAATAACCGCACCTTGAGCGAGTTGACCGCACAGTGCGTTAGGGCTGTCAGCGATCGGCTGCGGTGTATCCGCTTCTCTGTACGTCCCTGTACGATCGTAACCAAACAGCGTCGGCGCGCGGCAACCCGGGTGAGCGTTGCGCATGTGCGCCGCTAAAGGCGGCGGCACACTGGTGTTACATAACTCGCATTTAACTGAAATAACATAAGGGACATGATGACTGATTATTTTTTATTGTCTTATGAACAACAGACTATAAATGATACTTATTGCTGTAAACAAAATTAAAATGTGATCAAAAATGAAGTACTTATAGACATTTTATATTTTATGCTGAACAGAGAACGTAATATATTACAATATGACATCATAAAATCTCATACAATTTTATACTAACAATCGTTTTTCGGACTGCGATAGAGCATCCCTTTTATCCGTCTGAACCAAAAATATTAAACACTTATATTTGAGAATTTTATTAGCTAAAGATTTTTTTCAGTAGTGATATTGTAATTTATTAAAATATTCACGTTAACATACCAAACACAATGATAGGCAAATGCCATTATCTTATTTATTTAATTACTATTTACTTTTCGTTTAATATTAATATTTCCATTATGATTCAATTTATAAAATCAATAACTCTATAATAACAAGTATCTATAAAATTCATATTGTATTATTATAGGTATTCCATACATAGCAAACTCACCGGAATGGGGAGTCTTGTAAACAGATGAATTCTTAGAATCTCTTTTCCCTCGTACGCCGCTGTAGGGTCGTGACGAAGAATCATCATTATCAATTTTATCGATAGTTTCTTTCTTAAACCTGTAATAATAATCGATAAAAAGTAATCATTAATATATTTTTAATTATTCAATATCACACCAAACAATAATGACAATTCATTAATTAGTACTTTAAATAGTTTTATTTGGGAAAAGAACAGACGTTATAGGTTAAACTAAAGTTAGACAACAATAAATCGGTTTCAAAATATTGTATTACATTTATATCATCATTCTCATGTCCTGTTCCTAACTCACTAGTGGTCGGCGCAGTATATTTTCTTCTTCCCTACCAGCCGTCATCTATTCATTTACTCCTTTTTCTTTCCTGTCATTTCTTACAGACTTCATACACACTTTATTTGGTCTTCCTCTAGTTTTCCACCCTTCCACATTCATATTCATTACTATTTTACCCATATGCGCTTCTCCTCTTCTCATTAAATGTTCATACCATTACAAACGAGGAGAACCTTTCAAATTTCCTTAGCACTACTGCAACTTTAAAACTCTCTCTAATATTAATTCCTTATTTTATTCATTCGTTAGCTAGCTACGCCTGCAACTGTATCTCATCCATCTTCTTACCAGTCCAGTATTCAGATCCATACAATATGAATGATCTTATAGTGGTCTTATATTATCCTGCCCTTCAATTTAAGGGCAATTTAAAGTGTCGCAAATCACACCAGAGACCTGTCGCCATTTCATCCTACCTGAGTTTATACAATTTATATATTTGTAATAAATTTTCGCAAACAATTAATAATAATATATTACCAAGTGACGTTGTGATTTATGAAATAAAATATCTTGACTCACTTGTCAGTAGCGACACTCAGTTGGTCAGAATCGTATAGAGCGTCCCATAACGCTACAAGTGCACGTAGCGCCGGAGGAAGAACATTGACAACAGATGGTATTGAGCCTGAAATTACATTTTATTTTCCGTAAATGTACAACACCTATAATAATATAAGATAAATTTGTAACACGGCGCTATCCCTCTCAGTAGACAAGTGTAGAGAATGCTACGAAGCACCGATTTAAGAAGAGGAGACCGTTAACACAAGAAACACTGTTAATGCATACCCTATCTCATTATCACGGAAGTTAAATCATATTGTTGAATGTGTCTGTCTTTACTGTCGCATTTTCGTTTCATCGAGGTTCAAATCATAAGGCGGCTGAAGAAGTTTTCACTTTAAAAAGTAATAAAGTATCTTATGTTATATTCTACAATATATGCTAAAATTATTTTAGTACATATAGTTAGTCGTTTTGAACGGTTACGGTAATGAAAATAGTGTAGTGTAATGTAGTATAGACAAATCTGATTAGATATGTCCTTTTGTGGGAAACTTTCTTTCCGTATAAAAGTAGAAAAACAAATTGACATTCACGGTTCCTATTGTAATGTTTCAAAACAGCCATTGTAGCTGATATAATGATATTTATTTTTTGTTGTTTATAATTTATTACGAACATGTAATTCTTTAGGCCTATCTACGTATTATTTTACTAATCTACAAAGCCCAAAAAACTGGCGGACATTTGTTAAGCGTTCCAAAGGAGTTGTTGGGACATTTCACAATTCACGCTCCGCGTCATTATTGTACACGATAGATAAACTGTATCACTTAAAAACGCCACAAAAATTACATAAAGTAATATAATCCAAGTAAATTAAAAGTAAGAACCATAACACGATAGTCCAAGATCGTCACAAGAACTCTCTAATAATATTTATTACATATATTAAACTCTTTGAAGTGAAGTTACAAGTGTGAAAAGTAAAATCAATCCTCACTTATACTGGGACAATAATATTGTTATAATGTGACTTACTTTGACGGCTGGAGCTCGATTGTCCTTCCTCTTCACTTATCGGTAGGTCGATATTAGACTTGCGCGAGCGACTCGTACTTGCCTCTTCACCTGAACGAGTCAACGTCTCTAAAATGGACGGATGAATTCGAAGATAATGTCCTGCAATAACAACAAACAATGTCATGTATCTACTCTTCCTCTATTCCGAACTCCTGAGGATTGGAACCATGTAGGTACGAACAATCACCATTGGGGCGATCATATACAGAGTGGACCGCATGATACATGCTGCCGCCTATTATCATCCTTGTTGTTTCAGCCCACCTTGTGAGCAGCCTTCCCTGAGCTCTTCTGCCGTCAATTCTACCTAAAATCATCGGCTTCTCTAGACAGTGCTTTGCAGACTGCATAATATGTCCGAAGAACCAGAGGGTTCTTTGTCGGTAGACGTGGTGATATTGAGCTCTTTTACTATGGACTCATTGGTTCTCATAGCAGTCTAATGTATATATAGTAATCTACACTAACATTACATCTCGAAGGCATCTATTTTACAGATAACACGGTTTCTCACAGTTCAAGTCTTGGATCCATACAGACAAATTACACAAAAAAGAACAGAGCTCAAACCAAGCGTTATTTATTTAATTGTACGTCGAATATTTATGTTCTTCCAATCACATCGAGGTTCATCATAGCACTTTAGCCATACCGCTTCTATGACGGATTTCATTGGTATAGCTACCGTTTCTGGTTATCAATAACCAAAGATATATGGCATATATAATACAATGGAAATCAAACCATAACTTGAAATAAATTGTTCCAATTTAAACCATAAGTTTAATTATAATTGTTACGTGTCATTATATGGAGAAGAAAAACAAGAAAAAAAAAAACTACTGGAATATGTGTAATTAATTGTATTACAACAGCTCTGCTTATCTTTTAATACCTTGGAAACGGAGGCGATAGTTATTACGTAACCAATTTGTACTTATTTACTTACTCAGATTTACTCAGAAAAATATGCCAACGCTACGTTACCATGAGCGCAGGTGTAAGAACTTTCTGTTACTGACAATTACTATTATTAAAAATGTCTAAAGCTCATTATTTATAACTTATTTTTCACTGTGTAATGCAATATACAACTTTTTATCGGATTATAAATATAGTTTAATTGATTTCTAAAGGTGATGATATAAAACAATGAATACATACCCGCATTAAACACTTCCACTGAGTGTCGCTGTTGTTTTGGCGCTGTGACGTCATGCGGTGGTCTAGTCACTACCCTGGCTCCTTGTTTCGGTAGTTGCGGATGAAATTTCAAAAATGCAGCACAAGCAATAGCATCGTGAACGATTCCTAAAATGAATTAAAAAGAAAAACATTTATTTAACACATAAGGAATAGCTTTTGAAGTATTTACTACCTATTTATATCAAAATCGTACATGTATATTTGTGTTTATCATGTGAATTTTAAGAATTTATAAAAATAAAATACAAAATATTTTAAAACCTCATTTATTATACATTAAATATATTTTATAAGTTTAAGGAGGATTTCAACATTTACGTTGAGTCAACTGCCACCTTAACTATTTAAAAAACCTAATTGCTAATATATGTCAAACACATAAAATAACGCATTTCAGAATTGGCTCAATGAGAATTTTCAAACTCAGATTTCAAACTCAGCGGCCAGCCGAGGTTCGTACCCTTGTGCTAGTTACCTTTTGCGTCGAGTGCCTTCAGCACTCGTCCACAAAGTTACTGAGAAGGTGGCAACGCCCTGGCGGGCAACACCATTAGCTAGGTTTAAAAATAACAAAAAAAATTGGATCAACGACGCTAAATCAATTCCAAGTCGTTTTAAAAAAATTGGATGAAAAATGAATTATTAAATTTGCATTTGTTGTAAAATATTGACAAACAAACGTACCTTCATGCCACAATGTAGCGGCGAACACTGCTCGTACACATTCCGCTTGTGATGGGCTTATAGCATGTTTCTTTGGCGTGGGTGGAGTTGAGCGCGTCGTTACCGATGGTGTGGGCGAAACACTCTTACAGGCGCGTGGAAAACTTGAGCTTTGATCATTCTGCCTTGCTTCACTGCCTACGTCAGAGTTATCTTCCTACAGAGAGAAATACTAACATTGATACATTCATCATCATCAAAGACTGCAATTGCTAAACATAGGCCCTCTCCAAGTTACTCCTTGTATCACCTTCATCCCTTTTGAGGTCCTACTCTCGCTGCGTCTTCCAATACTGGGTAGATATTTGAGAACCTGTTGTCACCATCGAACGTGAGTGCTGGCCATTGCCCAACCCACAACCACCAAAACTTAATAATTCTTCAGATGGCGGTTATTTGCTTCCATTCTGAGTATTTCTAGTTTGATCAGGCATTAAAATTCTACGCAAAGTTCTCACCATTGCCTTTAAACATTCTTAAGACATTATCAGTGTTGCATATCACCATTGGCAATACATAATAGTCGAAGGCTTTCGTTTTAAAAAACACCCTGATTTTTATTTGGAATATAAATACATTGTAATAAAACAATGCATTGAGAGCGGATATCAGTCTATTTTTATGAAAAATAATCAAGTAATATTTTTAATAAAAAAAATATAACAATACCTTAGAATTCTCCAAATATAAAGGCATCGGTGAGACAAGCTCATCGTCGTTGTTGTCAGGCGAAGTTTGTGTTCCCATTTGAGCAAGTTGGCTTACACTCCTAAATTCCGAATCAGAATCTGGATCTATGTCTAAATCATCCTGTAAGTTTTTAACATAAATCGTTAAATTTAATATGATTTTGACTCTCGATAAAACTTTTGTTAAGAGTTTTTAGTATGATTTAACTTACATTGATTAAGTGGGTAGACCGATCATAATGGGATTAAACTTTTAGTGGTATGCTTCTAAAATAAGAAAAGGTATTGACGTAATAGAACATTTCTAAAATACACTTAGGCAATTGCCTCATCTGTATTTGGTACCTCAGAAGGCTATACTTGAGAATAAGGCCGAACATTAACGTTAGACTGGATTGAGCTCACCAGATTAAAAATCAGTACTTAGATATTTTACATTACATTTACATTTTTATTTGCAGTGACTCGTCGTTGTGAGACTGTTATACCACGAAAGCCTTGACGCATCGTGGTGTGCTAAAGTCAGTCATTCTAATAAATACCATATCTATGATTTACGAGCCGATAGAATAATGTTTAACCTACATAACGTTTATTTAAAATACTAAGTTATAAAAAAAAATAACATTGGTATCTGTGTAGACCAATACGGAGAATAAACGATAATTATAATAACTCTTGTTACATTTCTCATAGGTCATTGAAAACTAGTAAAATTGCGACCACGACCGTTGCTACTAATGTTCGAAACATCGCGTCGTGTCGTCGTTATAAAGACAGGCATGAATGAGACAATTTAGTCGAAATCCAACGACCCTCTGAAATATTATTTATTAACTCTTAACATATATAATAAACGAGAAACCCGACATTACCAAGAGGTGTGTATATTTCTAACCTCTAAAATAGCCCCAATGTTACGGAAGTTTTCGTTAGAGCGATGTTTGCGCGGCGGCCAATCGTCGCAGTTCCCGTTACCGCGACGCTGTACCCGTCTGCGACACCAAAGTCCCTTTTAATACGTACCAAACCACCATACTTCCCCGTATAATGAAAAAATATCAAATGCCTTATTTTGTATATGCTTATTAAAATAATTTAGATATCTAAAGTTGTTTATAAAAAAATATATTTAAGTGTTTAATACAGCTTTCACTACCTTACTCCCAATTAAGCATACATCATTTTCAACTTTTCTATTTTATATAATATAGTTTATTTTACAATTACAAATTTAAACCTAACTACACCATAAGCTTTACTGTAAGTCAATACGGCTGTTAATGAAAAAAAACTAATAAAATTTAACACTACTCTTATCACAATTATATTTATTGACACGTTTGTTGTTGAACAAAAAGTACGTCAGAAATTAACAAGTTATTACTTGAGTGGCGGTTGTTCGTTGCGAATACTTCTGGCTCGTTTGCTTGGCTCTGAACCGAACATGAACGGGCCTGATGAACAGTCAGTCTGGCGAAACGACATTAATGTCAGGAACAAGTGTATTTAACAGTTTCATTTTTAATGTAGACTATCTATGTACTAAAACTAGTGAGATGATTCGTAAAATAGCAGCTTTACACGTGTACTGTGATTTTAAATGTGGCATATTATGTGAAAGTAATAAACTAAAGATGAAATACAGGTACAGGGATGGTTTTAGGTCTCATAAGGAAATTAGGTATATAAGTTACTAGTTTGATCGTTAATGTTAAGTCAACAAACATGATTTGGCTAATGATTAAAATGTTCATACGTTACTGGAAGATTTACTTCTAAAAGATACAATGTAAAATTTTGATTACTTTATAAAAAATCACAAGAAAAATTACAGTAATAAGAAAAAATACCTAATGCCTCCCAACCTCCTCTTGTATTTCCTATAGTATCCAATTTACTCGTAATCTGCAAATTTAAATATGCAAGCGAGAAGCATAATTTTGGAATTGCAAGTAAGTGACTATTGTAGTTATCGCTAAAAGTTAAAATCCAATAAGAAAAGCACTATTTTGCACTCGTAAAGGTTCTGTTTGTTTTGAAATGAGGAGCTTCGCAAAAGAACCAAAGTAACCAACATTGCTTGATGGATTACCAAACCAAAGTGGCAAGGGGCTGGGCACATTGCTCGGAGAACTGATGCCCAATGGGGCCATTGGGTTCTCGAATGGCTGTCGGAAGACGCAGCGTAGGTAGGCCCCTCATCAAGTAGACTGACGAGCTGGAGTGACTGAAGACTGCTCGTTGTTGAGATATTTGAGAAAGGACTATCTCTAGCAGTGGACGTCTTTCGGTTAAATGGAGGGATGGATAGAATATTTTGTTTGAGTTTATAGATTTTATTTGTAATACATTTTACTACAATTTAAACATCAGGAACTAGCACTATACCAAATTAAAAAGTCGCTTATGTAGAAAATTAAATCTGTAATATATTTTCATGTGTACATCTTTTTTCTTACTTTGCTGTAATGTATGAGCGTTATTTCGTGAAAAGGGATGGAAATGTAGATCACAAAATGCAAGTGAGTAATAACTCGAACAAATATTCCCGTATTTATTTTTTTTTTTTTTTTTAATTTGCATTAGTCTTGATTAAATAAAATATAATTTTCATTGAAAAGCATTATTCTTCGTTACGAAAACTAATTTCAAATAATACTGAATCATTGTTTTTTTTCCGGATTTAATTTTAACATTGCTTATTAGCAATGTTAGATGTTACACATCATATGTGATTGCTGTAAAGCTGATTTTTTTTATTTATTCATCTTTCCATCGACAAATATTCATTGGTAAACTAATAATCCGATCCAAACGTAAACGGGTTATCTGTCAAATAATGACATTGTTAATGTGAATAAGGTATAAACTATGGTATACCGAATTAGTATGTTGACGCTGGTTAAACATCGCTGAATGAATGTTATTATGTATTGAATTCGTTTCCTAATTCGACGCGACGGTTCGAACACTTTTCAGGATTCGTGGTCGCATATTGGCTTACGATAACAAAAAAGTATATATATACGTAGTATTTATAAATATTATTAAGATACGTTGATCATAAGATTATTACTTGAAAAGAGTTCGAAATTTTTTATGATAAGTGATAGATAAGTTAACGATTATTTAGGACGAGATGATGCGAAACGATCAATTGCAATGTTAAGGATGTTTCTTATGATTCTTATAGTATGTGATATTTGACTGTCAGAGCATAAAGCTTGATTTGTATACTTAGATAGCATATTACGGGCATGTGTTTCACACATGTTACCAGAATTAAATACCAGTCTTATTCTTACTTCGTAAGCTCAAAGCTTAGATACTACAAAAAATTTAAGCAAGAAAATAATTAAAAAAAAAATAGAATGTTGTTTTTTTAATTACTCACATCATCCGGTAAATCACATCGTACAGAGAATGGAAATCTTCGATCATCTGAAACAACCAATGTGATTATAAAATGAAATAAAACAAATGCGTATCTTTATTGCAAATCATGCACTTTCTAACAATTTTTTTTTGTTTTTTAATTAATTATTATCTTCAAAGTAATTAAATTATTACGATAATTCTATATTCTCAGTACAAACGTATGATTGGTGTATACAATTGCAATTATTGTAGAATAATATTGTTAGTTATTTTTGCATCATAGATAGATAACAACATTTATTTAAGATACAAGCAACAAGATAACACGCATAATGACGTCAATTGTGTTTAAGCATTTTTGTGTGTCAATTAGTTCTTTTGTTTCTTTTAATAAAATTAATATTCGCCATATTATGTTCATCATAGGCATGGTTACTATAATTTAGTCAATGTCAGGCCTTTCCTTAAACACAATATTGGGCATATATCACTAATATCTCATTTATTACTAATAGTAATGCATTTAACAACAACCATATGAACATAATATAATTATAAATTAATATAAAAATCAATATTTTAATTGTATAAATCAAAATCATATATACACTTTATATAATTTGATCTCTGTAAGTGCTGATAAGCGTATAAATAAATATTACCAATGGTTGAAAAAGTATTATCGTCGTGTCGCGTAAAATATGATCGAGTCGGTGAACTTTAATGTACTAACAATCAAATTATTCATCTGATTAATTATTATTACGTTTTCATTATAATGCATGTACAGAGAAGAATAATTTTAAACATTCTTATTTTTCGAATAATAACCCATAAACATATGTATAATATAATATACACATAATATACATATATTTGACTTGCCATCTACACGAACGATTCAGTGCAATAGTCAAATTAAAAATACGACATACCATAAAAAGCGTTTTTTTTTTTCCAAAAATAATACAAGGCATTGCAGAGAGTTTTTCTGAAAAATTAATAGATAGAGGAGTTTATGTATAGCAAAAACACATAATGCTGGGAGCGGTAGTAATATAACAACACACGTCTACTAAGGTTATCCACCTTATACAAGTGTAAACGCATATTGATGGCATACCGTCCGAGTCATCATCATTATCATCATCATCATGATCCTCCTGCGCCCAGGAGTGTGTCTCACCTTGAGCATCGCTAAAGCCGCTCGCACCCGCGATATCCGACTGAAAATTAACAAAAATAAGACTACGTTGACATTATGCTTTAGCATACACCTATACTACATGTAAAACTTCCATTACATTACGCGCGAAGTTGCTTCGACGAAGTACCGTTCATATCTAACGATACAACTCGTGCAACCTCGCGAGTAGCTCATACACCGGCTCTTCTTCAAGCAACATCTGTCATTACAAAATGTACTCTCTAGTTCTAAAACTACGTGTGTATTTCGTATGTCTCGACGTGAAAAGAAAAACAGACAATGATCAGAACTCGCTTTAGTCTTGGTGAGGTTACATGAAGCGTACCGAAGTACCCGTCTACAGTATCGCATTCCCTTAGCTTCGATCAACTTTGCGAATAGTGTCGTAGTAGTATAAATATGAATTTAAAGACGCCAAAAAAAAATTAGGCGCAGCATCGCAAAGAAAATTCCGATTCTTGAATAGGTACATCCTCACTAGTTGTCCTTTATTTGATAAGCTGAAATTAAAACAATACCTGCGGAGAACTCTGCTCGACCGGCTCAAGCAGCTCACGATCAAGATGTCGATGATGCTGTAGACACCAGGCAACACCAGCGCAACCTTCCGCGTATGTCCTTGCAGAGTCTTCGCTCAAGCGCACCCAAGTACCGTCCTTATTCACCACCTAATAGTAACTTACACTATATAGATAGTGCTGAATCGAAAATACTACACCTCGACCATGTAGACATATTTTATTAATGTTTCGGATCTAGAACGCGCACTTACTACTGTGGTGAGGCCAGACGTTTCCTTAGTGCACTCAGTATACAGAAAACCTACACTCACGGATAGATACCTCCATGACTCCTCACACCACCATCCGCGACAGCGTTCATCGGTCGCCACATCTTTGATCGGCAGGGCTAACGATCTTTGTGACTCTGATCATATAAGGAAAGAGTTGGACCATGTTCGGGAAGTACTAAAAAAGAACGGGTACAAACAGTCGACTGCAACCCAGACGTCTACAAAAAGTGTCCGGAAGTGAACAGGCAGGCAACTTTTCTGACGTATATCAAAGGAGTGACAAATAAATGTGGAAGAGTACTCTATAGGAACTCCATTAATTCTGTATACGTTCCGTTCACGAAAGTTCAGAATAGTCTGCTTTCATCAAAAGACACTATACCATATCAGACGTGAGGTGTTTATAAAATTGACTGCAGCTGTGGTTCGTCGTACATAGACCAAACAAAGCATACAATCGTAACAAGGGTCAAGGAAGACAATACTGCAGTCAAAAACCAACATACACAGAAATCGGCCAGAATTAAAACTATCTTCGGCGTGGAATCCATTGATTGAAAAAGTAAAACCTCGCATGCGATCGACAAAGATTAAAGTGGATACAGTGAGTGTAGTGTGTTTCAAAATATTATTAATGACCATAAACAGACGAGGGTAGTTTCCCATAATTACCCCGTTGACGAAGACACCTCAGTCGTCTTGTGACCACGGCCTGTGTAACCAGGCCGAAACGTCAAGAAATTAACCATGTAAGTATTCGTTCTAAACCCGAAACATTAATAAAATATGAGTACAAGACGCGAAAGTTTAAAAACTGTTGTCGATCATGTAGAATTTAATTTATAATACTATTTATGTAAACAAAGATTCAGAGCCAAATTAGTAATGAACACCACAAATGCAGTATATAAAAATGCACAAATTCTGAATCATGAACATTGAAGTCCACGTATATATTTTCTCTTCATTGTTTTTTTATTTACTTAGTACAATTTTGTACTAGACACCAAATCGAAATGATCTAGTTGTTATACTAATTTAACGTTACCGAGAGTAAGTAATTTTACCATCACTTAATATACACACTAAATTCTTCTATGTATATTCCTGCTGTATAAATCTGAAATCTAAATTCAAATTGGTTCCGAACTTTTCGAGATTGAAAAATGAAAAAATGTACGGTTGTGTGTTAAGAAAAGCATGGGAAAAATAAATTCTTAAAAATAACCTCCTCGACAAAGGCAACATCCGCGCCAGGTGGTACTCGGCCTAATTCTTCCGATTGTAGGCTAGGACTCGCCCGAACACGCAACCCAGCGCTGTATTGACCCGTAAAACGTCGCAGTTTTGTTGGCATTAAAGACTCTAAAGATCCACCGGCTTGGACTGCTCGATCAGCTGCACCTTCACCTGTGTTCTCGACCACTTCAATAGTTAACTCCTATAAAATAAACAGGCACCGTAACACCATAATTAAAATACACATACATATGTACAATTACGATATTTCGTAATAGAAACTAATTCTGATAATACAATTTAAAATTTAGTAAACGAAACATGCATGTATTGCTACACTACCTCCAGGATTTTTTTGTGAATTTAAGGAACAACTTTCGTTTAAAAAAGCCCAATAATAATAATAAGTCAATTAATTTTTTACTAAGTTTTTTGATGCTAAAGCTGTAGACGTTTGACAATTTCTCCTGTCATTGAGTAACAATGTGCCCAAATATAGTGGTAACATACTAAGACTAGAATATCCTGAATCTGCTAAATCCTCCAGGGTAGCTACCGCAGTATATTTCGAAATGTATGGATGTAAATTTATATGTTGATAGTAGTTATTACAAAAATATTATTAGCGATATTTTCATCATCAAAGCTGCAGCTTGGTATTGCAAAATTCGAAACAACATTGACAGAATGACAGGCAAACGGAGGCGTAGAATTAAGAATCGCTACTTTTGGGCTAACATCATTTCGAATACATTACGACAACAATTTCACTCAGAAACATTATCAATGAAGCTGATTAGAAAACGAATTATAGAAAATTATTAAAATTGCGTAGAACAAAGTCGAGAATTAGGTGAATCAAAACAAAATAAATACATGACTTAAACCACATATTAATTTTTTGAAGTAATTAAATGGAATCTTTGTTTTATTTCTTAACCCTTTGAGCACTAACCTGGCGTTTACGCCAGCTTTCCTTTTTTTCCTATTGTCTTCCTATTGTCTCATTATTATGGGTACTCGACACATTAAGTTTATTTACTAGCAGCGGCTGTGTAGCGGAGCCATGATGAAATTATAGGTTAGTAGAAACAATAAAACGTTTAATAGTATTTAAAAACTATAAAGACTCGTAACAAATCCTTATTTTTATCATATCAACAGTTCTTCTTCAAATAGCCTTCACCACTTCCCAGCTATGAAAGTTAAAAGTAAAAAATATACAGAAAAAAGTATACCAATAATATACATATACTCATATATACCTGTGATGACGGTAGGTCATCAAATGTGCATCTGAAGACGAAAAGGCCAGTTGTTCGTGGTACCCAAGAAGCAGTGTATGATCCATCCATAAATGAACGTACAAGTAAACGCTCGGCGGGAATTCTCCCACCAGGAAATAATGCAACAGACCCGGCATTTGTTCCACCACAAACGCCGCTCGCGTGACGTATTTCTTCAAATGAATAATTTTGATATTCCTGTCGAAATTGTTTCAAAATTTATCTATAAAATCCGTCACAAAGGTTTTTCCAAAGGTATTCAATGGCTTAAACATTCTGAATTCTTAAAGATTATAAGCAAGAATAGCGATATGTTGTCAAAACATTTGTAATGAGATTTCATAGGAGAAAGTTTGAGTTGAAAATTCCGTAGAGCAAATAAATTACTTGAATAAAGATTGAATTCCAGTACCTTCATCATAGTAATAGTCTGGAATCGCATACATTCTTTAATGGTCGGTTCGTAGGGCACATCTGGAAAGTTTTGCCGTGCAACGTTTGATGTCCCGCAGCCAGGCTTTGGTTTAACTTCCTCCACGCGCTGGACTACGACCTAAGGAAAATTTTAAATGATTTTAATTGAAATGAATTAAATGATGCAACACATCTTAATTACGACAGGAAATCATACATTATTTATTATAAATAATAGGCTTCAAATCGAATTATCGTTATCATTTCATAGTAGTTTAAGTCACCAATTATTCATCATTCGCTTAAAGTTCCGATTGTTATTAGCTTTTTTCAACAGCATGTTGGGAATATGCATGGCTCAAATTCTTATAATTTTTACACCCTCATCCTAATAATAGGAACCAGTTAAATTATTTCCCAATGTATACCATTCCTCAGGCTATCTTTTATTAAAATAATAGCAAGTTGATTTAAAGTATGACAAATGTCAACTCTACTTGATTTTGGAAGACAAACTATTACTAGGTATTGTAAACGAGAAGTAAAATCTTAATGTTAAAACTTAGTTATATTTTAATTGGTTTCGAATATGCATAGTAGATTTATTGATAATATACATCGTTGTACATATAAATATTGGAAAATTTTCAAACAACGACTATAGTTCAAATTTTAAACAAATTTATCGTAAATCTAACGCATGGTAAATAAAACTTTGTATTATGCACATAAAATATAGCTCAAAAGCTCTAAATTTATATGTTGATAGTAGTTGTTACAAAAATATTATTAGCGATATTTTCATCATCAAAGCTGCAGCTTGGTATTGCAAAATTCGAAACAACATTGACAGAATGACAGGCAAACGGAGGCGTAGAATTAAGAATCGCTACTTTTGGGCTAACATAAGCTAGCTAGTGTGAATAAAGTACCTCCTCTAGCAACAAGGATTCAATATCTCACAATAGACTTGGAGCAGCGTGATAAGCTCATTTTTGTATTGATAACTACATCATTAACAGAATCGCTCAGGGCCGTCGAATACAAAATTAAAATTCTCAGCTAACGTGAACTAATTATGAATAAATACGATAATTGCCAGAAATTCAATTACGTTGGTAGATCAGTTTTGCTTCTTCGAAAAGGTCATATAAAAATAGTATACTGAAACGAGACAGTAAAAATTTGCGGCATCCAAAAAAAAAATAGTTTCCCTCGCCAATTGTAATAAGATGTACTAAGTGTCTAATCTACTCTGCAGTGTCCCGATAACAGTGTTTATAAAATCACGTGGAATATTGTGGAACATTCTTGAATTTTCATTATTAACTTTGTAGGTAGTTGTAATGTCGCAAAATAGTGAAAATTAAAATATTATCTTCCGACGTTAGTCAAAGATCAGTCGATAAGTCGGCGAAATAGCCACTAATGAAATTTAAAAAATAAATAAAGTTAAATTAAAAAACGCCTAGTTTGTCTCTTGTTACCATACATGTCGCATGTAAGTTATAAATTTTATGGCGATTTTTGTTTCATAAAAGGTATTTTAAATTTAATGCTAATAGTCTAATACAGCCAATAATATGTTTTGCAAAGTAATCGTCCGTGGTCCAGACTCATAATGACATATACATAATAATAATATTAAAACCAAGATTTGACCATATTGTCGAAGTGTATATTAATTAATCTAAAATCCAAATAGCAACATTCAGACAAACAATTTTTACCTCTACTTTAAGGCTAGGTGAAGTTACAATATCGCCGTATTGGTCTCTCAAAATGATAGGCATCGTTAATTTGACAGATGGCCTCGCCATCGTATTTGGAGCTTTCAGCTCACACTTGGCAGGTTCTACACGTGGAGTTGGAGCTAGCCATCTTGCAAGGCGACCGCCGGCTGTGCTCTCAGCGCCTGCTACAAAGTCGGCTAAGAACTGACGTTCCGTTGAAACACTTCTGCAAACAAATGAAAACGACATTGCTTAGAAATAACTTCGTGACTTTTGAAAGTTTCGCATTTTGCCTAAATAAAATTTTAAACAGATATTATGATTTAAAAATATTCTTGTGTTTCATCGTGTACCAACATATCTATATTATTTATATTTTTTGAAATTTTTGTAATTTGAAATATTTGTAATGTTTAATATTTTAGTTAATATTTTAGTGTAAAGTTTTAATAACTATATCATATGTATCTATACTAAAGATACTATATAATTTTCTAGAAGCTTCGGGTGTTTCAATTTTAAATTCCAGGAGCAAAACTCAAACAAATAATAAAAATGTTAAATAAGTATATCGTTCCTTTTTCAGTAATGATTGAAAGTGTATATTATTGCAGTCTGTACAATTCAGTTAATGCAATGCAATTAATGCAGTCTGTTGTTTTTCCATAAGAACTGCACAATATTTTTTTTTGCTGGAAACGTCTATTTCCATAGCCAACAAAACAATAAATAATAATGAAAATCGCAAACTGTCATCATAATTCATAAAAAACCTCCAAACAGCACTTTCAATTCTTTTTCAGACAACTTTTCCAAATACAAAAATTCAACATTCATTGTTTACTAAAACAATTAATATTATAGTGCAATTGTACCAGCTATTCTCAACGCGTTTCAATACACTTAATAACGAACTGCATTCAATTTTTGTTTATATAGAAAGATTAATTACTATCAATTTTGTTGAGCTCAATAACTTCAATGTAATATTTTGATATATGTTTATTATTGAAATACAAAATGCAAAATTAACATCTAAAATTATAAACTCAACAGTTTATCATTCATAGCACGCTTTAATTATACGAAATTAGAATCGACTAAACAAATGGACTTAGCAGAAATCTTGCTCTCATGCATGCATTTCATTTAATAATAATGAACATATAAATGTACCACATAATCAAATTGAGCAGAAACATTCGACAACATTGTGAAGTTTCAAAGAACCGCAAACATTAGACGAAGTTTATAACGTTATTGTAGCTGTCGTAAAATGAAAGCTCTTAAATAAACAAAACTATTACTCAAGCAAGATTTAAAAGTGTACGGCCAGATTCTAGGAATAAAGAATAAACTTGATTTACCACTAAACAATTTTAATATAATTGTTTTTAAAACTTATTGGTTCTCTCTTATATACAGTTGTAGATACAACAATCCTATATATAATAAAATACAGATATATTTATAAAGGCAAAGAAAATGTATACTAGCTTTTCCGTTTCTAATTGACCAGTGAAATTAGTTACGATGTTACTGGTACAATCTCAAATTGCAGTCCGAGTCATTTAATTGAATTTTCTGCATCCTTAGTTACACGTACGGAGATGTTGCGCCTCGGGATATAAAGTGATTCCACTATGTGACGCGTGATGGTAACTATTTGGATTAATTTACCTTGCATCGAATTGAATTATAAACTATTAGGTTTTGTTAATTATAAACTATTAAAGAGCAATGGAGAACCCAAAGGGCAATGGAAAGGGCTATGCTCGGAATATCCCTGCGTGATCGAATCAGAAATGAAATCCGCAGAAGATCCAAAGTAACCGACATTGTTCAAAGAACTTGTAAACTTAAATGGGCAAGTCACATTGCTCGTAGAATCTATGCCCGATGGAGCTAATGGATTCTCGAATAACTGCCGCTTACCGGAAGACGCTACGTGGGTATGCTCCCCACAAGGTGGACCGACGATCTGTTGAAGATCGTGGAATTTCGCTAGATGCGGGAAGCGCAAGACCGATCATCGTAAAGATCTTTGAGGAGACCTAAGCCCAGCAGTGGACTTCTTTCAGCTGAATGGATGGAGATTTTGTAATAAATTTTAGGGTTTTTTTTCTAACAAACTTAGGTGAATGAAACAATGATCAATGATACTACCAAAGACCAGGTTGATGCTCTCTTAACAATAAAATATTTAGTTAGACCTCTGATTTGAGATGAAATGTAACGAAAAATGCGTTCCGTCTGATCGTGAACGAAATAAAATGGTAATCGAAAGTCCTGGAAAGATACACCATCTTTTATCTTAATCTTATTTAACCAATATCGGAAATAAGCCTGATGCGATCATGTACGAAGTCTAAAGTTAAACGGATCAAGGAGTATCGCAAACGCTAATATGGCAATTCTTCAAACTGGCAAACCAGAGTCTTCAAAATCTAAATCATCTATACATTACACACTTCATAAGAGTAGGTAACTAATTTCATAAGTTACTTCGGTAGACATTTAAACCACGACAGAAACCGAAATAAATAATTTAATGAGCATAATTAATATATTAATAAATTGGCCACCCATTTAAATTAATACTAGCTGTGCGACCGCGGCTGCGCCCGTGCTACTTATATTCCCTGCATTTTACTTTTTTTATATGGAATCCTAAAATTTTTTTAGTACTAAGATAAAAAAAAAGTATTTCTCATAAATTCAAGCATTTGCCCGTAAAATTGTGCATTGAATCGATTTTTATTCAATTTTTTATGAGTTTTAGGCGGAACCCTAATTATTTTCGAAAATGAAAAGTACCCTAAGTGACCCGGCATAACTTCAGCTATCTACCAAAAATAATTCCTTTCCAAATCCGCCCAGCCGTTCTGAAGATTACCCTGAACAAACAGACAGAGAGACAGACAAAAATTTCAAAAATTATATTTCTGGTATAGGTGTCGTGTCGTGTATACATTCATATCCATTTAGTAAAAAAAAAATATTTTGACATTACAAAACAGGCACTTCAATGTTATTTATTACTATAGTTTAAGAGCTCAAACTTTATCAGATTTTTAGTTCATTATTTTTGAACAATATATTTGTATGGTAACTAAAGAAAAATCGTTCTTTTTTGGTCCACCCTTTTTTTCGTGAGGAAATTTATTTTTCCGTCCCCTCTGCCATCTCTAATCCGGAGTTGAAAATCTCCCGGTGCCCTACGTGAAGCCAGGAATACCCACTAAAACACCACGGTACCATCCGCCGGTTCGGAGGGGCGACACGAGATTGGGGAGCATGCTCCGCGTCGCCTCAGCGTCAGGCCTGATCAAAGGGCATGACAGGTAGAGCCCCATCCTATGTTTCATCTTTTTTTTTTCTAACCTAGCTAATGCTGTTGACCGGAAGGGCCTTTACAGCTTTACGGTAACTTTAGGGGCGAGTGATGAAGGCACTCACCGCAAAAGGAACTAGCACAAGGGCACCAAAATAGTACGAACTTCGGCTTGGCCTTACCTGTGTGTAAAAATTCCCGCGGAATTTTGATCCTAGCTAATCCCTACATTTTTTATTTATTAATACAATAAAAAAAGGTTCCTTACAGGACCTATGTTACTTGTGTGTTATGTGCAGGAGTGTGTATGCAGTGTTGTGCGTTTAATGTTTGATGCATGGTCAGTGTCACTGTATCTCGCTGGTACCGGCGTCAAGAGCCTCGCCAGTTGGGGAACGGAGGACATCTTGGGTCGCCACCGGAGAGGTACCCGGAGTGTCTGCGGGAGCAAAGTTAGCCGCTTGTCCCTGGCGGCGGGAACGGCGGTTTCGCGGCCGTGGGCGCTGGCACGCAAGTAAATGCGGTTGATGCGGGAAGATCTTATTCATGCGAGTGATGTTATCGTCACGGTCGATCAAGATGTTACGCGGTCGTCGTATCGTGGGAAGGACGTTCGGGTCGAGCAAGTATGAGACGGCTTTTACTATGAGGAGGTTCGGGTGTGTCTCTGGGCGTTCGAAGAAAGCGCGCGACACTGGGTTTTGAAAACGGGCTTGATGGTGGGCAGATCCAGATCACTGTGTAAATCCACGTTTCTCTGGTACCACCTACGCCTACGACTTTCCTTACAAAACGATTCAGAGTATTTTGTATGGTGGACATCTGGAAACTTCTAATATGAACTATGAATGATTTGTGATGATTCTAACCACCATTTTGAACAGGATGACTTTATGGCGGAGGGCCATTTTACTATCAGAGTTATAAGAGGGGTAGAGACGGCCTTGCACCATGGCGGTCTGGTGCTTGACTTTCTTGAGATGAACGTTAAAAGTCATTTTGGGGTCTAGATGAACACCTAAGTACCTAACTTCGGTGCTATAGTGGATTTCCATACCTGCGTACGTTATGGGACGAGGGGCTTATTCGCGCTCTATCGAACATGATCACGGTACACTTACTCGGGTTTATTGCGATACGCCAATTGAAGTACCAAAAGCAGAGATCGTCGACGGATCTATGGACGTATTTTTGGAGGATTACTTTCTTACGGAAAGCATAATAAATGACCATGTCAACCGCGTAATACCCTAACTGAACTTTTTCGAATGCAGGGAGGTCTGCTAGATAAAGATCAAAAAGGACTTACGCCAGAATGGAACCTTGGGGGACTCCTACACGTATTCGGTGGGATATAGAGTATAGAGAGACCGTTCTCTACTCTATAGCGAAAACTATGATCTTTGAAGTATATGTGTATTATATGGACTAAAGTGTCGGGGATGCCTAGCTCAGTAAGTTTGTAGACAAGACCTGTGTGCTAGACCTCGTCGAATGTTTCAGCGATGTCGAAGAAGACTACGTGCGTACGCTAAAGATATTTAAACTTCTTATTATTAAAGTCAGAGAGGATGTACTCCGCGAGGCAGCGTACTTGATGCGCACAGGAGTGTCTGGCTCGAAATCCAAACTGCTGGAGAGGCAAGAGATTTTTTTTTCCTTTATAACCTCTATGAGACGGTTCATAAGGACCCGATCATACAGTATTCCTAACGTATATATACATATTATAAATAAATTACTCTTTCAGTTTGTTCATTAGTATGTTTATCACTCGATAATAACGTAACCAGCTTAAACACGTCTATTAAAAATCATATGTATGCTTCCTGACCAATTTTTGAAATAATTATTTAAGAAAGTAATAAAGTAAATTAATCAAAAAATTCTCACCATCTCTGATCAAAATAGTTTTGACATTAAGTATTGAGTTATATTGTGTAATAAGGATGTGAATATTGTAAGTTCTTCACTATTAAAAATCAACTCAATACTAAGTTTAACTTTCATATTATTGAAACCTCAGATATTTTTTTATAACGGCAATTCCTTCAGCAAACATCTCACAAAATTTGGTATATAACCGGTTAATATGGGAACAGATGACAATCTCGACTGTAACGTCTGCAAAATATTCAAACAAATTCCTAGTAAAAGATTTTTCAAGGAATAAATAATAGTCTTATAGATTATGGTGAGATTAGCAGATATAAAAACGGAAAAAAGAAACACAGAAACGTTCTGTACACAAAGGGCGTATGATATTTATACAAATGACTAATAGAACATAATTAAAAAAAAAACACATTAACAATAACTTTGTACTTTATGTGTACAGAAATACCCACCCGGTGTATTATTCTTCTAAATAATGACTTAGATACGTTGGTAAAGAATGAGTTTAAGTAACTGCAAATGTAGTATTTAAACATATTGTGATATTAAAATGTGTTGCTACGTAATTTAAGAGATGTGTTGATTTTTTTATAAATACTGTCGTGTAGTAGGACGACCTGACATCACAAAGCGCCTGCCACACTGTCCTCGCAACGAGCAGTAGCACGTTGCATCTAACTTTACATGTACTACCATATAAGTATGAGAAGCGTCGATAAAATATACCATCGACAAACACTAATGATTTAACTATCGATAAAGAATATAGATAGGTAAATAAGTATAGTATGTTTAATAATTTGATACAACGTATTACAACTTAGTTATGTAGAGTAGATACAAATAACTCATACTTCCTATAACATATTTAGAAAATTACTACGTAAAATAAAATATATGTTCCAATTTAAGGGCATTCCGTTCCAAAGTTCCATTGAAGCATTATTAAATAAGCATTAATTGATTTTTGAAGTTATACTTCTTTTGGTGCGTTAGGGAATAATCATGAGAGTAAATTTTTACGATGCGCGCGCAACGCGAAAAACAATGTCACAAGAAACCAACACGCTGAGGTTAGCTGTCAACGTTTTAGTTTTTTCTATTATTACGTCAAAGAAATATAACTTCTTACTTACATAAGTACACACACACTTTTTTATGTCAACGGGGATTGGGGGTAAGGCTGGTCTGCATGGTGATTACGTAAACAATGATTATTTCCATAATTATGCTAATGTTTACGTTGTGATGGAGAGGGGGTAAGGGCTTTGTTTACTATTGCTGACAAAAGAGAGAGACAATAATGTCTTAAACTTTTACTTAAGTACGTAACACTTGAACAGCACCTAAAATATTTCAACGATACTTATTGAGCATTTTTTTTAAGTTCTTCATTAAACTGTATAACAAGTTTATTGATGCTATCTATCTAGTATCATGCCTTAATATGAAGATATTACCACAGACGGAGATAAAGTTTTCGTATAATATTTTTTTTTAAATTTTATAGACTTTACCATTACTATTTGCTAATAGTTTAAATTTGTGTTTAATGTTTCCTAATAATTAAACTCAGTAGTATAGGTGGCAAAAATTATACTCGTAACATATAAATAATTGAATTTACATAATTAACAATTCATTACATAGGTATCACGGTTAAACATTGAATGATGGAATTGTGATAAAACTGATAAAAAATTAGTGTTAAATGTACAAATGAAATAGTGATGTGTGGTATAATAGTATACGAGGATGTGGATGCCGTCGGACCCCGGCTATGTTTTTTACCCGAATCCATCTCATGATTGCATCCAATTTCGCCTCAGAGACTGGAGCCTACTTCCCTGTTGTCTCGTTCTTTAATATATAGAACTCCAATAGGAGGATGCCTGCCATACCGTAAAGGCGTCCCCACAGGTCATTCTTCAGGGTCTGCAGCAGGACTTTCCTTGCCCTGGTCTTGGCCCCTTCTGATTGCGATTTGAAGAATTTTATTTGCTTTTTTGTAGTTTGTATTTTCAAAGTCCTCCAGAAGTTTGTTGGGGGAAAAATAAACCCCAAAAAGAGCAAGTTCTCATCGTTTGACTGCAAGGAAGTCGGAGTATCTGGCCATTACGGCCATAAGGAGGGAGTCAGGGCCGAGATTATGGCCACTGATCCTGCTGTCGCAGAAACCTTGGAGGAACATAATACGGTTCAGAGACCCATCCGACCTGGAACAACCACTCAGACATGACCTGGAGTAAAAGATTCTGGGTCACGGCGCAGTGGTTGATGTTCACTTGCAGCATTTTGTACACCATCTTGATTATCTTGCGTTCGAGACCACTTACTTCTAAGTCCTCATCCACTGGGTACTGGATTAGCTGTATAATCCTTTGAAGGCAATTGAGACTTATTGGTCGCTTGTCATGTCCCCTTCCTAGTGGATGCACACATCTTGTTTCCCACCCCGTGGTTTGCCGGAAGTTGGTTATTCGCAGACGGGGAAGAGTAATGATTGCCAGACTGCTATAACATTATTAAAAATCATAAGGTAAATGAATTAAATTATTTATAATAAAAACAATCGTCATCGATAATAATTCGTGAGTGCGTGAATGTTGATTGTGCATCACTAACATGTGGCGAGCAGAGATATACAGCAGTTAACAGCACGCAGCGATCTCGGATGCGGCCGATGCCGTTGGTTTGGTTCGTCCGTCAGTCTTTGCATGACGAGCGACGTGCGCGGTCGCGCCCGAGCGCGGCATCATGTCGCGGTATATTGCGTTATTAGTGCTTGTGGCTATCTTAACTCTCACGCATTCCGATCAAAAATACGGCGTGTGTAAACTGCCCTACTGTGCATGTACTCCTGCAGCGCATCCATCCTGGACTACTGTCAACTGCACAGTGCCGCACGATAAGGTATATACCATACGCACTTTTCAACACGAACAAAAGTGAATGTTCACTAAACGACGTATATAGTTATCTTTAGAGAACGACTTGTCGTTTCAAATGTATACAGTGTACATGTACTTGTAATTATAAGCGAATATACTTAGTGAAACGTTATAAGAATAGTAAACTAACTTATGTAAATTAAAAACAAATGATAACTTAATAGTAGGAAACGATAAACTACGGAAGGAACAGCGTTTTCTGATTCTAAGCACGTCGCAACTTGGCTTTACCTTTGTTAATTTTATGACAAAATTGAATAAAACGAGAGGCGAAAAAAAAAGTTTTAATATAGGGTGGCATTTCGAAAATAGCTCACATCGAATCGCGTTCGTTGCAAGATAACTTTCATCAGAACGAACAACTTGCCACGGCGTGGCGTTTTATTGATATACGAGTTATTTTACAAAAATCCATTGTTTTTAAAAAGATATCTAACAAAATTCAAGGGTCAATTTATAAATTTTAAGAAAGGACGAAAACATGTTACTGTTGCGCGAAGCAAGTTTAAACATCGTAAACAAAAGATAACTACCTGATAGGCGACCCTGGCAGTATTTTGTTTTGGGGCATTAACATTTTTACATTGACATGTTGGGATGAACTGTATAATAAAATGTAATCCAAATGATTCTCAAATAAACATCATCACTATCATATTAGTGCGTGTACATTGTTGATATAAATGGTTAAATACAATAAGTAAATTAGACGCTCAATCGTCTAAATATGACGATAATTTCGACGACATATTATTAAATCGTGTTCCACTTGCTACTACGGACTAACTATAAAATTTTAAAAATACCGTACGGCAGACAATCCCACAGGCGTCGCGGCGGTCATAACATACCTACTGTGGCTACCACATTAATTTAAAAAAACCTTTCCATATATGCAAGTGTATCAAAATCACTTCCTATCGATTCAAATAACCAATTACAAGTTTGATTATTCAAGTTATATAATATTAAAATAAATTTGAAGTTGTTTGTATTTTTATTCATCGTTTTAGCACATTACCTATTATTTGATAGATCATTTTTTAAGTATATATTCTGAGTAATCTAACTTGCTTCGAGTAAAATATATGCAATCTCCTAAATTTTTCTATCAAAATGATTGGTTACTAAATCTTAACTAATATATATTATAAATGCAAATGTGAATTTGTTTGCTTATTTCTTTAGGGAACCCTTTTATTCCTGAATTGTATGACAATATCTACGAGCATATGTTCATCGAAACGATCATATTTTGTGCTGTTATATGTTATGTTACCGAGTTCTTATGAGTGATATTGATTCAAGCTATTTTCAATTTTTTTTACAATAATTTGATATCAGTTGAAAAGGTTTCTCTTCAATATTAGATATTTTCTTTTACTTTAAAACTAACTAAATTTCTAGTTAGGAAATGAAATCCGGATTAATAATGATTAGACCAGCAATAGATAGAAACATCTTTTTAAAATGTCTAAAGACTATATAATTATTATCTGATGTTTGAATTTAACATCAATATTGACAGTTTCGATAGATCGTCTTGTAGATGCATTTTTACGCTAATAAATAATGTTGACTAACGTTAATATAAATAGTAAAAACTTTTAAAGCATTTAGTTAAATAATAAAATTAGAAGATAAATACATACCTACCTGTAAACACGTTTATTTTAAAGTAGTGTCATAGTGTTTACTTTGTTACCACTTGCTTTGGAGCAAAACAAGTTAAAACAACTCTATTTTCTTAATACAGGTTTCCGTAAAGCAACGGCTTTATCTAAAACCTTATTTAAGGACAGGTGGGTTTATACACCATCCCTCCATTTAACCGAAAGTCGTCCACTCCTGGGCATAGGTATCCCCCAAAGATATCCACGACGATCGGTCTTGCGCCACCCGCATCCAGCGGATTCCCGCGACCTTCACCAGGTCGTCGGTAAACTTGTGAGGGCCTACCCATGCTACGTCTTCCGGTGCGTGGTAGCCATTCGAGAACCTGTTGGCCTCATTGGGCATCAGTTCTGCGAGAAATGTGCCCAGCCCACTGCCACTTAAGTTTAGCAATTCTTCAAGCAATGTCGGTTACTTTGGTTCTTCTGCGGATCTCCTCATTCCTGATTCGATCACGCAATGAAAATCCAAGCATAGCCCTCTCCATTGCCCTTTGAGCATTTTTACAAGGTCTGTTGTGAGCGACCATGTAGAACACACACTGGTAGAAGACTCTCGTCTTGAGACACTGCAGTATTTTAGTGTGTCGTTCATTAGAGGGGTGATGACCATAATCGCTATGATTGGCAGGTGGGTTGGCGATCGCAGTCAAATGTTTGTGATACTCAGAGAATGCTGCTGCCCATCTCCTGGTTTATCCCTTAGTCGCCTTTTACGACACCCTCGGGAAGATATGGGGTGGTACTGTTCTTGGTCGACCTCTTGGTTTATACCTATTATAACAATATCTATAATAGTTTATAAACGATTATCCTTCATATAAGAATAATGTTTATGTTAAGTACAATGATTAATTTTGAAAAATTGTAATTCATATACGTCTTTATATTTCTTAACATTGTGCCCTTATTGACAGTAAAAATCCTACCGTAATTGCATTAATAAATGCAAATATATTAGCGTATTAAATTTTTTTGTATAATATATCCTAAGCAATTTAAACATTTACCTTTCTAGTTATTACAGGTACATACTTATATTCTTATTGTGTAAAGAGAAATATATTCTGTAATTGTATATTATAGATGAAGTAATAATTAAAATGCAATATATACCTGACTAGCTAAATTATTAATCAGTGCATAATTGGAATTTAATTAATGGTATATACGAGTATAACATAATTATAATAATATTCCCAAATCAAACTATAATAAAACATATTGAAAAAACAACTTTACGATAATGTACTAGCAGCGATACAGACCAGTTCATTCGGACCTGTCTCATTGCCAAAAACGTGTTAGGTACGTTACGAGTTTCAATAAAAGTATATATATATATATATATATATATATATATATATATATATAATTTGAACCATTTACTATGCATTAGAAGTGTTCAGTAAATCAGATGATATATTATATATTATTATATATATGTTCGACGTAAACAGTCGTAACCATAATTTGTGAACCAGTATACGTTCATCATACTCTCTCGACCCCGTCTATTTGCGGTGTCGGCTGCGATATATGCGAAAATGACGTCTACATTCATACTTAACCAATATTCGCATATAATTTCACAAGGTGATAGCACTTTTCTAAGTTTGAATTAGAAAACAAATGTAATTATGTATCTATTTAGTGAAATAAATAAAAGACCATAACTAAGGAGCATTGTTCTTGTTCCACCACCATGAACAAAACCCGTATTTAGATAGAAGAATTAGAGCAGATAACGATAAATCGGAACGACGGTCGATAATTCCGCGATTATGTTACCGCATTTATCCTTCCGTCCCTAATTCGTGCAAATTATAAACCTAAATAAATAAATAAAACAGATCAATTAGGTATCTAATAAGTAGTTGCTAATGATTTCTGCTAAAATCAGTTTATCAGAGCCAATAAAGATGCATTAAGATTCCTAAGCTATCATTAAAATACTGTTCATTGTTAATTTATTTCAAGTAAAACTGTATTCGAAAATGAAGTCATACAAGGAAAAAGTCGCAGAATCACAAAGAACGATCTGTTAAACATAAAAAACTACATTATAGTGTGTATGGGATATACATTGAGCTCGAAAGCGCATCAGATCTTTACATTAAATAATCTAACAGAAAATTTCTATAAAACAAAAAATGATTTTGTACCCACAACTTTATTCACGTGGCGTTTGATGTACCACGGGTATTAGGTGTCTTATCTTGATTAAATGTGGCATGTACAGACATATAGACACATAGATATTGTTAGTATTTTTATAGATATATATACAAAAGTTTTTACTCTACTCTAAGGTAAAATATACATTTATGTAAACACATCAAACTAGTTGAATTCAAAAAGCCAAAAAATAATTTCGAACATATTTTTAATTCAATTGACATACAATGATTATTATTACAATTAAATTATAATCAATAAGCAAAAGTAGCTGATTCAAAATGATTAATATGAATGCACGTTCCAGTACAAAAAAAAAGCGTTTTTATCATAATAATAAATCATAAATTACGTTATTCATATGAGGTCTAAAACCTAAAGAACTCTCAATTACTATTCCGACATCACGGATGCGCAGGCCACTTTGAATAGTATTTGTGTTATAAACAACCGAAAATAGGTGGGTTTTATTTGTGAATTTAATTTGAACACATTTATCTAGACTCCGTTTCATATTAAAACCATAAGAACACCAGTTTTGAATGTTGTCAAGATTTATCTTGTAACAATCTTACATCTGTATCATTCGTAATTGTGCGGCATATGTCATATATATCTCTTTAAACTTATTACAATCCAATTCAAAGTAACCAAAAGATACACATATATTTATATAGATACATTTTTGATTATCCACTAAATTCACTGTTATAAATTTATACTCTATATTTTTCCAAGTACTTAAACGTTCGTAAAGAAAAACTAAACAGCCGTAAATTATGTATAAATGTTTAAATAACCAATATAAACCCAAATCCCGTTGTAAAAACAAAACAAATTAGACGGATCTAGTGAATAGTAATCATACGGGTCGGTCGCTCGGTGTAGGAGAGTCCAACATCAAGATATGTGGGCACGTTAAAAATAATAAACTGTATATACCACGTTAAAACACCAATATAATATAGCTAGTGTGAAGAATATTTAATTCAATAGATAAAATAGATTTTTTTGTAACACAATCAGTACTACATTTACATGAAGTATAATAGGTAACAACTTTCTGTATGACCATTGTTTAATACCATTTGAAGTGATTTAAAGTAAGGTGCTGCGTGCATGAATCACTTGAACTCTCAAACCGTACACACTTTTGTTATTATGTGAACTACATTACTGTGCATTCCCAACTTGGTGGTAAACGCAACCGGGAGCGACGAACAAAAAAAAAGTATTGAGAGATCGCTTCCTGCGTCAAACGAGGCCACTGCAACGATACATTGATACGCGCCGTTTATTAAGATTAAAAATTTTTAATCAAATACTCTATTCTATTATATTCTATTTTCGTTATATTTATGTTTAAACAGTAAATATACCCCCTTTCGTTGGATGTAAATTAAAATGTAATAATAGGGGCGTCATCGTCGCAAAGCGACAAAGCCCATCCACAAGATTTAAAAAAATCGTATTTGATGGCCAAACATATTCTATAATATACATTAGTAAACATCACTAACCGATAACAAAGCGTGTATAAATCGCGTGTTTTGCGAGGACAAGAGAGTCTTCTCTATATTTGTATATATAAAGTTTGGTATATATTGTATGTATGGTGTAAAACCGCGCCTTTTTTATTTCTGTTAGGGACTGACGATAAAATTATAAATTTTAAATATATTCCGTACATCAATTATGAAAACCACGTAGTAACCGGTTTTACTCTTTGGACTTAAACATAAAATATCACGTGACTGGTAAGCGTGTGAGCGTCACAGCCTCTCTTCAGTTTTTATAGTTAATACAAATGGAAGCGACACTCTACCGCCCGCATCAAGCGGAGAACACCCCACAGGGTCCTGGCTCTTGACTCATAGTTATAAATTTACAGTGTGTATTTTATTAATTATAATATTTACATATTACATTTCTATGTAGGTACCTTAATCTTCGTGATTAGTAATTTCTGTAATGTTTTACATATTAAAAAACCTAAAAGAATAAACAATTTTGTCACACAGAGAAAATATTGTGTAAAGTTTGTCTAAAAAATGTTATAAGATTTTTGTGGCCATAAATTATTACACAAATTATGTGGCCATAATGGAAGGGTTACCGGCGGGGCCAATATGGTTACCATTATTTAAAATATTAAAAACGTATAGATATATATCATTACGCACTAGCTGGCGCCCGCAGCTTTGTTCGCGTGAATATGTTTTTATGTTTCACGGAAACAACGTGTCAAACTGGAATAAAAATGACCTGCTTTTTTACTTTTTTTAAATTATTTGCGTGCGATACCGATATACCGCCTACGTATATTCTATATTCGAATACAGTCAACATGTACAAATAACAATTAAGTAGCATATTTTGAAACAAACGTGATATTTTGTAATCATTCTTTAAGATCTATAAGACTTCGATTTAATATTTAAAATATACCTATTTCTTTTTAATCAAATAGATAAACAAATAAAAAACGTTAAAGCAAAAATAATTGTCTATCTCTTCTCTTTATCTATATCTTTTTGCAACAATTATTCATAAAGCATTCTTAAAACATCACGAGTTTCGTTGTAACAGTAGACTGACCGCTTCACGTCGAGCATTCGACAAACGTGTGTGACTATTTTAGAAATACATGCCGACTCATTTATATACGGAGCTCACTGCTGTTATATCGTTTCGTAGCAGTCATATTCGGGGAACATGGGAGCTAATATTAAATTTTATCAAACGAACTACTTATGTGTTATATTTTCTAGTAGTATATGCGCGTTTTACTAGAACTTTACCATCATTCTCGCATTACACAATATTTGTATAAAGCATAATAATATAAGGAATAATATATAATTCAGAAAAATCATTGTTCGTTTATTTATCCATACTATTATGTATTAATTTCTCAATCAAAATAAATAACTATTCGTCAAATAAATAGGTACAAGTGTATGCATATTATACTAATAGTATTCTCTTAAATGGATCATGATAATCTACCAATCGAAAAGGAATATTAAAAAAAATAGAAATATTTTAAGGTTTTCTAAAAATAACAATTCCTAATTTACGTTATATAATGACTGTGTTATAATTTATTTCTATGTCTAAATGTAATAAAGCTATTAATAAAATAAATAATAAAAACGAGTACCCAATAGTTATACCAAACACTAAATAAATAATATAAAAATAAGTTAATTAAAAACAACCTGCAACTACTTATTTGTTTTCTAAATCTCAATCTCGTGTCCTTTCTTATAAAACACGTGAGAATGAAAAAAGCTTATAGATCAGTATTTGGAAAATATTTTATGTCTTTATATAATATGATAAAAAAACATAGTCTTTCAATTTGTTACCACTGAGCTTATAAGCTCGAGAACTACTGATGTGATTTATGTAATAAAAATCTTTTTAAATTATTTATACAATCTATAGATCGTAATGTATATTATATAATACATGACATAAGTTAATTAAGTAATCAAAAATAAAAAAGAACACCAGAATACTCTCTGTTCCTAACCCATAGAAAATTTGTATAACAATTCCTCAAGATCTTTTATGCCTTAATTAAATCCAAACAACCCTGTACGCAAAATGTGAAAATTTCTCTGATACGAATATTTAACCCCTTGAGCACTTACCTGGCGTTTACGCCAGTTTTCCATTGTTTTCCTATTGTCTTATTTTTATGGGTACTCGACACATTAAGTAATATAATACGGTGACGTAACGTAAAATTGATTTCGTAATATTCTCAAATTACAATTTTAGGCATACTACATTGATACACTATATAGTTTCTACAATATGATATCTGAAACAAATGCATTTTAACTTTAAAAAAGATATTCTTATCATTTTCAAATCTAACATAACCTAACATAAGCTCACGCTTGTTATCCCCGAAGGGTTAGGCAGAGGTGAAATAGCGAACTACACCACCCACATTTCGCCGAACTTAGTTCCGTCCTAGATGTGACAGGGGGCGAGCCTGTCGCCATATCGGCCACAAATTTCAAACTCCAGGATGATACTGAGTAGAAAAACCCAAAACCACTTGACCCGAACCGGGGATCGAACCCGAGACCTCAGAACGACAGTCATACCGTAATACAACTGCGCCACCGGGGTATTAAAAACAGAAAACACTAAAAAGTGTATAAAGCACGAAACAGACAATAACCAATTGTGGCGGAGCGGTAGTACGGGTAGGGTTTATGAGAGTACGCCATTGTCTAAACACAAGGTTAGTGTGCCGGTAAAAACTGTTAGACCAATAACATGAGGCATAATATAATTACGTGTAATAGATATACTACATATGCCTAGAAGTGACCTGATTTGCTTAATTCCTTAATTAACAGAAACAACTCCGTTATTTTTTCTTTATAAACTAATAATGCTTTTATAAATGTTCAATTAAAAGTAAGATTTAAGTGTAGTTTACTTTAGTAGAATATTAATGAAATATATATAATACTTCATGATTTTTTTTTTTTTTGTATAGGCACGATTTAACAAAGTCTATTGTAATAAATTTATTAGCAGGCTAATAGGCTTATTCTTGGATAGTAACAAAATCAATTGTATCATTAATTTACCTTGGGTCTTCACATAATTTTACATCACAAACTAACGGTACCAAATACGTTCGAGAAATGTTCACAAAATTACAATTTGAAATTGTCTCGTTTCTACGACTCAAATGGTTATTGTATTTCTTCTTTGTAGATTGATTGAGATGAAGATTTGCTTTCTTCGTCCTCCGTCAGTTCAATTTCCCGCACTTTTTTAAGTGGGCGAGACGAGTTAGTACGTTTCAACGCAAATCACGTTTAATTGACGTTTTGTGTGTGAGATGAATAGTTCGTGAACTCGTTGAGTGAACAACGGATACATCTGATATTTGGAAAGTGAGTGTATCAAGTTCCCTAAAATTACGTTATTACGTTTTATCAATCATTATCTCACGTTTACTCCGTAGCTCCGTACCGTCTTTCTGAGTGAGAAATCGTAAAATTTGAAAGAAACCGTTTTAATAATGCACAATTACGTAATTTAATTCTACAAAGCATATATAACCTAATTTATGTGCTAGTTCAAATACAGCGGAAACCACACGTAGCGTATTTATATTAGGTAGTAGGTACCGCTTTTATATCGTGTATGTTTGGACACTACAATTTGAATATTCACGTTCGGTTTAAACGCGGTACTTATTATTGCAATATGCAAATGACAAATTGAAGTGGTTTTTCACAAAACGATATACAAAATAAAGAAGTGTTTTTTCTGATGAAACGAGTTTAGTTATTTATTTTTCTCGAGATAAGAAGTTTAAATAAGTTATTAATACTTGGTAGTAGATTTTGAAGGGTTTATGTATTACTTACAGAAATTTAATTGATATCAATAAAATCTCTTATGGAAAGATAGACAGGAACAAACACAAAAAATCTTGTTTGTGAAAATGTTTTTGCTATAACGCTTTGTGAAAACGCTCCTTAATTATGGCTTCAAGTAAAAACAAGGCTCTATAAAAAGTTAAATCATATGTTACAATTTAATATGTGTGCGTGCGTATGTGCGAGCGCTACTATGATTTGATTAAAATATTTCTAATCAATTTCGTATTCTTTTTTCTATAATTTCTGTTTTTGTATCCTTTCGTAAAAATAAATTGAAGGCGCAATATGAGTTTAATGAATTGGAAACGTGGGAATAGGTCACAAGAAGTAGAAGTAATTGTATCAGCGTACCTTAATAGGAACAGCAACATGATAAATATACAGATAAAAATTATTTTGAATTTTTCAGTTTTAATGTTTAATTTATTATTAATCATCAGTTTTGCGGTATTCGTTGTTGTAGCGTTTTGGGATCAAATAAACAGTTTGCCATGTTATATTTAAAAATACAAATTGTTTTATTTGATTGATACTGACTACAATTCTAAATAAAACTTAAGAACAATGTAGTCTCCAGTATTTTCATATATGCCCGTTAAGTAAAACAAAGCCATAAATCTGCGTTAGACCTACATGAATATGAATATCATAAAACTAGCAAGCTAAAAAATGTGATAGATTGTAACGAGTAGAACTTGTACTTTGAAATATTTTATATCAAACCAAATGATAGTAGAATATCAGAATACTGGAAAAAATTGTCTAAAATGACAAACTTATATTTTGCGGGATTTCGTATTATCAAATGTATGTAACTAAGAACAAATTTCACTTTATAGCTTCTATACGTAATTTTAAAACTAATATTTCCAAGTATTTACCGTAATATTGATATTGATATATTAATTTCAGCTTTATACCTCGAACGGTTTTCAAGAAAAAAGCTTTTGAGACACGACTAAATAGACGAACAATAAAGTAATTTTATAAAGATATTTTAATTATGAGGTAAGTACGTATCTTAAAAACAACAAAGAAGTATGTATATAGTTCCAAGTAAATTAAATAAGATATCCAAGAGCACTTGTTACCTTCTCTCATTGCAAGCCAGTTTATAAATATGTTTAGCTCGCATCGGACCCAGCTATTATTCCAATTGACTTATGCCCTATTCGAGTGAACCAAAAATCTCCGGGCATTGTATTCAACATCCGTTGATTACACCTAGAATTTAATCGGCTTCAAAACGAAATCGATTTGTTGTTTTGAACACTCGAACACACATATAGTTGGTGTATGGAAATCAATTTTCCACATGAGGATTATAGTTACCGAAGTGATAATTAGACAATAATGTTCCATAATGATGTAATTTGATTACGGTGTGTCTCTTCACTGAGAGCTCAAGCTGTCTGCAAAATTCAAATCCATGTATGCGAGTATAGTACAGTGTACATCCATAGTAGCAAAAACAAACATGAAAATTAACGGTTTTATCTACCTTTTATACTCAGAGCATTTACAATAAATACATCTTTCAACAACACAATTCAATAGAGTGATTTTATGCGTACAAATAATCTATCTCGTTTAGATTCTTGTAGTTTATAATAAATAATCGTATGTGTACCAATAATGTAAATGGTAAGCGATGTGAAAATGACACACGTTCAATATCGAGTAGTGATTAAACTAGAATTAGCTTACTAGAGCTAAGTTACTATTACTTTAATACGTTTTGTATGAGTTAAAACCATAATGATAACATAAATAGATCTCAGACTTCAACTTTTCTCGTATTAGATATTACAAAGAGTTGTTTAATATATCCATTTTTTATATTTCTCTGAAATGTGAATACTCTATGTATTTCTATACTTCATTTCATTAAAAGTATTACAGTAGTTTAACCATGAAGACATACTAGTATAATGAATTTGTTTATTGAAGTATGTACAATAATTTAACAATTCAGGCACGAGGTTTGCATTAGTCACATTATAAGCCCTAGAGATATCTGAGGTAAATTTAAAAACCTTAACTACAAATATTGTCTAAAGTTAGAAAAACGGTTGAAAATATGGATGGAGTGTGTGAGGGAAGATATGAAATGAAAAAGGGTGAATGAAGATATGGTGAGTAATAGAGATGTATGGAAAAAGAAGACATACTGCGGCGACCCCAAATAACAAATTGGGAGCAGAACGATGACAATATTGCGAGAAATCAATATAGTCATGGAAAAGAGATATCAATTTATACGTCAACGATTCGGTTAGTACACAAATAGTATATTCAAAGCTGTGATGTGACTCACGAAAAGTTATGAGTCCCATATTTAGAATTTATTATCAAAAAAATTTTTTTTATTTTTTTACTACATTAAAGTATATATTTGGATATCGACATAAAATATTAATATTACACCAATATACGTGATAAGATGTAAATAAATATATCAAGTACAAGTAGTATTTATAACGGATTACATAAACTTTACTGAACCGAAAATTGGTAAAGATTGTTGCCGAAAAAGGCGAAACTTGTTGCAGTTAGTTGCACAACCGAGTTTTACAGACATACAAGTGAGTCAGAATAAAAACACGTAACAGAATGTGCACATATTCAACTTTATTATTATTGTATGAATGAAAAAAAAATACATTATAAAGGTGTGGCAATTGAACGCATAAATACATTACGAAGATAAATATAGTGCAAAATCATTTTTAATGGGTCGGTTTGTAAGTTGTTTAGACTGAAAAGATCGAACTAAATATAACTAATAAAGTATAAATATATGTCAATATAAATCTATAAATTCTATAAGCTCGCTTGAACAATAGTTTATTCCTTCCTACTTCCATTCAGCAACCAATAAAAATAGAGTTTTGTACGAAATAGCATGCCTACTCGATGATATATTTCTTATTAAAAGCCAGTAAACATCGATGTGTTCTGGTCTGACATGTTTATTTTTTTTTACTTTATTTTATTTCATTTACTTGTAGTTTCGAGTAAAACGGAAGTACTTTCAGTGCAATGTGTAGACTTTGAATTTCCTCTATATTCCATACATTTGCGTTGTTGTTTTCAAGGTAGATTTTATTTATTGTTTTAATTATAATATTTAAAAAAAAGTATAATAATAGTAATCCTAATGAAAATACCTAACAAGTAATAAATAATACGAAAATATTTTGATGGCAGCCGAATTATCATTATTTGGATAATAATATGATATGTAGATGTAGGAAAGATTTGACTTCCCGATTAAAATATCTTATTTATAATCAATATGGTGGTACCTTTAAATAATACAACACCTGTAAGGAGCATTTGGGGTAGCGTTTTCTCAACAGAAAAATCTATATTTTTTCTTCTTGTTATATAATAACACGTGGCATATATTATGTAATTTTATCTATGAATACAACAGTAGAACTGGACGAAACACTTGCAATTCGGAGTATTTGTTCTTATTCTTTGTACTAGGTTTTAAATATTACCATTGCGGCCTTCACTAAACAATTAGAATTTATCTTCAAGTTGTTTATTGCCTTCAGTCAGTATAAAAGCCTTTTGTAGGTCGTTGACAGATGTTTAAAAATAACAGCAGGACATAATTAACATCTAGTCAAAAGTACATCGTCAAATTTGAAAATTATCTCTCAACATTAAACTAAACTTGTTAATCATTAATGATGACACTTTTTAATGACTAATTGATTATATTATGTAATGACCTATAAATCATCGTTCTTATTCTGCCATCAAAGATTAACTCAGATGTGTTCATGAACCCCGAGCGTGTAATATTTTGTTTGACATAATTTCCAATAAATTGATAATAATTTCTTGATATAGACACCTCATATTGTAAGACATTTTAGTGTAATATTCCTTTCGAATACACGCGCCAGAACTGTTTTTAAAATCCTTTCTGGAAATATCGGTATCTTTTGCGTGTAGTGATTTGAATCGTTAATCTCGAAAAATTAACGCTATATACGTCGTATGAATAGGATGTAAGCCAGATTAGACTCCTTAAACGTGTACCTACTACATATAGTTCTAGTAACGATGATGTTTTATATTCTCAAAGAACCATTACAAATTATTTGTTTATTTCAAGAAATCGTGTTTCCGTTAATTTCTTCATTATAACAGGCTAGAGAATAATACCGTAATTAGATGTTTATGAATTATATTGTGTGCATGTGACCTTATCCATTTAACACTTGAACAAATTTTATATTACAAAGACATTCTTCCAGTAACTTTATTCCACCACAGCAAGCCAGCGAATGGTGAAACACACTTGTGTTATCTACAGTAGCGGCCATAACGACTTGATAACAGCGCATAAGTAATAGTTTAGAGTTAGATAAATAGGGCGAGAGAGAAATATTTTTGTTCGGTTTTAACTTTTGGATAAACCAGTTAATAGTAATATTAAATAATATAGTTCTCATTTCTGTACAACGGTTAGCTTAATTATATTTATCTTATTTGTGTATTCCAGCTCTTTTGTTGTCTTAGTTTTATAATGTTAAAGTAAATACTAATGAAGCAATATGTACGTTCATTGAATATTCACCCAAACAAGAACAATATCTATATACTCGTATATAATCTTTTAATTAATCTTATAATTAATTGACACATTTTATAAAGACAAATTAAGAAACCATGCTCAAATAGTATACTATTTTTTAAACTCTTTATTATAAAAATGTTCTTTTAATAACGTGTTATAAACCTATAAAGATAATAATTTCTTCGTACATCTAAAAGAGAGTAAGGTTTTCTCACATACAATTGTACATATAAAAATATTTGTTCATACAAATCGGTTCAGTAATTTTCAAATGAGGTACGCGATCAAATAGAAATTGTACAATATTATTATTTATACAGGTGATAAAGTGATTTTTTCACTAAATAAATCTGAAAGCAAATGTTAAGTAACAGCAGGAGAACCCTAAAACTATGGGAATATTGGACGCTGTGCCAAAAAAAATCCAACCGGAATGATGCACCACTTGTGTAAACTGAAGACATGTGGATGGATATTAAAACCACTTTAGTTTATAATGATTGGATTTTCTTATAGTTTTATAATATATTTCGAATGAAGTAAGTAAGTAATTACATTTTCTATTCGTGAACTCCATGTCCTTAGAACAACGGGAAGTTAAAATTGAAGACAACAATGATTGTGTGTATCACTTTGTAAATTTATATACTATTTTAATATAGTATTAGGTAGAGTAACTGTATATATTTTTTAAAGATTATATTCGAGATATTGATTATGTTAGGTTAATTTCATCGAGATTACATTTACATCCATTTATGATATTAATGTTTTCATTTTTATTATTTCAAATTATTCTATTCTTAAACTTTTGTAATACGTTGATTTTATATTTTTTTTCATTTATTCAATCAACCATAAGACGCCCACTACTGGACATAGGTCTACACCATTAAGGGGGGGTGGGATTGCCTAATCGCCACGCTTGGCAGGCGGGTTGGTGATCGCAGTAAGGTGTTTTTGGTACCCAGAGGATCCTGCTGCCCACCCCCTGGTTTATATCCGTAACCTTTTGCAACACCCACGAGAAGGTATGGGATGGTACTATTATTAACGGTCATACATACATAGATTTTTTATGATGAACATAATTTTCGTTTCTTCGCTATTAATAAGTAATATGAAAGAAATCAAGGCAGAAAAATGTATAAAACTTTAGTTACTCGTTCTATTAAATAAAAATGTAAAACATATAAGTACATATTTTAATTTTCTCTCGGAGAAAGAGAGCGTACTAATACTAAGATCTTACGTCACACTACGTGTTTCGTATAAGGTATATACACTAACATTTGTTTAATCTCAGAATTGTAGAAGACGAATGAAATAGGTTTTCCGTGTTATGTATTAAATTTAACTATATTGTTGACTTAATCTGTTCTTTTCAATAAATCCAAAATTAGGCGACTACCTTATTTCAAAGGGAAAGAACCTAGAGCTAAACAGATCGCTAGTGCTTTATAAATAAGTATACAAAATTATATAAATTTTAACACAAATACAACTATTACAATTCGTCGTAATATGTAATGGTGCAAAATGATGATGAAAAAACAAATGGGTTAAATGTGTCAATTATTACATTTATTTCAACTTCGTCTTATTGTTTTCTGAGTAACTATATTTGTAAGCCAAATTTCGTTGAAGTATTGTGGTTTTAAAGCGAATTAATATAATGTGATTACTAATAAATTTAGAAATAATATAATGCTTCTGAGTATAACCTGTGTGATATAACAGTATGTTCACATTATTTTGTATATGTTTTTTACAATATATATTTCTTTCCATTTTGAAGCTTTTTATGATGCGTAGTTTTACAGACACGAGTGCCATAATACACTGTGGAAATTATGAATTAAAATTTTCCTCCTTTGAAATGATTCTTGGGGCATACATGATGCACATAAATTTATTCTCAGTTCAGGACCTATGTTTTTGAGTTAGTATACATGTCAATGAGAAAGAGGCCCCATGAGTACGATGGCTATAGTGTATAATTAATAGAAAGTACCAGAGTCATTACCTGTGAAAATTCGGATGTTATTAAATTCACATTAAAAGCAAATGATTTTGTATTTTGATTTTGTGAATTAAACCAACCATATAATATTATGCTTATAATCAGGTTCTACTCAATTTGTAATAAAATAAATAAAATTGACGAGTACTTTTCATATGTTGAAATTATTAATTAAAATCCAACATACTCGTATATCTATTATTATTGTATTAATAGATTAGTATATATACACAAACTTAATGTAAATTTGGAACAAATATTATTTTATCATTAACTTGAAGTTTGAGAAAATAAACTGAAGATAAAATCGTGTTGTAGTGATATCTTAAACGATTCAAAAGTTACGATGATAATTGTATATGAAAACTGAGTTCCGACAAGGGTTAAAGTTCATTCAGTTCACGATAACGGTGATTCAATTCCAGAAATTATATTACAGAATAATATTAGAGTTGGACTAACTATGTAAACATAATGATTTTGTTATGATCCTATTGTTATTATTAATTTGTTTGCTTTTATACCTGAAATCAGCGCCGAAAAAGCAAAGAAAAGAGCCATATAAACATTTTTTCAAAACGACTTTTTTTTTCTTTTACAGAAATTCGACATTTTTGAGGGTGATCTACCGGAGACCACAACAGACCTTATCGTCACTGGTGCCGAAGCCGTCATGTTTAGCGCCAATTCTTTAACGCGATTGAGGGACGCTCGTCAGATCCATGTATCGGGATCGGGAATCCTACTAATGTCAAAGTTCACCGCTGTCAACCTTAACCTGGTCAGCATGTATCTGGAGATAGCCGACGTCGAACTCGTCCGCATCGAGGAGAAGACCTTTAGCACCATAAAAGGTACGTTTCAGGAAATATTTTTAAGCTACGCGAACATTTGTCCGTAGTTGCAAATCGCGACCTACTTTTAGCTGCGCCACGCTACGCGCTCAATTTAAACTTTCTTTAATAAAGATTAGTTTGGCCTTAAGTTTATAACTAACTATATTTGGCAAAATATTACATGCTGAGCGCCGATATCTGTGCATAGTGAAATTGGTAAAAAAAAGACATTACTAAATAATTTTAGTTAAAGTAGTTCGGCAAAGTGACGGCTTTGTGCCTGATGGTAAGCACAATACAATCCTGAAACAGTGGCGACTGGCGAGAGATCGGTTATCCATCGACAGTCGCCCTTGTCATGTCGGCCTGCACAGATATCTCTTTACGTTGGAAGGACGTGATGCTATAGGAAGGGGGAATACATAGGCTGGAAGACTGTTCCACAGTTTTCAGTACGGCAAAGATAAGACGAATCGAAATGTTCGATGTGTCTGGATGGAAGTTACTGTAAAACTGTGGCTCCGAAGCCTATCGCGTTTTATGATTGGTAAAACAACATATGGTAGTTAATACTTTCTTCTATTAAACAAATTACAATTTTAATTATCGTATCAAGCTTAGAAATATCGTAGCCAAAATGTCTAGGGCTCAACAATATGCCTGTAAAATTTAAGAGATGTGTAAAAAAGTTTTGACCTAGGCGTTCAAAACACTGGAAAACATATCAAATAATAAAGGCTGCAGATTTCATCAGATTTTAATTTAATTATACATATTTTAAAATAACAGCGACTACACTAGTTGGTCACGACATAATGAAGTAAAATCGAGTTGTCTTTGTTTGTTTCAAGATGTCATTCATACACACAAGAAGTACCAAGTATTGTTTCATAAATGAATCTTAAACAATTGTATAAAAAATATGCAGAACAAAAAAAAGCAAATAAAATATTGCATTCGTTTCATTGTTGAATTGAAACTATTTATTTATAACCGTAGGTGTATGTTAATACAATATCTGATAAGACTCGGCGTACGACACACGGCGTAATGTGGTCATAGGTAGAATCAGTTCATCAACCTAACACGTGCAGCATTAAAACATTGTTTCCCAGACAATGACGCGTTTATTCATCAACGTTTAGACTCGTACGTCAGTTAAGCGGCAGTGTATATATGAACTAGTTATTGTTTAGCAGACGGTAGCAAGTCTGGCCTCGAGGCCATACGAACCGCGAGCTGCCGGATGAGTCCGATTATCGGGTCATTCGTCCAATTTTCATAGATGGAGCGGAGCACATACATCACTTTATTCACACTAATATAATGATGCAGTAACTGTACTTAGATCTAATCGAATCTTGAATAGAAAGTCGCTGTATTATTATGAAATAAGTATAGTATGTACCTAACAATAGTTCAGACAGTGTTTCCTGTAAACGCTACTCTCCTTAGGTAGTTGTCTTAGCGAAATATTAATTCATGCGAACAAGACTGGTCATTTTTTGTAAGTTTACATAAATTATTAAAATAATCTTGGCACAAATAATCTGCCAAACATTATAGTTTTCATTTACTTACATATCGCTGACATACGTTGAAGGTGACGACGAATAGAATACACCAACTAAGTAAACAATTACTATGGTGTGAGGTAATTATATATGTTCTCACTAGCTCCTGATTCCAACCATGACATGCACCAAGGCTTTATTCGAACTTGATACATATTTTTAACTACATTATATATTGTTTATTTAATAATATAATTATTATCTATACTAATAAATAAAATTGAAGTGTCTATTTGTAATGTAATTTTTTTACTAAATAGATACGAATTTATATACTATACCTAAACCAAAAATACTTTTTTTTATTGTTGTCTGTCTGCTTGTAATGGGTAATCTCCGGAACGGCTGAACCGATTTTAACGGGACTTTTTTTGATAAAATAATTAGAATAGAAAATAAAATAAATAATAAATTAAATACTAGAAAAAATAATTAGGGTTCCGTATAAAAATTAAAACGCAGTGAAGAATATATGAAACACGGGTGTAGCTGCGGGCACACAGCTAGTCATTAATAAAAACGTATCGAATTCCGATAATAAACAGTGACGTGCTCCGAACAATGTTATTTTTCTTTTAAATCGTTATGCAATTATATTTCTAAGGATATATTACAAACAATAAAATATAATTAGCTAACTTCGTACCACCTGACTTTCGTTAATTCCGTTATAAAAGTAGCTTTTTCAAAATCGTGATTCAGGTAAGAAAATAAGCAAATTGCCACGCAAAAAGTGCCCTTATTAACAGAAGAAGAAAATCAATTAGTCTGATCATAGATAATTGACATATAATCTTGTGTCATTGAGTGACATTGGTCGATGGTGACATGATTGGATGCTATTTTAAAAGTAGTGTTTGCCCATATTTTATAAATTATCGATACAACTATTTTCTAAAGTTTTTATAAGGAACTTCATAATTGAACACAAGCAGTATTAATATTACGTAATTATTACCACAAATATAAACACGTCCATGGAAATTATATAATAATAATTTAATAATTCTTTTACATTAGGTATATAAAAAAATATGCCTGCCCGTTAGTTGGCTTATAACCGGCTATTATCGATCGATTTGAACTAACAACTTTAGATATACATTGTTAAACCTGTTTTCCGTAAAAAAAAAATTAGATTACATAAATTACCATTAGGTGGTGTTCATTTATTATATGAAAATTGACAGAAAAATAACAATCATCGCGTTCTTTATAATACTGATAAGTAAACAACTGTATTTATTAGAGATCTAATGTAATTTTTATTTTACAATATGATGATCAGAATGATGACGATGATATATCTGAAATATCGACAATTATATCGATAACTTTTATGAAAAGAACTTATACGCAAATTATATATACCCGTTTAGCATATCAAATTACATAAGAAATGTAACAAAAAAACTTTGGTTGGATAAGAAATTGGTTTGTTTACGAGTATGTTACTTGTCGACACAAATGTTACCGTTTTATTCTGAGCCGCAAGTTTTCTACATTTCACAACAACAAAAGTACATTGTTTATTTATATCCACTTTTTCGTAAAAATAAATTCATGGGAAATTACAAAGAAATTACGTTTGGATTTTAATGAAATTTACATATTCACTTAATAAATTGTATACAGAGAATATAGTGTAAACTTACCATTACTATTATTTATTATAGCTGAAAATGTGTAAAACACGAAAAAAATTGTAATCCGCGTTGATGATAGATGTCAAAACAAACTGCCATTCACGATAGATAATAGTTATACTTTAAGTGAAATTTTATAAAAATATTAAAATTTATTAATATTTATTTCTTATTTATTTGTCTTTGTATTTATTTCTTGTATACAAAAAATTAATATTTATAATTTAATTTATTGTTTTTCGTATTTATTTACGTAAAATATGTAAAAAGTTTTTCTTTTGCTTTATTTGTGCTAATTAAAAGTTTTCATGTTATAAAGAGTGATTTCCCTGGTCAATTTTTCGATGAGGTCACAAAGATAAAACCTATTTTGGCTTATATGCCGACATTGGTCCTAGGCGGTAAATAGCGTTCAGAAACATGAGCATAGTTGAACACTAGAGATGTGCTCGGATACAATATATATAGAGCAATAGTTATTTAATCGGTTAAAATAGTATATTTGGCCCTATAACAACATATGACCTGTTAATATTCTCTTACTAAGCACTATTTTGAAGCGATGATGGTGCAGTGGGTAGTACGGCCTGATTCCGCGTCAATGGACACGGGTTCAAACCCACCTATCCAACTCTAAAATCAGCCTGAGCTTTCGTTAAAGGAAAACATCGTGAGGAAACCATAGCATGGTGGTAGGGCATTTTCTAACAATGTCCGCCTGGGTAGCTACTACCCTCAAGTTCGAAAACCTTTCGCCAAATACCAATAGGTGTGTTCCGGCAGCATCATTTGAGAACCAGTATCTAGGCTTAGTGTGTTTACCATCCTGTAACACATCGTCATTTAACATCAGGTGAGGATGTGGTCAGAGCACTGAGCCTATACTGTATACAAAAAGCTTCATATATCCTTTTTCCCTAAATGATTAAATAATAATGTACTAAATTTAGCATTACTTGTCATTTACTTTTTACAAGCCCAACGCGATAATTATTACAGTATTATTATTTATTATTCTGCAAGTTAGAACAGACCTGTATCACTGCGACCTAAGAAGATCTATTTTGACCGCTCCACATTATTAAAGCTTACTGCCTAGACAGTCAGGAGGATATACTGTAGCATCTTTTTGGCAGACAGAGTCTATGTCACATCTGGGAGCAATACATGCTAACTCAGAACTCGGTTGCGTATGGCTATTAGCAGATCACATTCATTCAAGACGTGCTTTGGGGTTTCGTATGTAATTTCACAGAACGTATTGTGTTCTGGACGTCAGTGGTGTGCATATGTCCTCTCAAACAACAGTGTCCAGTTAGTGCTCTCACTAATGTAGTTGATTCTTACTGAGCATCAAGATCTCACCTTTTTGCTGATTAAATGCTTTGCTAAACTCTTTGGAATGTTGTTGTCCTGGCAATTTCTACCAGAACTACAGTATGACTTGAGTAACAGAATACAAGACTCTATGATCATTAAAAACAAAAATTGTTCAGATTTTGTAATTTACATCTTATATATTAAGATACACACAATGTATTTGTTTAGTGTTCAACATAAACCTTCACCCAGATAAACAACTTTGAAAAGTAAAAACACTTTAAGCGCATTCAAACCGGCTCTTTCCGTCGTACCGACTATGTAATGAATAACAAAATGTTTTAATGCCGCTTGTTATATATTTCCATAAAGTTATACAAAGTATTTTCTATTCTGAACTACTTATTTTGTAGTTAAAATATCTTGTGTTGAATACCCAATAATGTATTATTGTATCAGCTTTTTTCGAAATTGATATACTCACTTGCAATAATCCCGATGGCTAGATTAATAAATAGCCTAATATACCAATAAGTAAGAATCAATAGAACTCAAAACAAGTTTCTAAGACTTATCTATATTATTAACCTAAAATTATAATAACCTATGTGAAGTTTTTTAAAATAACTTAAGGTTGCAAGACCGGTCGTTGTGGAGATTTTGAGAAAGTCATATGTTCAGCGGTTCACATTTTTCGGTTGACTGGTTGGAATGATAAAATTAAAAGTAGACAATGATGTTACAATAAAAACTAATTTTCTTAATTTTGAAATTATTTTGAATATTCAATCATTACGGAACGCACATGTAGGCCTTTTAAACAGCTCGTGGATTTAACGCTTGATTTCATTTAGGCCACTAGATCTATCACCTTGTATAATTTACTTATGATATCTAAAATCTAATAATAAGAGACAAATTTGTTACAAATTTTATTTATCTCGGTACAAATTCAGATTTTGGGATCGCGGGCGTAATTGGTATTACTTAATACTTAATACTCGCACTAATATAGTAGGCAAGATAATCTACATTATCACAAATCTGATGTTTTGTTTGTACACTTTATTATTTATTTCGAGTATGACATTAAATATATTTGACTGTCTGTATGTCTGGATTTATTTCAAAAACAGCTTAACCGATTGTGATGAACTTTGTACACGGGAAGTATCTACGAAGGATCAATTGATAGGCATCTAAAAGATTTTTATAATTCGTGGACAAAAAAATATTAAGAAAAATTCTGTTCGTCTTTATGTATAAAATATAATATTATATGTTAATTAGACTAATTAATAGGCTATGAAAATATCAATATCATTTTAAGAAATTATAATTTTACAAATACAAAATAACAATCAAATTTAGTGTACAGGGTGTGTGAGTTGTTCGGTATGGCAACTATGGCTATGAAAAACAAAACAACATTAAGAAATTCCATATTTAATCAAGATAGATACGAAAACAAAATTGCAAGCGCTTACTAGTATACGTTTTGTATGGATCTGAGTGTAGGGCAAATAAAAAAACGGATGAAAAAAGAATGCATGTAGCAGAGATGCGAATGTTAAGATGGATGCATAGACAACTTAACCTTGGAGGATATATAATCAATGAATGGATGTGGGGTATAACTAGAATGAATAAGATTTGTAATGACTATTTCAGAGTAAGCTTCAAAGTAGCATCAGTGACAGAGAAGTTAAGGGGAAGCTTGGCGTGGAATGGACAAGTATTGAGAAGAAATGAAAGTCACGTATCTACAAGAGTTTAAGTATAAAAGTGGATGAATATAGAGGCAGAAGGAAAACAATGATGGATTTTATTAAGAATAATATGTGTTTAAAAGGAGTGAATATTGAGATGGCAATTGACTAAAGAGAGTGAAAGAGAAAACATATTGTTCCGACCCTACTTAATGTAGGGTAAAGATGCTTAATAAAGAGAGAATGATGATGATGAGAGATGATGATGTAGTTAATTTTTTTATTGTGGAGTTGACATTACTAGTTATTATTTCGCAAAAGTTTGGATCGATTAGTTTTTTAGCAACTCTTTAGTGTTAAACCGTGACACTAGTGTTAAATAAAATTAATTTCACGTGGCAATATGAAATTATATGATACAATGTGTCTATCCGAGATGTGGATGGATAGTTGTTATAAAATAACGTATGTTTCACACCAGACTAATAAAAAATAGTACAAAAACTTGTTTCGTAGTCTGGATTCATGCATCGCCTAGCAGCCAGTTTAATTTTGTCATTTGTGATGGATTATTGTCGTATAATTTTTATAATACATATGTTCTTCTTAACATTCTGTATGGATTTTTGTAAAATGCATGTAGTAAATAATTTAAATAAAAATTAATGAAAAGAAAATAAGCACGTTTATATTTAGTAAGAAACTAAACAAAGAATACAAAGGTATGCGTTTTTGAGAGTTGCACCAAGAACTTTGAAAGAATTAACAATTCACTCATAGAAATTTTTTATCTTATCAAACCGAAACAACTGTATGTACGACTCTTTCTTTAAACTATAACCGGCGGTATGGATCAAATATGTTCTGAATAACCTTTTGGAATGTGGTTTTTCTTTATAGACCTGGAGTCCTTACTCGGAAGTTATGACTCACTTTGTGTCATTAAGCCTAATTAACTAATTAAGAGAAACAAAAGCGGCTTTAAAATAAAAGACCCTTTTTAGACGTTATTTCATAATCGTGTTTTAACCCTATTTTAATAGATTTTTAATATTACTAACAGTTGAGAACAGTACATCTAGACTTAGTGTTTAGTATACTGAACCATATCGTCACTTAACATCAGGTGAGATTGTAGTGAAAGCACTGGGCCTATACCGTGTAAAAAAAGTGGGTACCTATTTGTAAACATTAAAGTATCACTTCACGGGTCAACTAAATGTACACTTCAAATACGTGTATCCTACATCAGCAATAAATACTTACACCCGCATCCCACTGATTTTTCAAATCCGCCGTATATTGAGCAAATGGTCAAAAGCTCGCTATACAAACCTAGCTAAAACGAATTTATAAATAAAACCGGTGTTCAGTTTGCATTTTGTTCATTGATGTTGATTAATAGTATCTTTCTATATTTATTGTTTGTCCAAATTATTATTGTCTGAATTTTTTTTAAAACTAAACAATGTACATGAAATAGAGTCTCCTAATACGTGGCGTTATTTACTACATTTTGATTTTGTATATGATACGAAACAATCTAAACTTATAATACAAATCTAGAGAGATGAAATCTGTACAGAGAAGGTATTTAAGAAAAAGACTACAGAACACATTTCGATAATTTAAAATAAACATTGTATCTCTTTCTGTCTGTCTTTCTGTTCATTAATTTGTTCGCCAATCACGCAAAAACTACTGAACCGATTTCGATTAAATTTGGTATGGTAGTAGTTTGTACTCTATAGTAACATCTGGAATTTACACATATATCTTTTTATATAATATATGAATAGCGTTTATCTAGATTCATTTAAAAAAACCCGTAATAATGAAGTGTATACATAATAACATTATCAATAAATAGTCAAAGGAATAGAAATACAACAAATTTAAAGTAACATTTTATTTTCACTTTATTCGGAAAAGTCTCGCACCTAAACTTATAATAAAACGAAATCTGTACATTGAAGATATTTTAGAAGAAGGGACTAAGAATCGACTACATTTGGATAGTTTTAACAAATGTTGTCTGTCTGTTTATTCATTTGTTCGCCAATCACGCAAAAAAAATTTAACCCAATTCGATGGAAGTTGGTAAGAACATATATTGCATCCAGGAGGAGCAAATTATCTGAATTCGAAGTGGGTAAAACCGCGAGCACGGCTAGTATTTAATATACATATTACATACGGCTTCTGTAAACACGTAATATATTTTAGATTTATCTTTTTATTAACTCGAAAATTGTTTGCCTAAATGGACAGTATGTTCACAATAATAGAGCGTAAGTAATACGAAAATGGTACCTCATGGACTTTTACACTTGATAACTCTTTCATTATTATATTTTTTTAAAATAAGACAATGGAAGTAATAGAGCTTTAGTAGTTGAAATTACATGATAAGAAACTTAACACAGTCCGTAACAGGAACAAGACGAGAAAAATATGTATGTTTAAAACTGTGCATCATGTTCAAAGATAATGCATTTTTATTCGTTGAACTCCTCTTAATGACGCCGACCCTTCTTTTCAACATATGTTCGGTGTAATGACGTACGTTCGTACTAGTATGTCACGGTTTAACCACTTGATGTGTTCTCAAAATAATGGTATCGTATAATAGAAGTTTATTTAGTAACTGAAAATGTATGTGATCTGTTTATTTTATTTTATTATGTGCTTTTCATAACATGTTAGGAAATTTAATCTTTGTCTGGTACCAAAAGTTATCCAAAATTAATCATATTGCGCAATTTATTAGTTAAATTATTAAATAAAAATTACATAATATGGTTTTTTCTATCAAAATAGCATGGAGTAATCATCCATTTAAATGGTGTCTCTGTTAAAATTATTAATATTTATGATTAATGGTACCTATTTAGATATTTACATGTTAAACCACAAATTATAATTTTGAAAAACTTAGCGTTTTTTTAAGAATATAGCAAATTTTGATTACAATTTATGAAATGCTGATTGAAGTTAATAGTGATACATCTGTGGTTCCTGATGAATTAGACCGAACATGGAATAATATTTTTTTTGCACGATATAGGCTCAATACTTTTGTCCACAATCTCACCTGAAGTTATGTGACGATGTGGTCGAGGATGATAAACACACTAAGCCTAGAGGTATTGCTAGAGATGCTGCCGGAACACACATTGGTGTTTGGCGACAGGTTTTCAAACTTGAGGGTGGTAGCTATCCAGGCAAGCTTCACTAGAAAATGCCATACCATCATGCTATGGTTTCTTCACGATGTTGTCTTTCACAGAAAGCTCAGATTTTAAATTTGGACAGGTGGGATCGAACCCGCGTCGAATGACGCGGAATCTGGCTGCACTACTACCCACTGCGACATCATCGCTTGGGTGTATTTTCATGGATGGAATATGATCTTAGAATCTGAAAATCGGCGTGAAGGCTCAACGGCATAATTCGATTTCAGATTCAGTGGATTGCATACTTGATCCGAGTCTACTAAAAATTCGGATTCACCGGTTCGAAATATATGTCCGTAGGTGGATCCGATCAAAAGCACAAACAAATTTTTTTTTGTGTGTGTCGGTGTTATTAAAGAGGGTGCTTAACTAAAACTAGAATTCTTTTATGACAACTTTAGATTATTGATTAAGTAATTTAAAAAAAGTAATACGCATATTTTTTTAAAATAATACGCGATGTAGGAACGTCATAAATATGAACTGTAGGTACATTACTTTTAGTAAGAGAAAAACGTAAGTTTGTAAAATAAACGACACCCTAGGACCTAAGGTAACAAGTGTGTAAGGGTATTTTTGGAATTTATTTTACTTTTTAAATTAATTTAAATTTGATTATTTAAAGGTCGAAAGAAGGCATTAATGGACAAAAACATATTTTTTCTTATAATAATAAAATTGAAATGTTTTACGCGTATTGTTATCAAGCAAGCGTTAAATACTTCAGACCCATTTACACTTGATGACTAACGTTCGACTATTTGTGTTCTCACCGTGCAAGTAAGCATAATATGCAAGTATGTGCGTCTGTCGATATGGAACCGGTTGCAATGTATTTTGTGTTTAATAACTCTAATTACAACTCTAGCTTTAGAATAAATAATATAAACATTACCTTTTTGTTTTTTTGTACAAATACTAAAAATACGTATACGTGGCATATTGTATAAAACAAACTGTGCTCGTGACTTATTATATATTTAATTTATGTAAAAATCATACTAGCACAATTTTCCTTGGGTATATTATTTACTAGCTGTGTGCCCGCGGCTGCGCCCGCGTTTCATGTATTCTTCACTCCATTTCATTCTCTTATACGGAACCCTAAATATTTTCTTTAAAAATTTTGTACTAAGATAAAGTAAACACTTTTTCTCATATATGTCACTTGCCTGTAAAACAGTGCATTGAATCGGATTTTATTCAAATTTTATGATTTTTTTTTCCCAAGTAACTTATTCTATCTACCAAAAAATTCCCGTCAAAATCGGTCCAGCAATTCCGAAGATTACTCGATACAAACAGACAGACGCAAAAAATAACTTAATAATAATTTACATTCTTATCTATTTAGTAAAAAAAATATATAATTATAATAAAAAATATAATGCGGACATTAAACCTCCGTTAGTAAGACAAATTTTAATAAATAAGGACAACAAGTACAAACGAATATTCAATCCTTAGATGTTATTTGTTAAAAATTACGCATCGCAAATCTTGATCATTGATCCTTACCGGATTATCTGAACTCCTATGTCATTTAATATGTCGATTACCCATAAACACGAGACAATAGGAAAACAATCGTAAACGCCAGGTAGGTAATACATCATATAGAACATCAATTTTGGTACTAATTAATTGATTCCATCGAATATATAAAATAAAATCAATATCAAGGCAATAAAATAATTAACGGTAAAGAACAAAATTATAAGTTTTAACTTTTCGTTACAAATTATATAGGTGGACACCGCAGAGAATGTCTGTCCGCGGTTTATTATCTAAAAATACACTATTTCCCCGACTCGGTATTCGTTGAACAGGATAATGACTCACGGGATGAGAAGGTCCAGTACAAAAAGTTGTATATTCCCAAATAACAGGCTGATATTAGCCCGTCCAACATGAATATTGTATTGTTTTGTGATTCCTGGGAATAAATATAAAAATATTTTCGCCTATAAATATATCCTAAAGTGTTCTTTAATCATTAAGAACGAGTTCTAATTTTACTTGAAGTATGATTCCCGGTTTCCGAAACGAGGTCTTCGTTCTTAAAACAGTCAGCTACTGCATGTCCACAGTGAAAGGAACCAGTTTCTCTTCGTCAAAAGAATTTCTCTACAAATAATTTTTTTATCAATTCCAGGTCCATTATCGGTGTCAATAAAGAACTGCGAGTTTGTATCGATCGAGGGCGAGGCTTTCTCCTGGCTTCTGACTATGAGTATCGCAAACGTACGCAAAATGGAACTTGGCAAAGGATCTTTCATGCTAGATCCTACCGCAGCTAATGTCGGTGCACACGGTCCTGGGATGTCGGTTAGTATGATTTGTTTTTAATAGCACCGCGATTTTACATTTGAAAAATTTTGCATTAGCGAAATTGTATTTTATTTTTAAATGTAATTTTAAATTTCAATTATATTGCATTACAGATTGAACTGAAGAACACAACTATACCCGAATTTCCACCCCAGAGTTTCGGGTCTTCTGCGGCTAGGATATTGATGGAGTCAATAGAAGTTCGTGCAATTCGACCTGGGGCATTTTCGGCAAATACATACAACATTGTTATGGCAGTCAATTGTACTTTCCATCTCATTGAAGAAGAATCATTCACTCCGAAATCACTAATCAATAATCTTCACTTTATTGGATGTACAATACAACATCTCTCATCAAGAGCACTACAGTCAGCCGTCAGCAATCTCAATATTTCTCTATCAAAGTAAGATATGTTTTTGCTAAAATAACAAAAGATATAAGATGTAATTTTATTCATAACACATAGTAATGAATTGACTACCTAAGGAATTTTGTTGTTTTATTGATTAATCTCGATCAAGTGAACATATATGGAAAATTCCAAATTGTCTTCACAAAAATGTATTCGTATTGAGTTGAAATAATCACGGCCTTATTAAAAGTGCACAGATTTAACTCTTAAATTAACACTTTAAACAGTAGGTAAGTTTAGGCAAAAATACTATGACACGGTTAAAATCCCTGTATCGTCAAACAGAAAAACCAAATAAGATAAAAATTTCGTGACATGCACGATATTTTTCACCATGTGAATAATGTAAAGCTATTATTGTCAACTCTTCAAAACCGTGTTCATAAATTACAAATTCTGACTGTCTTATCAAAATTAATAAATAAGCCGATGCAAAGAAGTAAAAGTCTAAGATGAATGTTTGAGTTCTATATAGCGCTTAGTGTATCAAAATTACTATTTATACTATTTTACAGAAAAGATCGAATGTGTTATTGTGTGTTTAGATTAGAACTTCTTAAGTTCTAAAGTTCAGTGTCTATTTTTTTTTTATCAAACCCTAGGAGCAATTAATTTTATTTAAGAAATCATAGTTTAACGTGTTACGTGGTACCTGCCTAAAGTAATTTATAATATATTTTTTTCCTGTATTTATATATGCTTTTATCTTTATTTCAGGCTCGATAATGTCGAAACAGAGGCGATTAACACAACAGTGGCTTCGATTGTGATTCTAGACACCGAATTCCACATATTTAGAGAAAATGGTTTCGACGTATCTTCTTGGAATAAACTTCAGATGGAAAGGAATTCATTTGATGAACTACCTGCTAATGCTATTGCCGCTCCAGGTGTTTCTATTCATGAATTGATCTTCATCGACAACGAAATCGAAACGATACATACAAATAGTCTTGGATTTATTGGGCAATCCAAAACCCATTCCACACAAAATGTTATTTACAGAAGAAATTATTTTGGAAAACCCTGTCATTGTAATATAACCACGTGGCTCGCTATGGGCCTAGACGCCCCTTCGGGTGAACCATATATAACAGAAAGCTACTGTACTGTTGATGAATTCTTCGCAAGGTGTTTTAATGAACCCGAACAGAATATGCAGATTAAAAAATTTGTAGATGCAGTCTGTTCTAATACATCGACAGTATATTGTGAAACTTATAAAGCTAAAGAAAATGGCGAAGTAGTCGAAATTAAGAATCCAAGATTCCCTCATAAAGGTTTAGAAAATAAATCTTTAAGCGACCGTGACAAAAAAATAATAGGCATTGTTATTGTAACTTGTTTAGTGTGCGTAATAATTGCTATGTTTGTCAGCTTAATAAAATGCATGAGGCGAAAAGGATATTGTTTGTGTTAACATTAAAAATTTTGTCATATCATCTAACTCTTCTAGTGGTTCATTTTGTGACAGATTTTGTACTTGTGGTATAACAAACGGACTGGATAATGCACGCTCAATTTCTCAACTTTCTGTTAATGAATATTCTGAGCGCCATCGATTAAATGAACCACGAGTGCAAGATGTTGTACAAGAATCCATACTTCAAGATGAACCACCTTTAGCTACTTTAGACAAAACAACACAGACGCTACCAGAAGAATTAACGAAAGAACTATTAGACCACCTTAAAGAGAAACTCGATAGTCCAGAAAATTATGTGGAAGCTCGAGAAATGATTGAGCATTTGTATGAAATTACAAAAATGGAAGAAAATCGTAGTACTGCGGTTCCTACTCTAATTAATGTTGAAGAGAATATTTATGAACTGCCATATCAACATAGCGCACCCCGTGTAGGACGAAACAAAAAGCAAATGGTTAGTGTAGGTACAAGAACACCGTCTTTGGATAAATTGACACCTCTTTCACCATATAATAGAGAAACAGCATTAGCACATGAGTATTTTGAACCGAAAGATGTTGCCGTACATCTTTACGCTGAAATTGCTAATTCTGATAAAGAAAAACGAATATTGCTAGGAGCTATACCAGATGTGATTGCCGAACAAGCAAGACCACGCGGGCCGTACTTACGCGCCGTTAGGGAAAAGTTGAACCCTAGTACAACTTCAAGCCCGTCTTCAAAATCCATTAGTAGTCCTGTTTCCATGTCAACAATTAAGTCTACGGCATCTAATTCCTCGGCGAAGATGGTGAATCGACCTTTGCCAGAAAAACCGGTCAATGCTGACTTCGGCGAGGGTACATCATTTAAGCATGGTTGAATATCGGCCAAGAGGCTAGTGGGGCCAATTCAAGAGATAAGAGATCAATCTACACGCATCATCATCCTCTAACACTTTTAATCAAAGAAGATGGTATTTATTCCTATCTGAACTTGGAACCCTGCGTGGCTAGTTAATCACGATATGAAATTATGAGGATCCGAGATGCGCATGTGACGATGCTTAAATGTTTCTTTGCTGTGATATTAATTTCGATTATTTTATAAAACTATTGTGAGACTATGAGTGATTATTTTAATCAGACACTATTGTATTCTTTTGTAAATAATTTTGTATTTAATTTTAATTTAGCTATATGCAAATTTGATCACATCACGCAAGTTTTTGGGATTATTTTATTTATGTTATGTAATGCTTTATATTGTGATTTCTGTTGCAATCTATAGACACTAATTTTACAATTGTTTAAATACCTCTTTCTAATAACATTGATGTAATGTTTCAGGAACATTAGGATGTTTCAAAATAAATCGCTATATTTTTTTCAAGTCATGTTATGTTTTCATTACTATGTTAAAATAAAAAATTCTGTCAAAATTTGAGTCGCTAAATGATAGTTTCGAAAAAATTAATCATCTTATTTAACACAAGATCCATAGATTCATCACGATAAAATTGATTTTGGAGATTAATTTCACCTGCATACTAATTAGCACGTTTATTTTCAGATAAACAAAAGTTCTAAATGTATATGTGTATAGAGTGCATTTGAAAAAAAGATATCTTCTGATTGGAGTCTGTAAGGTTTTTTAGTGTACAATTTAATGCTGAAGAATGATCAATAATTGTTTATCTGAAAATAAACGCTCTATATACGAGTAGTAAGCAGGCGAAATTACTCTTAAAAATCTATTTTATCACGTTAGATACATGGTGAAACGGTAAAACGATGTTGGAACTTTCACAATTAATATTAAGGGCTCAAAATTGTCAGAATTTTTATTTTAGCATGAGCAACGAGAATTTTACGTGATTTGATAAAAAATCTATTTATTTTGAAACATCCTAGTTGATACATCGTGTCTAAATGTCGTAATGCACTTTAATTTAAATATAAAAATGTTATACTCGTAAATGGAGGAAGTTACCCAATTATAGTAATTAATATAATAATAATATTAGATAATATTCAAACAGTACTGTCTCCCACTCATTGTTGTCCTAAAGGTTAGTGATTCACGACAGCGTCTTTGTTTTAAGAAAAATACTATGCAATATTCTAATGAAAACCTACAATCTCCTTCCTCTTATTTAGTATCTACCTATGTTTGAAAAGCAGTCGATTTTATGCCCGTGGTTTAAAATACAGTATCTCAACACCAAACCCTTGGCGTGCTGAATTTAATATAATTTTATGTCATCAAATTGAACATATATTTGATTTGAAAACCTTTGTAGGTAGTAAAATCAATTGATTTATTTTGAATTATATTTAATAGTACGTTTATATCTCGAATACCACGAGACTTCGTTAAACCCTATTTTTACTATGCTTTACACAATCAGATACTGATTAATATCTTTCTTTCGGATCGTGGTTGAGTTATAGAATGACTCTCTATTTACATTCAATTATCGTTCAGATAATGTAATTTCGTACACTACGTTTACGCAACAAATGTGTGTTTTTGTTTGTTTTAAATAAACTTATGCCATAAAAGAAAATCATAAAACTAAAATATATTGAATGAAGATAGATTTAAAATAAACGTTATGTGTCAACTTAATTATATAAAAATATAATGTTATTCCATTGATGTTAAATGTGAAATAAATGTTGAAAGCGATTCTTATATTATTTTATTTATCTGCTCTTACCTAAAAGTCGTTTCTTTTATTCTGCTGTTTTATATATGGTACTTCTAAAGCATTTATAGCAAGTAGATATTAATAACTAAGCCTATTAAAACAAATAAATGCATATGTCTGTATTAATAAACTTGTCGTTCATATTGGCACATGTATTTCTTCCATATTTTCTAATACATAAAATCAAGGACTGTAAACTATAATATCATTTCTTAATTTATATAACTACTTTATAGGATTATAAATTGATTACAATCTTATCTAATACTAATTATGAATGTAGCCGAAGATGATCAAATTACTAAAAGATAAAAGGCATGAAGCACTGCGAACAGGCCTCGGATTCTCGTCCACCTGAGCTGAAAAACCATACATCACCCGGCAAAGATATACAAGAATATAGAAAAAATTGTATTTTCGAGCGGAATTGCGGGCACAGCTAGCTAGGTAATAATTAAAATATAAATAATGACGATAACGATATAAAATATGACAATAGTAAGTACAGAAACAAATGTAATGAAGTGGGTTATCGGTATTGCAATATGTGTTTTATCAACGGGATTGCTAGATATGGCGACTGATAATTAAAAGTACCCGTAAAGCATACTATACTTTAAATCACCGAATATTACATTTATTATTTCAAATGTGCCAAATACCAATAGGTGTGTTCCGGAAGCAGTACCTCTATGCTTAGTGAGTTTACAATCCTGGACCACAACGTCACTTAACATCAGGTGAGATTGTGGTCAAATCACTAAGCCTATATCGTGTAAAAAAAATGGATTCCATTGTTAATGACAAAGTGTTAATTTAAAGAATTTATAAACCTTATCACTCGTAGTGAATAAAATACTCTTAACAACTGAGCCCCACAGTGACCACGTAAAGAGTAAACAAAGTATCGTCTAAATATATACATAAACTTATACGTCGGCCGCAACGTAAACAAATAGATTTCATTCAAACAAAATTCCTACTTTATCGGAAACCTGGAGAGCGTCTCCATTAAATCCAATGAAAAAATAAATCAAGATCAAGCAAAAGTAATCTCTATAGGTATAAGAAATTAGAATAAATTATCCAGTGTAAATAATATCAGCTGCGTAGTCTTGGTTTATTTTTATGTTAAATTCATTCCATTGCGGTCAAAAGTTTTGTACTAAATACCGATTATATTAAATTTAGTTATTGAATAAATTTCTGAGTAGGTCGAACGATAAAAGGCAGTTACGATAACTGAATAAACTAACATGCTGACATATTCGCAAAACATTTATGCTTTGTGGCTTCCGAACTACTTCCTTTCTTTATAAAGTTCATAGAAAAGTGGCACTAAATTTAAAGTTTCATTTAGTTGAATACTAAATGAAACGTACAAGCGTTTTTATTTTGTTGTATATTCTTTAATACCAAAAAAATATATACGTGGTCTACCAATTTGAGTTAAACATTAATCACATTTTCTCAAGCAAAGGACCATACAGTATCCAACGTGCATGCATACGTTTGGCGCTGTTAGTGTTTAAATAAGCAATAAGTAAGCAATATTTGCGTGACCCCTTATAAAAATATAATAATAGTGTCTAATAAAAGGGTTAGTGTAATATTTACGTATTAGTTATAGTTAACAAAAATAGTATAGGTAAGTACTAAAACTGATAAATATTGGTTATTTAATAATATTATAAAAATATAAATCTAGAATAATTATGGTCCAGTATAATTATTGCCATTGGCCTCCGTAATCAAGTAATTAACAATGTTATACGAGGTGGTGTAGCTTTGATTTAAAGTGCGTGTACCCAGAAGCAGCTTTAGCTCTTGTACCGCCCGTGTGCAACCAATATCCTGGCGCCCTTTAGTAAGGGCGCGGTCAAAATGGAATACAGTTATATTTTCAAACGACAATTCGGATGCAATTTTTGATGTCGGGAAGCAATTTTAACCATTACCGAGCTCGGTGTAGGCCATAACACGGGCGCAGGGTTTTTGAGAACGTTGGCGCCCTGAGTGACGCATCTATGTATATGTCGCGAGCGTCATTCGGCGCCCCCTAAAATCCTACGCCCGTTTGCTGCACACCTTGCACTATAGGTAAAGACGCCCCTGCGTGTACCCCTAAAGCGATGCTTGCACAGTTGGTAGTGCAGTCAGATTTCTCGTCAATGGACGCGGATTTGAGCCCACCTATCCAACTCTAAATCAGCCTGAGCTTTCGGTGAAGAAAAACGTCGTGAGAAAAACATAGCATGGTGGTAGGGCATTTTGTAATAATATCCGCGTAGGTAGCTACCACCCTCAAGTCCGAAAACCTATCGCCAAATACCAATAGGTGTGTTACGGCAACATCGCTTGAGAACCTCTAGGCTTACTTTCTTTACTATTCTGGACCGCATCATTACTTAAGATCAGGTGATATTGTGAGAAAAACACTGGCCCTATATAATATTTAAAAAAAACCATAATACTTTGAACTTAAAACAAAAAACCCAGAAATTAAACGGTACTGACCTAGTCTTGGGCTGCTACGCAATAATGTGCCATATATAAACCTAAGTTAAAGATACTATGAATCTAAAGGTCCTTTTTACAGAACCCATGGGCCTGCGTGTAGTTTGCAGGAGTGTGGGATGCAGTGTACTACTTCTTCATGTTCCTTAACTAAAAACTAAAGCTCATAATATCATCCAAGTCTATACAACTTTTTGCGTTCAACTTGGTATCCGACCGCACTGCCAGGTTCAAATACGAAAATGCTTTTTTTGTTTGTTGTGAAAGTAAATAACATTATGGATGGACTTGAGCATGCCCTTTAAGGCATAGGTATTGTGTTTAAACCCTTTGAGGTTTTTCCGATTGTCTCAGACTGAGCCCCGAAGTAGATTCATGCGAATGTATTCTAAAGCAATTGAAATAACCCGGCAACAACTTCGAGAGGAACACTGTAGGCTTTTAGTGAGTAAGAATATCACATAACCATCTTGAGCTTACCTGCCTCTCAGGAGGGTACTCCGTGATAGGATTTCACACGCAAAATCTTAATAGGTTATTAAGTTAATGAAAGATCACCAATTCAACAACTGACAAAATAGACCAGAATAACTCTTTTTTAGCAAGATTGCAAAGGTCAAAAACAAGGTGTGTGGGTATCACTATTCTTTCAAAAGAAACAAAGTGAAAACAATAAAAACCGAGGTTCGTAAACAATTTCTATCTCCATGAAATAAAAATAAAGAGTTACGTGGATACGACGTGATCGTTATTTATCTTATGTGCTTGTACACCTCATTTACATATAATATTTATTATTTAATAAACAAAGTAACATTAGCTGGTATATTCTGGTACGGAAAGGCCAAACGTAAAACTACAAAAATATTTTTAGTGGCACTGTTTAGTAATCGTTTTTTATTCGGTAAACGGATCTTTTATTTTTCTCCAATCTCCTTACACTATTAATATTACTTTTAAAAGCTATTTTGTAATTAACAAATTATTAAATATTTCATAATCACAAAGCAGGTGTTAGTAAGTTTGAATGGGCCAATGTCAGGAATTATCAAACCGATTTGAAAAGTTATTTTTGTCTTACATAGTCCTTTTACTCAAATCTCTTAATCTAAGGCTACTCTAAAAACGAGCAGTATCCATAAATTTGAACCGAGCTAGCAATATTTAGACAAGTACGCGAAGCCAGAACTGAGGGCTGTCGTTGGATGTAGCGTAAACGCGGCGAGTACAAATCAAAATCGAAATTTACGCGGTTGAAATTATGCGAAAAGCAATAGGAATAATTAATACTTAATTAATAATTCAATGCGAACAAAACATATATACAATAAGATGTAATAAATAACGATAAACTGTATTCAGGAGGTAAATTTAATCAATTAAATATCTATTGTAATGCATTGTGAATTATGAATCGTGATCGAGCATCTATTTCAGTGGAGTGTTCGACCATTATCGGGTTACACTCTTTCTCGAAAATCAATTACAGACATTATTAATACCTCAGAATACCTATTATTAATACGTTATAAACTATCATCACTATGTTTATCTTAATACACCATGAAAATCTATTAATCTACAACTAAGCTACGTTCAAATCGACTCAGTAATTGAATATTTACAGTTTTTTGTATTATATAACCTTTATAATAAATGAAATTCTAGTGTATTTGTAATATCAAAATAACTTTTTACTAAATACATATTAATTTATATACGATACCTATACCAAGAAAATAATTTTAAAATTTTTGTTTGCCTCTCTTTCTATCTGCCTGTTTTTGTTTTGGCTAATTTTCAGAATGGCTGCACCTATTTTGATGATACTTTTTTCGGCAGATAGCTGAAGTCACTACGCGTAACGTTAATTTTATTTTTCCAAAATAAATAGGATTTCGCTTAAAAAAACTCATAAAATTGTGAATAAAATCAAAATCAATGCACAATTTTACTGGGAGGTGTTTGAATTTGTTAGAAATAATTAGGTAAAAAAAAATTAAAACTCATGAACTAGTGAACAAAATATGATTCAATGGGCACACTATCAAAACATTATTTTCTAATGATTATTTTAAAACTATATTACGCAGTGAAGAATATATGAAAGGTGGGCGCAGCCGCGGGAATACAGCTAGTTCAATAAATAAAATTAACGAGTGCATACTTCTTGTTAATATAACAAAGTAAAAACAATATGGTATCTGATGGTCAATTGTAATATTTATTCCAGGAGTTTGGTATCGTATCCTTCGGGAAACAATTTTGCACTACGTAGATATCTAAGTATCGCGTATTAAGATTCTTATTTAAGAATTTATATTGTCGTAGGTAATCACCATTCAGGGTTAGAAGCATGCATAGGTAATAATAATTCGCAATTTTAAGTCGCGAGTTTTATGAATTAGACTACACTTTGTTTGAAGGTCGTAGCGTCACGGCGCGGCGCGACGCACATCTACCTCTCCATTCATTTGACGTCTCTTTCAAATCATCAGTCGCTCGCTCGGAAACTGTACAATCACGACGTACGCATTGTTTTTTTTTATTATTGATAAATATTTCAGTTTTAATTATCCGGTGTTAAACTATAAAGTGAATATTGAAATAAATAAATTTTTTATGCTATTATTTCCGAAAATATTAACGGTTCGATGAACAGAAGTGATACTTTTGATTAAAATTATTATTTTATTTCTTCAGAGGTGAGTAAATATTTATATTACAATACATATTAATAACATTTTAGTAGATTATGCAATAATTTTAATATTAACATTTAAAGATCGTTAAAAATATAACTACAGGTATTGTAACTGTGTGTGGAAGTAGATAATGTACCTAGTTGATACAAAATAATTATACATACATAAATAAACTAGACAATTATTATTACACATTCATGTAAAATTATTCATATAATATAGATAGTTACTTTGGCCTTAAGAAAAGTAAGTTACTGGCATTATCAACTACGTAGTTTGTTTTCGTGATCATAAATTATTTAATTATCTATCAAAACATGATACTTATACTTATATTGTTATTTATATATTTGAAAAACTTTTTAACAAGTAACTTATATACATTACCATTATTTTCTACTTAATTAAGGTTATTATTATTACATAAACATTTTCGTTCAATGATAAACGATATACTTTAAAAGGTGGCGCAACTATAATATTTTTACGGATGATGTAATTGTAACATTACTATTTAAATACTATGAAACAACGTAATAATATCGTATACATAATATATAGCTCTTGTATTTACTATGAAACCTAGTAATCTCGCTAATACTTGGATTATATAACAATTGTTAAATGTTAATTTGAAATGACTATAAAATTTTAACGAAGCTTGAAACTAAATAATTCACATAAGATTTATACCTGTGTTTTAGGTATTTACAGCGAAAGATAAAATGTTCTGCAATTCTAAACGTACTCGTCTAAGATACTACTGAAGTTATTTGAATTTAGTTTTAGGTCTGATATACAAGTGAACCCAAAGAGAGGTCGAGACTATGTATATAACGTATGCTTTTTCAATGGTTACGTTGAATGATAAGATTACTTCATGTAAATGAAGTCAAAGTAGGCAGTTACTTAAGCTATTGGATAAGGATCATGTTAAAATAGTATAAAAATCTACCAACTAGTTTCATATTTTAATATAAACTAGCACACCTATTATGAAATTAACTGACAGTAGTATCGGAAATGTTTTACCCAAAGATTGAGGTTATATCTGTCGGAACACACCGATAGATACTTGATGAGACATTTTCTATGATATTTGAAAATTTACGTTAAGTTTAGTTACTAAGGCGATTATTGAAAAATACTCTACCTCTTGATTTTGATTTCAACATTTCTCTCTACCAAAATTACTGAAAACTCGGACGCAATATTATATTTTAAATTCTGAGATTTGACGTCACGTTCAAGGGCACTAAATTTAAGTTATTATTTATTAAATCGTATTCACCTAAACACATATTTTAGATATTTAATTCTGAATTATTATACAATTCAAAGCTCAAATGCAATAAATAGCTTTTGGCGTTAGGTCACAAATTCACCTCATAGTAAGTGCTGCCCATAACTCAAGTAAGCGAGCAGTAGTAAATGCCCTAAAATAATGCTATGATTGTATCACAATGTTGTTATTCACCAAAAGTTTACGCTACTGTATGATTCAAATAAATATAATATTTAACATGTTTTTTATATAATCCTGATATATATAAATTTGTATGTTGTTCTCACGTAAACTTTTTAAGGGCAAAATGGAAACAAGCAGATAATCCATTTTATTCTCTTTATATCTGGATGATCTTGATCTTAGATATTTTCAAATGTTTTAAATTTCAAACATCGTAATCAGTATGATTTGACGTCACACTATTGAACTTGACAAACCAGTTTGCTCTCGATTCCCTCTTGTTTTAAAGTTTAAAATCTCCTACACATAATAAACAACTTTTAATTTTAAACCTATTATAGTAGATGCATTGAAAATATTCATTTAAATAAGAAAAATTGTCTTCAAACAGGCTTACACAGAAATGGAGTATAGTTAAAATACTCAAAAATGTCGCATAACGTCCGAGCTCACAAAGCGGTTCACGCCGCACGCGTAATTTAATAGCCACCATAAGCCACGGTAAATGAGCTCAGTTCCACAAATGATGTTATATGCAAACAAACCTCTCTACACAGAGACTCGACACATGGTTTTAAGAGCTCTCCAATAGTGTAAATAGATACAGGAATTAAACATACAATGGTTTCTTAAAATCATTTTGCTCACAGTTAATATGTAACGATATATTTACGACTAAGCAACATACTAACAATGAACAGCTCAAATTGTTACATAAATACCTACAAGTATTCGTGGTACTCGTGCTACTATTAAATACTAAATTGACCAAATAACAATTCTCACCCGAATCTGTAGATACTCTATAGATAAATAACAGCAATCACATATATTATATTAATAATAAATAAATAAAAATATAAAGTAATAAATAAATTCATATGGTTAAAAATAGGTATTAAAATATAAACATACAGTTGAAAAGAACCTACTATTTATGAATACCACACCTTTCTAACCCTAAAAAAACATATTTTTATGATATGAAGAGGCAAACAGACTGTTATAACTGACCATAATAGCCTATAATATATCTACTGGTAAGTTACGATAACCACAATGTAATTCCGAAAACTTACCTAATTATGATACATAGATAATACAGCGATTTGATATATCTACATAAAAACACGCAGTTGCAGGACTCCAATTCAATTCTATAACTATATCGGACACTTTTATACTGATATACAAATTTTAATTCCCACATACTTTCATGTGTGCCGCACAAAACAACAGCTGATTATTTCTATGAGCAAAATTGCAGGCAGAAGTAGACAAGTATCTATATAGAAATTATCAACCTACTAATGTACATCCCACATAGTATCAATAAAATAATTATAAATTTTCCTTATAGACTGTACAGTGTTTATTGAAGATATTAGAAAAAAATATGATTAAAAGTTGATACAGATGTTATAATTATATCAATCGGGCTACGGGAGCCATTGAGATCATTCTTATAAATATTATCAAATTTGTCGACCTGTGTTTTTATCTGTTTGTTTAAACAAGCTTTATTATTTTTAAAGTAATGAAATTACTTATTTCACTGGTTTTTCCATATAAATATAAATCTGGCTTGGCTTGAAACAACATGTAGGTTATCTGTATGTACTCACAATAAAAAAAAATTAAAAACAAAGTATCGTTAAGGAAATTTACTGATTTTAGGCCGAAACAACTACCAAATGAAGCTACGTATTCATTGTTGTTGATGAAGGCAGTTTACTCTATTCATTGTTAGCGGATTCTTTGGGTGTACTTCACTTATCACCAAATGAAGTGTACTAGTATATTGTACATAAAGCATAGGTAGTTAATAATATCAAAACGTAATTATTTTGAGACGTATGTGTTTGCTATCCGTTTCCAGTACATTGCTCTCTCTCTCTGTCTATGCTCTACTTCAGTTCGTTAACTGTTTATTTTCCAAACAATGAATGTATTTAAATATTAATAGTTACTCCATTATATTTTCTAGTATATGTGTATTATAATAGTATAGCTTATAAAGATGTTCCAAATTACGACTCCCTTTTTGGGGGTTTTTTGGGACCGATTACTGTGAAGACACTTTCAAATTTCATTGGGTTTGTGAAGTGAGCACTATATGCAGTAAAGGCAATCAATCGCAAATAGCAACCAGCACAGTCGTACCGTAGTGATACTAACCGTAGCATGGGTTATCCCTTCAACCTGATTAACTGTATAAAAATACGAACATATAATATGCTTAGATATATTTAATTTGTAATTGTTCTATCTATATAAATAGTGTTGCTTACATAACCTATATTCGTATTGCAGGTGTGCATATATTCAAGGCAGTGTATACGGAGCAGTGTATGTTGGGGTAATAAGTGCTGAACATATCTATACATTTTTAATGTTTCGCGAATCACGACACAAATTACTATAGAGTAAAGAGCTCATTTCGTCCACATTGGCTTGGGTCCTAATCATTTATAGGGTTGACTAATAATGGTTAACCTCAACGAATAATATATATATACACATCAAGAACGGAATTTGTAGGTTTCTAGTTTAGTATTCGAGTAGTGACATAAACTATACATACCATATTATTAACCATATTTATTAATAATAAATGTACAGATTAAGCATAGCTGTGCTATTTCAAACTTTTCGAAGTGTTCGTGATAATATAATTCGAATATATAAAAAAATCCGAAATCATACAAAGACACAGAAATTGTACTAAGAGCTTTTAGTACTATTCATATGAAAAACGTTAACATTTTAGAATGAAGGTGCACCCACAAAACTAACGAATTTATTTTGTTTTGTCATTATCACAATACCTATTGTCTCGGTAAAAATTTAAAATTTGTTTAGCAATCACACGACATCTTTAAACACAATTTCAATGTACAATTTTGGTACTCTATGATTCAAATACATAAATAAACCTATTACATCATTAAGAGCTTAATACGATCTTATTTGTAATATAAACATTTGCAGGAAAGATTAAAAATATGACTTTGAACACAATCGCAGTTGATTGTTATTGAAATAAATACCTGAAGATAGAAGTAACAGAGTAAACTAATAATGGAGGCTATGTTTGAAATGTAACTATTCATTTTTAATTCGATAGCAATATCTAGTTAGAAGAATACTCAAATCCTTTACGACAGTGATAAAAGTTTAATATTTTCCATTGACCCGAGCTCAAGAATCATTGTACCATCCCTAGCCAATTTGTGACACAATGTCAGGATGCATTATTACCCGCTATAATTACTATTAATTCAGTTAAAACATGTTCGTCCTGTGGATTAACAATAAAAATTGTGGCTTCCTATAATCAATATCGTCGACATATACATAGTAATTTAAAGAAACCCGTGTTTTTAAAATAAATCGCGTAAAATGACATCATATTTCATAATCAAATAAGGATAACCACACATAAATTAGAATAATTTGAAACGTATACAAATTTGAAAAAAATACTACTACCATAGTATATTGTAAGGTTGAATACCTTCTAAAAATGTATGATTCCAGGTCATATTTGTAATAAGAAATTTAATTTTTATAACTCCACTCGAATACAAAGAGAAAGCGAACATGAGTTATCACAAAGCAGTCACAACAAAACTTATGTGCAAAACCTGAAGCGTAGTTCGTGTGCGCACGCATTCGTTCCGGATTATGCGCATATAGAACCGTAGGAACTCGAGTTAAAAATCCTTTAAATACATTTTTACCTATGAAAATGCATTACAAAAACAGGTATTTCAAGTTCCGACACATTTTATTTTGAAGGAAGAAGTCACTGCACACTATGCGCTTCAGCATGTGAGCATCATAATTTGGAATATTATTAAAGGACGGCACATTGTGAGAATAGATGTTCTTGGCTGTAGAGATATTATTTTTTTCTACTCTTCGTGCTTAATTCGTATATGAGAAAACGTGCGCTATCCATATTTTAGAATGTGAATATATATACTTTGTTATCTCTTTCTCCTTCTCTGATATCGATCCCTCACTACTAGTTTATCATGCAGATTTAAACTAAAATTGCCAGAGTAATTTCAATTTTGACACATATGTACACTCTCTACACGTGATGTTGTTTTTTACCTCCTCATCACGTGTGTTAATTGAGAATAGATAGAAGTAGGTCATATACCGGGATTAACATCAAATAAACCGTTCTAAATTTCCCCGTAAGTACCTGACTGGCCTGAAGCTCTAAACTTACAGATATAAGTATTTAAGATTTTTCCCTGGCAATGATAGGCAGGATCTATTTCGAATTAGTACCCGAGTGCAGTAGCTTTGACGTTAGTAGGTATGAACTACTTTACTTAAATGTCGTCTTCTACCAATCTATAGTATACCATCAATTTCATTCAACTATAACACGCCCACTGCAGGACATAGGTCTTCCTCATTAAGAGGGGAATTGCCATAATCCTCACCCTTGGTAGGCGGGTTGGCAGTCGCAGTAAGGTGTTTTGGTCCTCAGGGGATGCAACTGCCCATCTCCTGGTTTATCCCTTGGTCGCCTTTTACGAAACCTGCGGGAAGATATGGAGTGGTACTATTCTTGATCGGAACCGCACGTGCCATTGTAAACTTTTATTATTTGTTTATTGGAATGGATGATATTAAAAATTATAACTAAACGAGCAGAGAATTTGTTTTTACTACTAATTCGGTGGGTCAACAAATTTCAAGGGCTTTAGGTAAGTTACCATTTCAAAATCCAAACATTAATCAGTAATAATCAATTACTTGATTTTATTACGTTATACCAAAATTATACCATATAGTAATTATTTCTAAATTCCTAGATTGGTAAAAAAAATGCCTGTGCTTATTTCTTGGTAACGGATTTTGATAGCATTCATAATTGAAATTTCGGTAAACAGTCATACATCATGGTGCGGTATCCCAGACACACAAATCAAAAGCCACACCATAAATTGAATATCTAAAGTTCTATACAATCATTAATTTTATCGTGTTAATTATTGCGTTGTTATATATAAGGCATTAGTGTTGCCATCCAAACAATGCATTTGAAACGGGTTGTACTGAGAAAATATACAATAACAATCACAGAGAACCTGAGCCCATCGGAAATGCGAGCGTTATGAGTCAGAAACAAACACGCTTACACTAACTATTCCAAGAGGTATGTACGTTCATGCAAGTAATACATCTAGACTACTCCGAGAATTAGATTTATATGAACAGGTGACACATTTTACTACTTGCATAGATATGTAATACATTTTTATGTTTACACATAATAAACATAATTTTTTTGTGTGAAGATATTTTTTACATAAATTATTTAACCCTTTTTTAATACTGTATTGATTCAGTGCTTTGACCATAATCTCATCTGATGTTAAGTGACGATGTGGTCCAAGATACACAGGCACACTAACTAAGCCTACAGGTACTGGTTCTCAAGTGATACTGTAGGATGTACTTGAGGATGCTAGCTAACAAGGCAGACATTATTAGAAAATCCCCTAACACCATGCTATGGTTTCCTTACGTCTTTTTTTCTACAACGAAAGCTTAGGCTAATTTAGAGTTGGATAGGTGGGCTTAAACCCGCATCCATTGACACGAATGCGGCCTCACCACCAACTGCGCCATCATCACTTCAACTTTCTTGAATGATAATGACTTTACATAAGTGATTAAATATTACGGAAACATCATAACAAAAATATTGCGCAATAATCTTGATTGTTTAATTTCTGTATCGTGCTATTTATCCCTAGAGAGAAAAGACACCTGTATTAATTGTACCTCTACAAATTTTGTACAAGATTACTTTCAAAGAGATGAATGACGCAGTAACATAACTTGAATTTTTATTATTTCTTAGTTATTGTATGTAAATAATATTATTGTTAAGACTTTGACAGGCCACTCACAACTTACTCAAATTTTAACGTCATACAACCACAAGCATACAAAAACCAAGTTCTGACGTGTTATTTTCTAATCGAACTCTTTAGTCAGACTAGACCACAAAGTATTAAATAAATTGGCTTGGTGAAGTGCAACATTACGCAAACGGCCGCAAACCCATGACTAACTCGACAAACGGTGTCACTGTTCTTTAAACTCCATTGAAAAATCATATTCATGCTTTAGCTATAAGTTTGAAAAGACCATGAAGTCTTTTCTAGTATTATAGTGTTAAATATAAAATAGTATGATGTGTTTAGAATAATAAAAATATTTTATAAAATAACCTTGTTACAGGTTAAATATACAAAATTAAAAGAAAAGTAAGAAAAATGTTGTTACTAATGTACAACTAAATTAGCAAGTAATTTGAAACAAAAATATTTTCCGAAAAGCACAAACTGAATCGTTATTCTAATTCTGAATCATAATAATAACGTCTTTTTGCCAATTTCTAATTATTTGTTTAACGCCGAACAAAATTTTGAAGGAGTAATTGTATAATACAATTTACATGTAGTTGAAAATAACATACGCGAACCAGTTGCAATAATCTACTTGAAATGCCAAAATAACTCGAGGTATGCCATAATTATCGTCAGACAGACGATTTAATCATGGCGCGTGTACACTAATACACATTCTTATAGACACTACAGACACAAATAAACCAACGGATAAAAATCGTGAGAGGTACAAGAAATTTTCAATGATTTACAAGTAAATAATTTATGTTCTTCATCAAATTAAATACTGATGGCATATTAAATTTGCCGACCATTGCAATAATAAAGGCTTTATTACCCTTTGTATGCTTTTGTGCGGATGCGTCATGTTCAATTGAACTGTAGAAAGTAATATAAAATCAAAGTAAACTTTTATCAAAATAATACATGTTTTACGACGTCCATGCATCCATTCAACCGAAAGACGTCCACTGCTGGACATAGGTTTCCTCCAAAGATCACTAAAATGACCGGATTAATATTATGTTGATGATGATGATTATATATTATGTTATATGTTACAAATAGCGTTTAGAGAGAGATATATCTACTTTCAGCCATAAAACAAGCAGACATGATTGATGATCAACATTTTTATTTGTCCAGTTTATTACAACTCTCCATGTCTAATAATATTAGACGAGAAAAATTAAAATAAGGTATATAGATGAATGCATCATATTTAATAATATGCATATATTATATTAAACTCATAAATATTATAAAAAGTCCACCGACATCGCTATGGAATCATGTGCTATCAACGCTGATAGCCTCGCTAAAACACAAATAGGCGCAGTGGACCGACTCACGGCATATCTGATAACAGGGCCCCGATAACGATATACGTGAGTCACATCTACTTACCTTTTCTTACAATAGAGTCTCTATCAAACATATCGAAAGTAGTTCTTCTTAATTTAATAATTTTAAAAAAGAACGTATTATTCGATATGCGATACGGCAATTATGATAAATCATTTAAAAGTATGACAGCATTTTGGTTGTTGTTTCACGGTTATGTACTATGTTATGTAATAACTAAGTACTTATTAAAATATAGTACTATATGACGTTATTAAATCATTAAAACAACGATACTGATATAGGAATTTTTAGACCACAAACGATTCTAAAATATATATAATTAACAACCCAGTAACCCGTACTTTCGATTTAATAAATATGCATTGTAGGAAATACACGTCGTGTGAAAAGCTATTTTATAATTAACAATGTGATACATTGTCCCCGTTTGAAACGATTTGTTTAGTTGACTACTATGTAAACATATTTGTTTTACGATTCCAGGGCGAAGCCAATAGAGTGCAATGCTGACGTGATGAGTTTAGCATGCGTTGCTTGACGTGGTGGCTTCTCCTAGTCATGCTACATGGCTGCTTGACGCAGTCTGTCGCGCCTACCATCTGCGAAGAGGAAGCCTGTCGCTGCGACTATTTCACCAGAGTTATATGCAACTGTACAATTAAATACACAGTGCGTACTGTTTTATCTATCTTACAAGTGCTTTGCTGTCTTTTTTCAACATAGTATAATTTCTAAGTTCAGGTTATTTACAATTTTATTCATGTATTATGATGAAATATTCTACGATTAATAATGTAAACATTTTATTTCGCAGGAGGTGATTCTGAGGCCAGATGGAGCATATCGAGTGCCTTCAACGACAACCGGCATCATAATCGACGGTTGTTCAAGATTGACCGTGTTGTCGGATACAATACGCAGTCTCATTCAACTACGAAATGTGGAAATCAGAAACGTCCAACATGTCGTCATCAACGAACGTGCATTGGCATGGACTCCGTTCCCGAGTGAAAGTGAACTTAACCCAGGCTTAAGAATAACTGTAGACAATTGTACTATTGATGAGATCTCTTCACACGCCATACAAGGGCGTATAAATAATATCATAATCAGGAACAGCAAGGTTAATAACATCAAACCTTTCGCATTTTCTAGTCTCACAAATGTGAATAATATAGAACTAATCGATAATGAATTTAATAACATAGGGATACAAGCCTTTAAGAAATTTACTATGCTAAACTTCTTATTAAACGGTGGAACAATTGGTACTTTACCGAGCAGATTCCTGTCGGACGTCGAGGTGACAAATCTGTTTCACATGAAAGGAGTTACCGTCAAGTATTTATACAGCTTAACTTTTCTCGTCCGTGCACCAAAGAGAGTCCTAATTGAGAGTAGCAGTATCGAAACCTTAGAAAGTGATGCCTTTCACATAGTAACAAGAGGCCCAATAGCTTTTAGAAATAATACAATAACACATTTTCGGAAAGGTGCTTTATTTGGATTTACTGTAGATTTAGAAACAGCAACGGTGTCGGGTCGTCAAGAATTATTGATCGATAACAACACTGTTGTTAATTTAACGCCATCTTCACTAATATATAATCGTACAAGACTGACGCAAAGAATTTACGGGTTAAATCTGAATATACCCTGCACGTGCGAGTTAGCAGAGGAATGGCGTGAATTTTTAAAACAGCAAGTTGGGACGATAAACTGCTGGTACGATTTAGAGAGTCATTATGTATCGTTACCGACATACGTGGACAATCGCTGCGGAGCTTTTAAAAAAACTTTTTGGATAATCGTCGTTATAGGCGTGATATTAGCCTTAATATTTGTAGCAGTTGTAATATTCTTTATAGTTAGGCGCGAACAGGAGAAAAAGAAAAAAGTACAAATAGTAATGCCAGACGGAAAGACTTATAGAGAGACAGAGTTTCATATTGTCGTCGAAAGAGCTGAGCTCCTTACCACAGACTTATAATATGTTCAAGTAAATTCAAATCGAACATTACAAACTGTATTACGGGCATATTCAAATTCTTCTATTGAGTTACACTAGCGACCGTTTTGCGAGAAAATACATAAATGTGTATCAATTTTACTGTTTACTTCTAGGTCTAGATTATTTTCTAAACTTGTTACGGGACGGTATGGATTGAATATTATGAACCGAAAATATGTAACGAGAAAAGGCAACAGTTCCATCGTTAACCAATAGATGTCACTAAATAATATACCTAACAGCTGCGACACGTTTGTTTGTTAGTACAAAATAAACAAACTAGATGTCACTAAACTGAGTTTCACTTCAACCGCGTGTGAACTCGGACTCAAGTTTCTTTATTCAAAAAAATAATCTCTTTACACAATCTTTACATGGTTGTGTTCTACCTCAGTGTTATAACATCATCCAATTTTGTGCCAAGTTTAGTTTTACATCGATCAGTATTATTATTCGGTGTTGTCACGCATATATTATAATATAAGCATATAAGCTAGCGCTAAAGTATCAGTGCAACAATAAAAATTACATTGAAACATTTGTATTTTCTTTTTATGTTACCATTGTGTCCGTCGCAGGTGTTATCTGCTTCTGCGAATGCTTACATTTGACGAATGCGCATAATTACGCAATCTGTTATAATCTGGACTAAGATACAGAAACTGGATACATTTACTACCTACGAACATCTATAGAATGCTTATATTTAAATTGAAAACTTAATCGAGTTATTAGTTATTATTTGTTTAGTTTAATCTCAATAACTATTAAGTAAATAAATAAACATCATTATAAGGTAACATACTTCAGCGAATACTATATGGTTATTACAGTATATAATAATAATCTAATCATTACACCTAAGCGTAAATTAATGATTAAGATCCGCTCCAGTAATTATTAATTCACATGCTGTATTTATATTTTATTATACATAATATATAGCCTTTACCGGCGAATTCATTATTTACTTACCTTAAATTTGCTATTACCTACTATTTACTAAGAATTTACTGTTCCAATTCCGATTTGCTGGGGCGTAAGTAAGTATATTATGGTCATTTCCTTGACAAAAAGTTTCTCACTATGCCAAATTTCATGAAAACTGGTACAATAATTTACCGAATTCTCTCCACCTTCACTATGCACAGTAAAAGTGGCTAAGGTATTCAGGGAACATCCCCAAAGTCGCCCCTTTGCAGCTCATGGACAAAACTCGATCTACATTAGACCGAGTATCTAATGTAAGAAGAGACACAGATGATCAAGTAATATATTATTACCCACTTCTGAATCATTGCAATTGCTATAAATCCAACTTTTCTGAGAATCATTTCTGGCCATTTTACTTTTTCTGTTATATTCCATGCGTGACACTATTTTTTTTTAAATTAAATAAATACACTTTTATGTATATTACGCACGCATCTATTAAAAATGGGAAAACGAATATAATCATTACAAAAAATTACAAGAGAAAACTGCTTCCAAAAAAATGTATTCAACTGTAACTTCAGCTAAAAGAAGATTAAAACATTTATGTACTAAAACTAAATATATACAGGAGAATCGCTTACCGTAACAAGGGTTGCCCGTCTAGAACTTGGTGGATAGTAGGCGGGCATGAGATTTCAAGTCCACGGGCAAGTAACATGGTTGTTCCTGCATCCTCTTGAACGTCATCCGTCTCTGTCGACGTTCCGACGGCATTGCCCGAAGCGGGTTGAACTTCCGGAACAGTGTCTATACAAAAAAAAAAATCTAATGAATTCACTAAATACTATAACTGTAACGAAATAATAAAAGGTGTATATGTTTGAAATTTGCTTCAGTAAATTTAAATAGAATTTAAATAGAAAAATAAAACTAAACTAAGAAGTAAAATTATTCCGCCTTCCAGAGTTAATTTAACCTCACTGCTTATTGCGTGCAAAAAAAATCGTACATCAGCAGTTGGATAGGTTTTATGCCGAAAGAGGACACTTTTTTATTCATCTTATAAACGCTCAAAATTTAAAAGCCAAGAAAACATCTACAAGGCGATTAATAGTAAAAAAAAACATTAAGCTTACTTTCTGCATATGTCACGTGACTCATACACCTATTATACGTAATTCAGAAAATGTTGTCGTAATAAATACATGTATAGTTTTTAAGCGAGTCTGGACATTGGAATCTTGCCACATTGATCCCGACTGCCTTTCCAAGTATTTCTTTAAAAAAGAAGCCTTTTCCTAATATTAAGGCTCATTATAATTTGCACCGAGGAGCGACTGCTCTTCTAGATTCGTTTACTAAAATAGTTTATTTACAAGCGTACATCTACGTATTAGGCGTATGTGTATAAAGACGGATAGATATAGAGGCATAAGTAGACCGAAGGTGTGGATGGAATGTGTAAAAAATGATACTTGTAAAAAACGGAGCGAGTAATCATTACTAAAATTTGAATATGCTGATTTTATACTTTGCTCATATAATTATAATAACATCAACAAAACTTTAAAAATACTTTTCATTTTTTTTTACAATTATACTTCCTATCTATAAGGTATTCAACAGGTACTTACTGTAAGTTAAAGGTGGTATGAATAAGTTAGGCGATAGAAGTCGAGTGGCGCATGATGACCCTACGTAGGTGAGCTCCATTTCCAAAGTGACGAGGCCTTGACTTTGTGACGTCAGCACGGTGTCGTCATAACCGACACACAGGAAACGGAAGCCGAAACGAATATCATCGCTATTAACAATACAATGTTATTTCGTGTTAATTTTATACTGTTCCATTTTTTTTGAGATGCAATGGTTTGATCATGCTTTAGATGAGGTTTCATCTAACGTTAAGTGAGAATGTGGCCGAATATAATTAAAACGCAAAGCCTAGAGTTACTATAGGGTCAAATTTCGGCCACAGAATGAAAACTAATTATTATATTAGTATATTAATATCATTACATTTAAACTAAAGACTACTACTTACTTGTCACTATTTTTAAATTCCGTTAGATAATCCGTAGCGGTCTCCAGTGAGAATATGACTTCATTACCAGGGACCAATAATCCCTTTAGCGACCAATCCGAATTGCTGCAACAAACGAACGGAATATGTTTTAACGCTTTGACTTTTGTGTTAAATTTTATTTTGCGATCAGTATGTAACGTATAAGTTTTTTTTTTGGAAATAAAACTTAAAAGTTTTATATGTTTAAAAGCAATTTGATAAACAATTGTTATACAAACCTCAGACTTAGTTTCGGGGTCACGCTAACGTAAGTACAATTGTAATGCATACAGGGTGTTCTGAATCGTTTTCATCGCCAAGTTCTTCTGTTTCTCCGTTCTCATTTAGTTGAATCAATCGCTGTGAAATGATTACATTTTATGAGTAAACTCATAAAGGTACGTTTTAATGATCATATACACTAGTGACTTATCAATTGTTGTTACAAATATATCGATATTTTATCTGTAATATACGCTATATTATATAAATTTACAGAGACGGTTAAAAACTGACTTTTATATACTAAATAAATATGAAGAATTAATTAAGATGTTAAATACTTCATTATGCAGCAAAATGTACAGTTGTTACAGTTACTTAACAGTTTATATTCGTAATAAACATGTCATTGTTTACTTTTTTTAGTTACCATAAAACAATTCAAAATACACAAATACCGCGGGTGATTGAAAATATAAATGCAACACGATTAGCTGATGCGAGCCATGGGCGCCGCCATATTCCTGCCAAGCGCTTTTCCCTTTACCTCTCCTCCGCAGCCGGCTGTAATGCGACATGCGATAGATGGACGAAAAAATTTGAAACGATGGAAAGATTCACTTTAATAACTATTGAGGGGCTGTTTAAGCATAACGTCAGCAGAATTCTATACACTTTTGACTCTACTCTCCCTCTTCTCGGTAGTAGTAAGCAAAAACTTAACCCTCCCTTTCCCTACAACAACATAAGTAATGCCATTAGTTTCTACAAAATTTGCTCAAGTCTATAAGTAAGAAATGTTTAAGTAATCACCATCAACACATCATTTGTAAAGCATAGACCCCCCTCCCTTATTAGTGCTTACTTAATACTTGAACGACCCTTAATAACAAGTGTCGTGCATGGTGCGTCAGAGTTTGCCCGTCCATCGTTTTAGAGCAACTTCCATCCAGGAACATACAATACCCAGGCATACCGTTACGGTACTGTAAAGCTGTGAAACAGTCTTCCGGCCTATGTATACCCTATTTCCTATAACATCACGTCCTTCAAAGGTAGCGTGAAGTGATATTTGTACAGACTGATATCACAGGGATGACTAGCGATGGATAACTGATCTCTCGACGGTCGCTACTGTTTCTGGATTACGTTGTGCTTATCATCAGGCATAAAGCCGTCACTTTGCCGAGCTAAAAATAAAATCAAGAATCTAACCTTACGAAACGGCGGCTCGACAGTTCGCACATCGCTTGAACAATGGCAACGTTGTTTCGGTGTACCGGCTACCGCGTACAGTGTGAGCGAATCTTCGGTCTGCGCTGTCACGCTGCGCGGGTCCATCTCTAGAACTATCCACGCCACTTCCGATGGAAACAGCAACCTATTCCCGTAGAGTAATAACGCTAAGAATTGTAGTTTCATACAAAAACTAGCTTAAAATTGATAAACGTATATTTGTATGTGTGTGCGTGCCTGTGTAAGGAACACGGAATTACGTATTATGTAATCACCGGTACGTAACTAAAGACGTGCGTGGCCTTTTAAGGCCAACCTGAAATGGCTTCACTACTGCCGTTCTTAGTGTTAGTGTTTTATTTCTAAACATAACCTTTTATAAATTAGCTTATCGTTATTTCGGTAAAAAGCGCTCATATCAATTATATCTTATAATTAAAACTTATTTTTTTAGCAAATAACCGAAAATAAATAAAAATCAATAGTGATACCTAGTAAAAACATATAAGTGTAATATCTCAACGTGGTTAATTACTTTTTGAATGTTAGTCAATTTAATAATGCGCTATATATATCTCTTAAAAGTTAATTTTTCTGAGTATAATTCAAGTAAACTTTACCTCATATTGGTAACGGTTGCTTGTTTGTAAGGGTGTTCACATTCAACCCATGTGTAGTAATTTCCAGTCGTACTTGTTATATTCTCGTTCATCGGCATGAGGAGATTCATAGCGGCCACATGAGGTAGAAGTTTGTGAATCAACTCTAGTATTTTAATTACGTTCTGTTGAAAAAAAAACTTATTTTAGAAGCAACAAACGACAATAGACAATATAAACAATTATCTTTACGGCGGAACTGACAAAAAAAAATCTCAAACAGACTATGAAAAGTTTGTTATAAGGCAATGGGTCGTTCAAGTAAGCAAAATTTTGGCCCTTTTTCTAATTTTCCTTTGTCTTGTAAACAATTTTAAGCAAAGTTTGTACACTCCCACTGATTCCGTAAGCATTACTACTATTATAACAAAGAAACTTTACATACATATGTGGTACAACGCCATTTTTTTTTCCGTTAAAGTGGGCAGAGATCACGTCCTTCCACTTGCTACGACCTTGACACACCTTTTCGATTCTTCTACTTTCATGAGCGTTTTCATACATCCTCGTCGGTTATGGGTACTAGTCACCTGGCTTTATTTAGGACGTGCTCGATTTGGTCAAAATACGGTCGCTTGGGTCGACTCTTACCGATGTCCCCAGTCACCCTCACCTTATAAATTCCTTCCGTCAATCTTCTGTCATCCATCCTCTCCACATGCCCGAACTAACCAAGAATACCTTTCTCTATCTTGGTCACTACATCCTCTACCACACCACAGCGCTCTTAACTTAGAAACTAAAAAGTAAATATTGTTTACGTAATGAACCTTTCAGACTCCCATTGTGATGCTTATGTAATATTTTAAACCCCCCAACGAATATACACGTATGTATAAAGTTAAATATTCTAGAAGAATATCGTGAAAAAGAATAGAAAAACAAAACAATTGTTTTTGAAAAAATACAAGCATAATTTCAACAAAACATGTGTCTTGTTAAAGATATTTAACTGATCTAAAAATATATTCTGTTTTTAATTCATATTAGAACAAGATTTATGTGATATAAAATAAAAACTACACTAAATAATATAAGTAAAATGTCGAAAAAACATCCGGATCCTTAACAAAATGGCATGGTGCTTATATTGCTTAATTTATCAAACTAAGCTTAAATCACTAACTTATGTCACAGTAGTGCACAGTTAAACACATAAACACAAAGTCCAAAAAAGGATGTTCCCAGAGTAAAAAATATAACACGAAAATACTGAGCGTCGTATAATGCTGGTTAGTAGCAAAACTTTTAATTACATTAAAACAATCAGTACTGCGAAACTCGCAGTTTACCCAGATAATAAATGATAACAAAAATCCCGAGAATTAGGCAAATCTTAAATTTATATTGTTTTAAATTATATTGAATATCAAAACGTAATTGTTTTGTATATTTCAAATAAATTATATCATTATTTGGTGTAAGTTTTACCTTAAATTTCGTAAAAAAAAATCATTTTCTTAACTGAACGAAGTATAAGGTATAATTTATATTACATTATCTGTGACGTTAATGTTTATAGGTAAACAAATACCTAAATTGGAGAGTTACCAACACCTACATAGCTAAAAATAATATAATTATTTCAACATTTTTAAGTCTATTTTTCCAGCTTGGAAAAGCGATATTATATGACAATATATAAAATGAATATAGATAATGTTTACCTTGGAATCGTCGAGTAATTCTAAACTGGCCATAACATAAGGGATCAATGTGTTGATTGCCGGCGAATGATGCAATACTGCACAATTTCTCTTAAGATCTTCACTGGTAACTTCGTTGCGTATTGCACAAAATAAGTCAGCACTGCGGTCGACTACAAGAGTCGCGACACGTAACATCATTGTACGTAGAGCCGATACGAGAGAATCCGTACTCTCCATAGGGTTAAACGTGTTTCTTGAAGTCCTGTTAAATTAGTTACAAAAAATTCAAATAATACTACTACTTCATATTATTTACAAAAGTTAGACTATCTTTCAAATGCCAGATTTGAAATCGATCTCAAATAAAACACTAACTTGCCATTCGTGCTTTTATATATATTTTGTATCATTTTGATAGCATAGCACTCTCTGTCTATGTATGATCTTGTTTATCAATATTTAATTTGTAATACATAAATTATAACATTTTTTGGACTAGTAAAATGTTGACATAAAACTAACACTTCATTAGTTACAATTACGTTACTTAAATTATTAACTAACTTAATAGTATTTTTTAAATAACTTAATTGTCCTTTACTTTCATTATTATATATTATCTAATCTAAAAAAATATTATAAATTAAACCCTAAATAATCAGTGCAGACATAAAATTTTAGTAATTAATTTGAAGACTAACTGACAGAAAACAAAGAAATGATGTCTGTTCTGATATTTTAGTTTAAATGTACTCATTGAGAATTTATTCACTGTTATTCACCCTATAAAATCACTACTTTTCAAAGATAATATTCATTCAACATTAAAGTATCTTAAGTGAATACGAATCACTAATCACAAATCAGGAATGAGGAGATCCGCAGAAGAACCAAAGTAACCGACATTGCTCGAAGAATTGCTAAACTTAAGTGGCGGTGGGTTAGGCACATTTCTCGCAGAACCGATGCCCGATGGGGCCAACGGGAACCGAATGCAGATGGCGCAAGACCGTTCGCATTGAGTTCTTTGGGGGAGACCTATGTCCAGCAGTGGACGTCTTTCGGTTGAATGGATGAATGGAAGTGAACACGAGTATTGAGTAACTAAGTCGTATTTAATTATACTCGTAATACTTAAAGTGACGACAACGCACACACAGTTAATAGTCTATACTATTAACCAAATTTTTTTTTACATAATATTATAGACAATAATAAATTTATGGTGTTCTAAAGTCTACATTGACTTCTATAGACTCACCCGTAATAAACAAGACCGGGTATTTGTCCCCTAGCCAACGTAGTACCATTGAAGCTGAGAGCGCATGATGAAAAACGGAATGTTGTACCATCTTGACCCTTCACTGACGGTAAACCACAGTCACCGTTCGCCGTTCGGCCACCATGGTTGCATAGCCTTATAGCGTAGCGAAAATCAGGCTAAAATAATCAATAAAACTAGTTTTACCTATATTTACATATATTAATATCGTTTGTACAACAAAATTTACTGAAAAAAAATAGCATTAGCAAAAAAATAGCATCAGATCTGTTTACTGATTGTTTGTTATTGTCTCATTTAATAGATCATAAATAAGGTCAACTACTGACAACGAAATTAAAATCTGATCAAAAATTAGGAACTTATAAGCATTTAAATTATATTCTAGTGAGTGTGTGAGAGAGAGAAAGAGAGCATACTATACGACGTTATGCTATATGTGCTCAAGTTATATACAAACATTCATTTTACGGGAAAGAGGATAAAGCAGCCCCTTGTAATACACTCTAAAAATTTTAGACGTTTATAACTCAAGAATTGTATTAGTCGAATGCAATGTTTTTTTTTACCCGACTACGGTGAAACCAAAAGGAAAGGTTATGATGTTAGCAGTCCTAAACTGTTCATCCGATTTTCACGAATAATGTGCCAATCGATTCGTCATGATGGCTCGGCTAACATAACATAACATTGTAATCGACTCCAATAATAGGAGGAGCCAATTTTACCTTGTAAAACCCGATTCTTACCGATTTCATTTCCCATCACTGGTCTTTTTTGTTGTCGTATCACAAATTTAAACGTAAAATAGTAAAATAAAATACTTTAAAAAAACTGTAACTGTAAACACTGAAATGTAAGAAACAATGTAGGTGCTGTTTGATATCATCGTCTTATTGAGTAAAATAAGTCATTTAATATGTTAGATATTTTTGTGCTCTGTGACAATAAACGGAACACTAATAAACTATCTCATTTCACATTATTCGAAATTTTGCGAGTAAAAAATAAAACAGTCATTATACTTACTTTCAATGGCACGGCGCGATCGAATTTTAGTTGTACCATATCATGCTGACAGTCAGCACCATTGAACGCTCCATGGGCCACTTCCAGACTGACCCAGCAATGAGACGGGTTTACATCTTCATTCGATCGTAACTATAACACATATATTCTAAATTATGTAGTCAATATATTTTAGGTGTAATATTTATTATTGTAATTTAGTTTGTTTATTTTTTTTTTTATAAATAAAAGATGTAACCTATTATCTACATGAAGGCCATTTGCAGCGTCTATCTGTCAGAACGTGATAAACTAAAACTACTAAACGGATATTCACACAACTTTCACCAATTCATTAATTTAGTCTACCAAACGAAAGATGTCCACTGCTAGGCATAAATCTCCCCCAATAAGGAGAATTGCCATAAATCGGTTCACTTGGCGATCGCAGTCAGGTGTTTGTGGTACTCAGAGGATGCTGCTGCTGCCCAACTACTGGTTTATCCCTTACTCACCCACGGGAACAATATGTAGTGGTACTATTAAGTGTTACTTAACCGGCACCACACAGTTTTCACCAATAGACAGAATAATCCGTGAGAAAGGTTTCAGCACGTTTATTAAGGTGTTTTATTAATTTAGTATGACCTATGCTGTCCGCGCGAAGGCGGGGCAGGCTGCTATTTATACTAATATCATAAAGAGAAAAGATTTGTATTTTTGTATGTAACGAATAACCTTAAAAACTACTGGACCGATTTGGATGAAATTTGGTATGGAGATAGTTTGAAGTTTTTATTCAGAAAATCTCACGGGAACGGGAATTACGCTGGTGAAACCTCGGAGAGCACCTAGTTAATAATATAAACAAAAACGCATTACGAATATCAGACTGACCTTGACATCGTGCAGTAGTTCGAGTGAATACTCATAGTTTCCCGCACCACCGTATACACATACACCGACCAACATAATACCAGGACGATCCACGGTGAAGCATACAGCGTCCGGGCTTCCATTACCGGTGTTCCATGAACGAGATTGATTAACACGCATAAATCGAGACGGGGTTATAATATGTTTCACCGTTGAAGTATCTGAATCCTCCTGAAAATAAACCAAAAACCTTAGAATGATAATTTATTCACTAGCTAACATTTAAAATTATATTTTATAATCAAATAATAACGAAAAATATACAAAGTCACAATTCATTTGATAACAGTATTAGGATAAATAAGACGGATTGTGTTATTAAATTTATTCATAACATCTTCACGTAATCTGCATTTGTTATCGAACGTTTAAAAATGTTGTAATTAATTATATCATTATGTCACAATTGACATTGAACTAAATATACATAGTAAGTGTGACGATAAAAAAAGAGAAGATATTGTATTGTTACTGGTCGTCAAAATAGTAACAGTTAAAGATTACACAAACAAACGTGAAGATTACAAGAAACTATATCTATATGAAAAGGCAAAGTTCAAAACACTTTGTCCTCTGTTTATCTACCAATGTTTCTTCCACCTTTCTGTTTAATAGCTATTGATTAGCTTTAGCGTTATCGATAAAAAAATAAATAAAAATCAATGAGTTTTGCTTTTCAGTAATGATTCTGATGAAATTTCGAATACTGTTTAATATAAATATGTGGCTTACTTTAATATTAGAGGCATTGTGCCACAGCTCGGCGACCACACGAGCGATAAATTTACAAGAGTATTCAGAGAGTTGCTCGTACTGTCTTAATTCACCGTGGTCATGCTGACCGCAGTTTCGCGTTATTATCTGCTCCTTGATCGGAATCAAAATAATGTCAAGCAATTTCGGTATCACATCTAGCAAATGCCAGTCGACGTGGATAGGTCTCGTTTGCGCAGAATCCGATGACTGAAAAAATCGTTTAAAAAAAAAAACAAAAAAACCCTATAATCGACTCTTCTACTTTTTTATTAAAAACTGTAGTTCATGTAATGTAAGTTTTTACATTTTTTGCGTTTTGTAAATATATACAATTATTTAACGCCGGTCTTAATGCGTGCAACTTCGCGCGGTCCACGGTATATATACGTCATTGGGTACGGGGTTTGATACACTCTATACGGCTATGTACCACTCACTTACTTGACTTTGCGTCGTCTTATTTTTTTTTTTCATTGAAATTTCACTTCTTATCTAACAATTTATTAATAACATTAATAACAACCTTCTTTGGTAAAGTGTGGTTAATATCAAAACAGAAAACCCTGTGAAATATCTGTATCCCGTTATAGGTATATATCTCTATAATCATAAGTTACATAGAGTAATTTATTACTAATTTTTTATGTTGTCTGTTGAACCTACTGCAGTTGGTTTTTCTTTTTAGAGAAATCCCTTGAACAATTTCACTTCGTCAAACCCTTATGTCCAAACAGACAACTAATTAAACACCTACCCTAGTGATAAACCTGGGTTATGAGATAACCCATATTAGTTATGAGATATGGGCATTAACTACCATTTAATCTACATCGTACTCGTAAAATGTATACTTATAACTAACTACTAACTATCTTACCTTTTGTCCGCCCTTGTTAGACCTAGGCGGTACAGGCGGTTTATTAGAGTGCCTTGAACGATGCGACTTGGACGGTGTATCTTTTAAAGCCTGAAAATGAGAAATGTATTATTAAAGCAAGACAAAGATCAAAATAAAAAATGATTTTTTTGTAGACAATAATTCCTAATAATATTATAGCTAACCTTGCCGTCTGGACGTTTGTTGTCATTTACGATACACGTCTGTGTAAGTGGGGCGACGTATTGTAAGACGTCACGCAGACTGCGCGCGGCGCACATAGCCGCACATGTTGCAGTCAATTCACGAATTTGATTCGCGGGGACTATACCCTCCTATGAAAATAAAAATCTTTTTAACTTATATACTATATATCGTTAAGACAAAATTACAGCTGATATAAGTGACGATGCTTCCAAAGATGGTAGTAGCCTAAAAAGATTGGTTTTCGAAGGATACCACTGGAAAACCTACACATACTTCAATAGGAAAACTTAAGATTTTTAAATTTAAAGCTAAAAACTGCCTTCAAATATAATGGTTGTATCATGGTATTCAAACGATCACCAAAAATTCAGTTTCAATACAAAATGAGATAAGATGGACACAAAGGTACGTTTACTGGCGCGGTATCTGATTATATTACCATTGAGTTATTACTACATTAAATTAACTAATTATTATAATAAATACCATGTGAAAATATCATCATATCATTATTATACAGGATATGAATAAATCAAAAGTAAATAAAACGAAGAATGACAAGAAATAAATAAAATAAAATACGAGAGGGAACATATGAAAGTAAAAGGCGTAAATTAAAAGATGGCGGCAGATATGGCATATAAGCATAAAACGTACCGCGCCGACCACAAATAACTTCGGAACAGGATGATGATGATGATGATGTACTGTAAATAAATCACGCATTAAAAATGTATAATGTTAATATACTCACCGAGACATAATAGAGTAATGAGCACAGATGATTCCATTTCAATGTTGGAGTCGGGAAAAACGCATGGAAGCACGCTGTTGTGGTCTCATGAGCTTCTTTCAATATAGAAGTGGTCATATCCAGGGCAAATGTCACATAACAATCCCTGATTGACCAACTTTTTGGCACTTTTTTAGGCAGCATAGAACAATGCGGCGTCGGATCCGACATCATCGTCTGTATTAGGTTTCTCACACATCCGCAATCGCTTCGAAATACGACATATACTCTTGGGAGTTCCTTTTCTTTGCATTTTGTGGATAAATCTCATTTACATAAGATTTTATTAACCTCAAACAAGCTCTGATTACGTACACTAATCTCTTTTGGTGTTTCATGATCGTTAATTTATGATAATTAATTGGGACCTGACCACAGGTATCCATGAGGGATGTTTTAAAAGTTGTCCAACTCCACCTTAACAGTGTAATGATTAGTTTAAAGCAAGTTACTGTTACTTTTCTGGATAATGTTTTTGAGAGTACGACTATTGGTTCCCCATAATCTACTACTTTATTGGGCACGACATGGTCTGGGTCGACCAAATTATAGAGGAGACAGGGTATCTGCCCAGCGTTTACATCAGTTCCATTATTGGATTTCTTGGATGTCTTAAAATGAAAACCTGCATCATCATTAATGACCATGGCTTGACCAGAAGAACCGCAATCAGACGACGGTCCATTAACGCAAGCCCATGCGATATACCACTTGCTCGCCTGAAATGTTTTAATAACAACATTGTTAAAATTAAATAATGTTATAAATGTTTACTCGCATTTATATCGTCCAATAATCCATGATTTGTATTCTCAACTTACCAGTAGGGGAATTGGGTTTTTAAATAATACCGGAAATCGATCCCTTGGTGCACATTCAAACACAATTTCATCACTTTCGGCAATAATTTCACCATCACTTTCCTGCTCACCGCCTTCAAGACCGATATCAAACAGTTTTATCTTTGCTGTATAATCACCACGACCACCAAACAGACCGTAGCCTCCTAAAAAATTTAGAAATATATTTTTTTGTTACATCTCTATTCTTTTTTAATACTTAAAACGCTAACTTAGTTACTTAGTTAGCGTTTGGCCACAATATCACGAGACCAAAGATAACATTGCACTCAATTTATGTTTAAACTCAATTAAGCTATTTAAATCGATCTTTTTATGAAAAAATGGCAATTTGAGGTTGTTGATAATACGGGACGTCACGAACTAAAGCAGCATGGGGTTAGCGTTTTCGCGCGGGAACTTAAACATAAGAATTACTTTTTAGGACAATTAATGTTATCGATTTTTTTTTATAAAATATCCAGTAGCATATTATCGTGGAAGGATCAAAACAAGACACAATAAAAATTATGGTGAAATACCCTTTTATATTAAAAATCATTTTAATCGAATGAAACAAACTCGAAAGGAAAGTCGATTCAAACGATGTCCTAATTTTGACCTAACATTGAATTCAGATACAGCATTACAATCTATTTAAAAGAAATAGGTTTATTTTTTTTTTTTTTTTATAGTTAATAACACAACATTTTCATTTAAACACAAACCATTGCGGTAAGGCATTGTCTAGTTTTCGTTTTGCTTTTACCATGATTCTTTATTGATTTCGAGGATTACAGTCCTTCATAAAATCTATTGTAATAATAACGACACGTTAGAGTATATAGTACAATCTGTACTAATAAATAAAAGTGTCTGTTTGTAATATCATTTTTTTTTACTAAATAGATATGAATATATATATACGATACCTATACCAAAAATACAATTTTTTTTTGTGTACCTGTTTGTTCCGGGTAATCTCCGTAACGGCTGGACAGATTTCGGTAGATAGCTTTTTTTTTGCTAGATAGCTGAAGTTACTCCGGGTAACTTAGGATACTTTTAATTTTCGAAACTAATTAGGGTTCCGCGTAAAAAAATAAAACTCATAAAAATTTGAATAAAATCCGATTCAATGCACAGTTTTGCGGACAAGTGCTTGAATTTATGACTAATATGTTTACTTTATTTGTACTAAATATTACTAATGTGTTTTGTATTTGTTAAAAATAGTATAAAAATATTTGGGTTACCTATACAAAAAAAATAAAACGAAGTGAAGGATATACGCAGTCGCGGGCACACGGCTAGTACAAAAAAAAAACTTGAATAAATATTTTTAAAAGGTACATAGATGATAACGAATTGTTTACCTAAAAGTATATCGGTGTCGCACATGAATCGTATGGCTTCGACGGAATGGCCTGAGTATCCCCAGCCTCCTCCTTGGCTTTCGAATCTATTGACTGTGAGAAAATCATCTTTGACAGGAACCACTGTAGACACAGTGTTGTCGTGTTTGCATTCTACTTGGTATATTCTAGAAGAAAAGATTCTCTTATTTTTGTACGAAATACTTATTGATTGAAAAATTACATGTATAAAACAGAAATTGCTTAATAAATAATCTTAATACATATACAGGAGACAATTTTATATAAGAGGATATTGTTAATTATGTAATTCCAAAGTAAACATCATATAAATACTTTACGTTTACTTTAATTCCACAAGAATAAATTAAAAGATCGAGGTTATATTATTCAACAAATGAAAACTAATACTCCATAAAAGTTACAACTCATTAAATGTAATTATAATTATTTTATTATCATGTGACCTATTAAGATGGAATCTATAAATGAGACCATGGTTCATCATCATCATCATCATCTCCCTACCCTTTTTCCGATTTTTATTTGGGGTCGGCGCAACATGTCTTCCTCTTCCATTCCTCTCTATTTGTTGTCATCTCCGCATTCACTCCTTTTCTAAACATATCATCTTCCACACAGTCCATCCATCTTTTCTTTGGTCTTCCCCTTCCCATGTAACCGTCCACATTCATATCCAATACCTTTCTTACAACATTCTCTTTCTCCCTGCGCATCATATGTCCATACCAGGACAAACGACCGCCTCTTAACTTGTCTGTTAATGGCGCCACTTTCAAACTTCCTCTAATATACTCATTCCTAATCCTGTCCATAAATCTTAATCATGGTTATAATGAAAAAATTATAATTCATACTTACTTATTATCATGGGCATACGTTAATGAATCTAGACAGCCCAACAGATGTAAAGCTGCATGCATTCTGGTCACAACACAACCAAACGCATACGGTATGGCCAAATGCTGGTTCAGTACCGACATATTTAAAAGGGCAACACTATGCGTCGGCTTTTCCTGATTATTGCACATCACCTCGAAATGCTCCATATTCTTAAAATCCTCTAACCGTTTCATGTTCCCGTAATTAGGGTAATCGTTTTCACTGTCTGAGGGGAACTCGTTGGAATCATTGTTGCAGCATCGTTGCAGTTTGTGAGAGTCAAACGCGAGTATATTATAGCATTTCATAACCCTCATTTGAGGTTGGTAACACCAGAGGACATCGTACAATGGGTCTAGACAAGCGAGGGTATTGATAAAGTCGACTTGTTCTGGACCTACCCAGGTGCTGCATGAACCATCGCTTTTGTTTATTGTGAGACATTTGAAAGTGTGTTCGGGACAATTGGGCAGTATTACTGGAAAATAAATAATAAAATTAACCCTTTTTAAATGATTTACTATCAAAAACAAAATTTGGTTAAAACTAAACGACATCTGTTCTGTTTCCAGCGAAAGTTGTTGATATCAATGTGTTTAAGATTTTCAAATAGCAAAATAAAATAAATATCATGTTTTAATTAATAATGAAATTATACTTTCAAGGATGTGAAATAATATTTGAAATAACAATACTTACTTATACATTTATTGTTAGCCGTTATGGTAGAGCTGAAAAGTGTGTCTGTTTTAATTAGTGCCTGAGACACTTGAACGAAAGTTTGATCTCCGGAAGCAGACACCCAAACCGCTTTACACGCGTACCGCGGCCCAAGGCGAGGCACTCGGCCTGGGGTAGCATACCAAACTGGACATCTATCACCATGTGCAGGTTCATCCTTACGAGGTCTTCCAAGTGAACCTTTCTGTTGGATAAGAAAATAATAAAAAATTAAAGAACTAATTACACCGTAGTAGTATGGTCGAACTGCTTGAACTCAAATCCTAAAACGAAGCTTATCTTTCGTTGCAGAAAGATCATAATACCTACATTATTTTCTGATATAACACTCTCTATATATAACTAACTGCTTAAACTTTGCAAAAAAATACAGCAGTTTCGCAATTACACGATGTGCTTAATTCGTTTAATGATAAAACTGAAGCACTAGCACACTTTATTCTAAATTACAAGTAGGAAAATTCACGGAAACACTATGACTTCCCAATTTTTATTCCATTCTGTTATATTGTATAATACAGATAAATTAGCGAAAAATGCATAACATTACGCCTTTCTCTCCTGAGTATAGACAGAGACTACGTCTTCTTCCATTTGCTACGATTCTGGCATAGCACTTTCACTTCTTCTACTTTCATGAGCGCTTGTATTATCGGCTTATCGGCTATCACTTATCGGCTATAAACACTTTAGCTTAGTCTTTCTTACACATTCATTTTGTCAATCATAATTTTTTGGCATTTTTATTTGATTATTTATTTGTTATTCTTTTCATGCTTGTTGCTTTAGAACCATCAGGATTGCAATCACTACCTTGGCGGAGGTGAGGGGAAACATGGTTTAAATAGTAAATGTATATCAATATTGACAACTTTAGAATTTACGATATTACTGTCCTGGAAAGATCAAAAGACAATTGTAGCTCGGGTGGTGGAATCGCTTATCCGTGTACTCAACCACACTTGTTGTGCATACAGTATAAATCTAAATAGTATACAATTACGTATAGTATAATTTCAATAAATAAATATCCTTCTGCGCATGCACCTGTCCGAAACTCAATCAGGACAAGTTTCGCCGGCCGTTCTTCGAATTATGATAATGTTTAAAATAAATGTATGTGCAAAATACACAGCATTCTTCATTTTTTTTTTCTTATTGACCTTGATTGTGCAAAAATAGATAAGTTGAGTTACGTGCCTGATTGTTGCCGAAGGTGAAAAGTTGTCCGTCTCTAGACAAAACTGCGGTGTGATTGCTGCCGGCCGCTATAGATGAAGCTATAGGGACACGCACACGCACTATTCTGTGATGACTTGACACGTCACCAGTGCCAAGTTGGCCGTACTGATTCGAGCCAAATGTCAGTACTTCACCTGTCAAAATCAAAATCAAAATTGATTTATTCAATTTAGGCCCTAAGAAGGCGCTTATGAACGTCTGAAAAACACTACCACCGGTTTGGAAAACAACCCAGCCGAGAAGAGCGCAGGCAAGAAACTCGATCTGGTTCTTTTTTTTATAAATATAATATATATCATTATTTTTGGCATATAAAAAACTATACAAATCGCAATCTTAATAATGTTAGTGGAAGCACAGAGATGTGGGTTAATTCCAGACATCACTATCGTTCACGTAATGATCCACCCTGTAATAACCTTTTGAGATTAAAACTTACTTGACATAATACTCGAACTTATTGTCATGTAAATCGGTAATGTTACTTGGGATCTTATTGTAAAACCGAATACTATTACCTATAAAGCTTTTATTAGACTTACTTAACCTAAAGCGTGGTTCCGGCCAACTTGTCTTTACTTCTAATATTAAAATTATGACGATCATTCACTAGATCTAGTGATAGTAGATTCCTGTACAGATGTTAATACATTTACCCATTTCACCACTTCCTTATTAATATTCAAACAAAATGTAATGTGACGACACCGGGAAGGGGTTTGAAAAAGAAGTACTTATAGATGTTTGCATAATAAAAGTTCAACTCTCTTAAGCGTAAATAGTCGATGAAGAGCCAAATTAGTTTTCCGAAGATCCTCGATTCCGTAAAATTAAGTCGCATCAAAATAAAAGCGACAAAATATTGATAGAAAAAAACTTTTGAATAATTTTAATTATATCAACAGGTAAATATATCTGTCATGCATGCAAATATAATTAAATGGATGTGCAGTTTAATTTGTAATGTTTTAAAAACTTTGCAACTGAAGAATTTTTTATTTATTAAGACAAATTACCATGTTCAGTGAGTAACACAGTGTGGTGTAATCCACAAGCGATGGACACAACACGGTGTCCTTCTGGAAGAGCGACACGAGCCGGTGATAAGCAACTAACTTTGGAGCTAACGTCCCCTTGCGTTTCTGATGTACTCGGTTGAGCTTCGAAATCAGCATCCTTGCCTTGGAACTGTTCAGTTTCTTTATCTGTTAATTAGTATAATTATTTTTATTTTTTTGACGGATGCTCAATCTGTTCAGTTCTTCTCTTAAATTTTTTAACTTGTATACAAGACCAAACATTAGGTATGTAATCTGTAATGGCGTTTCGCGTCATATAATTTGGACATTGTGCATAAGTGTACTGTATTCGAAATAATTACGCGCAACGTTTATTCTGAGATGCCATAAATAGTCATTGGAAAGTTCTAGTAAGATAGCGATTCGAAAAAAATCGTTATTCACATGACACTGGCATGCATGGGGTCGTTCTAGTATCGAGGGATGAGGGTCTATGCTTTTCATAATTTTATGATATGACAAAGATGAGAGAGTAAGTGGTAATTACGTAAGCAATGTTACTAATTTACTTATCACCTTTTTTAAATTATGCTAGTTATTTTAGCAAAAAAGGTTTAGTATGAGCTTTGCCTACTATTTGCTAACAAGGATTGTGTCAGGGAATCAAAAAGGTCCAAAATTTTACTTCCTTAATAATACTCCAACGGTCCCAATATAACTTACAGATTTTCACTAACTAAAAATAAGAACTACAATTTAGTGTATTAAATTTATACCTTACGTATTGTAATTTCTAATAGTTATTATTTTATTTGTTTGCATAAAATTGAATCCGAAATAGGTACTTACCGTTTTTAGCATCAGACATGACAGATTGATCATACTCTTCCAAGTCTATAACGGTTTGTTCGTAACTACCGGCCACTGCGAACGCTTCAGCACATACGCGACAAATGCCACAAACAGTACAACCACTGTCACCTTCTCCACACCCGCATTTTCTGTTTAAAATATTAAAAAAAAACACATTTTAAAACACTTAAGATAACAACTAGTTAACGTAACACTTGCATAATAGGGTATTACGAGTTGATATAAATTAAAATATAAGCTTTTAAAATTTTAGGTGAGTATTGAGATGAGATGCTCTATTCCTTTCCTTTTTTCTTTCAGTATTTATAACTTGTATAGAGCACGTAATATAGTGTGACGTCATATTTAATTATAGTATCCTAGGGTGAAATTAAAATGCTTATGACTTCCATAATTTTGATCTAATCTACATTTTCTTTTAAATTGTCAGTGTTATCCGTGTTCATTGTTTTAATGAGACAATAAGAAGTAATCAGTTAATATATCTATTGCTCATAGGTATCAGAACACACGCCCGTCCACACATTTAACCACAACCACACGTAATCTTGTAATGAGTATTACGTAATCTAAGTAATGATGCTTAAATTACACTAAGTAAATAATACAATTCTTGTCAAATTAATTCACTGTAAAGGAAGGTCTCGTACCTTAGAGACAGGCATAGCCTAGTTTAAGTAACAGAGCACCACTGAATTTTGTAAATATTATTGTCAATAAAGTTATTTATTATTATTATTGGATAATAAAGTATTATACAAACTAATGAAAAACTATTATTGAAAAACGGGTTTTCACGCGTTAGATTTCCTTTTTCCTGTCCCGACGTTTCGGGTGGGTTTCACCATCCGTGGTCACGGGCTGACTGGCGGTGTGCGGCGTCGCCTGCTGCGTTGAGCAGTATCTTGATGAGCTACCTCCGTTCGGTTTTTATATTTATTATAGTCACAACACATAACGCTAACAGTGTCCATCGACGATGCCTGTGACGATAAATCGCGAACCTCGACATTTTCTAACACCGGGTTCCACGCAGAGGAAAGCCTATATCAATCGTCGCGATTAAAATTTTTACGTTATTTAATTTCAATCGCTTCGCGAGCCATTCTGCGATAGTATTGGCGATCAGTGGAAAAACTTTCGGCCGGTGTAAAAAACCCGTTTTTTAATAATTGCATTTAAATATGGAACGCGAATATTAAAAAAAAACTGCATAATGAAATACTAACTCCCGAGGAACTCTGTTCGGTAATTGAGAACAATGACAAGCGCTTGAGAATCCAGTACATTCCCGACACAGAACGCAAACTCGACAATAATCCATACTCCATGTGTGAGACGTTTGACATAGATGAGTATCTTCTTTATTACTATTCGTGAGTCGAGAGGTGTTCAATTCTTAAATAGGAAAGAATACAATAATATTACACTAAATATAAAATGTTATTAGGACACATTAAAGTAACTTTGGACGAAGGAATAATAAAGGAACCAATTTTGTATGGGATGCCTTCTGTGAACTGGTTGAAAGCAAAAAATAATAATTGCATGTTTGTATAATTATATAATAGAATACTCCATAATAAAGTATCTCTATAAGTCTTACTTTCTTTAGTATATCCGAACTCCCGGCCGCATTGTCCTTTGTTATTAATGCCAAAAGTATAGACATGCCCAGAGCTAGTCAAAACGGCTGCGTGAGCTTTACCTAATGCCACCTTAAAATAGAATAGAGTACGTGTTATTTTTATATTAACAACATCTACCAATTATTTTGTAAAGAGAATTATATTTTATTAAAATTTACAGCACTTTTATTTTTATAAGAAAAGCTCAGTTACTCAAAGGGCAATGGAAAGGGCTACGTTTGAAGTTTCACTGCGTGATCGAATCTGGGATGAGGAAATCCGTAGAAGAAACGAAGTAAGCGACATTGCCCGATGAATTGCTAAACTTAAGTGGCAGCGGCTTGGGCACATTGCTCGCAGAACCGACGCCCGATGGGGCCAACGGGTTCTCGAATGGCTACCACGTACCGGAAAACGTAGCGTGGGTAGGGCCCCCACAAGTTGGACCGACGATCTAGTGAAGGTCGCGGGAATCCGCTGAATGCAAGTAGCGTAAGACCGTTCGTCGTAGAGATCTTTGGGGCCAGAACATAGGGTCCTGCAGTGGACCCCTTTCGGTTGAATAGTATGATGGATAGAAATTTTTGTATAAATAAAAAAAATTTAATACTTTTTTAAAGTTTTCCTTTAAAAAGTGATAAAAAATATAAACAATTTTTATATTTCATCAGTGCGTAATTTAATTTCAGCAATTATTACGCGCACAGTTTGCTAAAAACACACAAATACTAATATACCGCTGACAAGTACACCACAATTTTAAACAACTGCAGCAGTATAACTTGTACACAGGCATATTCTTGCAAACAATCTACCATACAATAATCGAATCTAGAGGAGCAATCGCTCTTCGACTCCAACCTTTACCATCTCTCCCTCCCCTTCGTGTCTCTATTTCTTATATTGCAATTAGCACTACATATATAGCTGTAATATACTATAGCAAAAGTGTCACATATAAACGCCATCTTTTATTTGATCATGTTAGCGAAGGGTGACGTAATAGGTGACTCGAATCTTTTTTCCCTTACCGAAAATCGCTCAACGCGGCTAAAGAAGTTTTGACTTCAAAACTAAGTTACCTGTATAACTCGCTCATGTTGAAGACCGAGCACAACTCCAGAGGAGTCGCAGTGCTGAGTGTCTTTGCCGAACATTAGAAGTAGACCCTGGCGCGTCACAAGAGCAGTAGACCCATAATTGCAAGCCGCGTATATTATATGATGACCGTCAGCCTAACGAGTATAAGTTATTAAATACAAGCTGACCCAATAGACTTTGTCTGGTCTTAACTATGAATATTGATTTCAAATTGTATAAGTCATCAAAAAAAATTCTTTGTTACACGGAATAGGCTCAGTGCTTTGACCACAATCTCACCTGTTGTTAAGTGACGATGTGGTCCTGAATGGTAAAAACACACTAAGCCTTCAGGTACTGGTTCTCAAGTGATACTGCCGGAACACACCTATTGGTATTTGGCGATAGGTTTTCAAACTTAAGGGTGGTAGTTTCCAGGCGGGCATGATTAGAAAATGCCCTACCATCATGGTATGGTTTCCTCGCGACGTTTTCCTTCACCGAAAGCTCAGGCCTATTTTAGAGTCGGATAGGTGGAGATCGAACCCGCGTCGATTGACGCGGAATCCGGCCGCATTACCCACAACGACATCATCGCTTATTATTCCGTAAATATTATTCCCAAATATGTGCACCAAGAAATGATAAATTAATTATTAATTAATGTAATTATAAATTAGTTATTTTAAACGATATTTGCAGCGCACGTTCTGTCAATCATGCCAATTGTCAAACAATTGACAGTTATGTCGAACGCTATAAGGTTTACGTTAGAAAAGTTAATATGGTCATTAAGTTTCCTAAATGTTTGCGCAATTTTCTCAATTTTTTTAAATGTAAGAATCTTGTAAGAATTATTAGAAAACATTTAAAAAAATGTTTAAAAATCAAGTAGACTATAATAATAAAGTAGGTATAGTATAAAAACTTGAAACATACGATCTTCTGAGAAAGAGTAGTAAAGTACTCTTTTTTTTGTTTTTTAATGACATTATAATTCAATGAGTATAAAACAATAAATTTGTAACGTCGTTCCATCCTTACTACGAAACATCAAAGTATAGATTGGCCTTTATTTCATTACCTTTAAAATGACTTGTCAATTCCACAATTTAAATGATTTTATATATAGGAAACGTGAAATGGCTGTGGCTAATATAGTTAACAATAATTTATATTTTAATGGATTTGTCTTAAAGAAATCAGTTGTAGTTTTTAAAGCTTAGGTATTTAGAATAATGTCTATTTCAGTGTTATTAATTCACAGATACTCTACCTTAAACATCTTTTTAGGTCTGGTGGGCTTAGGGTTTCGCCTATGTTTATTTGAATCTCCATCTTCACCACGACGCGCTACGCCTGTGAACAGTGCTGTACCATTATCAAGAACCATTATCGCGTGTACTCCTTCATGCCCGATCGCAATCTTTAACAATAAACATTTTGCATATTTAATTCAGTACAATTCAAATAAGCAAACTTCGCAAATATTTTATTTTTTAAATCACCTGTACTATTTTGCCCTTCTTGACATTCGGCGCGTCATTCTTTGTAAGAACGTTGTCCTTCATAAGAGTCCACCTAAGTGTGTTAGCGGTAGCAGTTTTGTACCCAAGGCTATTGCCTTTTCCCGTGTAATATACCTTTGAAAATAAAGTAATTAATTTTCACGTTACAAGGACGTATAAATATACACTGGAAAAAAATATGGTAACTTTATTTACAAATTACAAAAAACGAATAATTTTATTATTCCTTCCTCTGATCAATTTCAGATTACTTCTATATTAATGCTTCTAAAATAATTACTTAAAATTACAATATGATAGTGAGAATACGGCAATATAAAAAAAAACGTCAACCATGGAACATCGATATTTCACTGACCTAATAATGTGACTTTCACTGAATTTTATATATAATATCATTGTTTATCCAAGTTACAATATTCACATGGTCATAACTATTGGCATACCTTTCCAGAGGCGGTGGTCAAAAGCGCAAACTCCTGGCCCGCATAAATACTAGTCAAAGGGTCATCATCGTCATTGTCTAGTTGTGTGACGATAGGTGAGTCAAAATCAACGAAACGTCGAGGTCCAATTTCCTCAAACGATGCGCGTCCTATTGCTAAAGTCCTTCGCCTGAGTAAATGAACCTTCATCTCTTTTCGAGAAATAATAGTTATGTTCGATTCGTTTTCCACGCGATCCGCTGTTTCATCGACGCTGTACATTCGTATTGTTATATTTTCCTATGGGCGATATCACATAATATTTATCATACGAGTGTGAAATATGAAATGAATTTACACTGACAAACGGTTAATTTCATACAAGAGTACAATAGTAGGTTGTAATAAACATTTAATTCAAATATATTGGTTATAATTTAAGAATGCATTTTAATAATAATCAACTTACATAGTTAGTAAGGAGTATTAATCCGAGTTGGTTGCCATCAGTAAAAACAGCTGATTTAGAATCAACGGGTGTGATTGGACCAGGGTCTAGTCTGATAGTGTTCACCATTTCCAATGAGTCTTTATTTATCTCATATATTTCGGTATTTTTCCTACCGACCCTAAGGTACAGCTTATTCTGAAACATAATAATAACTCTTCACAAATGTTCATCACAATAATGCATTTGACTTATTTATTAATAATCACCACTATTCACAATATTCACAATTTCTATATTTTAAGAGTAAAATAAGATTTTTCTTTAACTTATAATTTATATATCGACCAACGTACAATTATATATAAAGTGAATCCCATCATAAACTTCTAAAACTAAAAATAAATAGTAAAATGTAAATGGATTAATTTCTAGAGCGATTTGAATATTCATCAAGATCTTCTGTGAACTTCGGTTTTTTTAGACATGTCGCTTTGTACGTAGGGACCGTCGATACATGTATTGCTACAGGGTAATACGTGTCATATTTTACCTTGCAGTAGCCCATCCAACCGTGGCGTTCGCTTGCAAAAAAGGTAGACTTGTACAAATAAACATGTTGTTTTATTGAACTACCGTATCCAGAGCCGATCTTCACCAAGCCTTTAGAAGTAAAGATATAGAGGAAACATCCGTCACATACAAGTGAACGGACAACTAAATCTCCTGCACCAGAAATCAATGAGGGCGGAAGATCGACTGGGAAACTTGTAACTAGACATTGATGTGGGACGCCGAATTGCTGCCATTGATTGCGAACGGGTGCACCAAGTATCACTGATTGTACACTTCGCTGTAGCTTTGTTAGATTCAATGGTACCTGATAACAAAAATAGAACATGCATAAATATCAATTTGTATGTTTATGTCTTTTGGAGTAAAATCTAAGTTTTACCGAGTTATTTATCGTAAAAGTGTCACATTCTATCTATCTATTCAACCAGAAGTCGACCACGGTTGGGCCTATGCCAATTAAGGGGGATTGCCATAATCGGCATGCTTTCAAAGCGAGTTGGCGATCGCAGTAAGTATTTGTGGTGCTCAGAGGATGCTGCAACCTATTCCCCAGTTTACTTCTTAATAGCCTTTTACGACATCCACCGGAAGATATGGGGTGGTACTATCTTAGCCGGTATTATGAAATTATACAAAAGTTTAGACGCTTCCCAATATTACACAGTGAATGGTTTTTACTAGGAAATAAGATTTAGTAGGCTTTTACAATACTCTACATACAAAGAATATATAGAACTTACCACAATATTCTGTTCTGAGAGTTCCGGTGGTGACATAATGAGTAAACCAACTGCATTTAAAATGAGTTCTGCTTCCCCCCTGGCCACGGACAAAGCTATAAGGCACGAACTACTAAGAGCCGTGATAGTTGTTGGAGCTACTGGTTTGTCATCAGATCCCGTGCCACTTGCTATTCCTACCAGCATCGTATGAAGATTTGTTATTATCTGAAATATTGAAATTTTTATTCGGTGTGTAGTTTGTTTCGATTATAATGAATATCAGTTATTGAAAAATATAATTAAGTACTCATTTGCAGAATACACTACTACGCAGAATGTTAAATATTTCATCAGAATTTTTAACATTATTTTCTCTATCGCTTAGCTGAGGTGGGTAGAAGTGATATTAACATAAGTAACCAATTGAGTGGAGTTCTTTGCGATCCAACTAGAAACCGCTGAATGCCTCTTTTATTGTTGAAAAGAATAGCCAAATAGGGATTTAGTATTATCGATCTTTTACATAATGTCAGCCATAACTTGGTTGGAATTAACCCATTAACAAATACCAGTATTCGTACCATTTTCGTAAAATAACTCTCCATAGTCCTTGTTCTCATGATCCAGATCCAGATATTTCATGACGTTTAACGTCCGTTAGTAACAAAAATATCATTGATGCGATAAAGAGTTTATTTGTCACAGACACACACAGTTGCACGACATAGATTTCATTAACACTAAACAAAGCACTACACCTTACTTAATAATTTACAGCATTACTCTTTATAATTCAAAACTACCGATTTATTCGCTTATAGATCGCTACCAACTGTCTTATTATATTTGGCTTGAAGTTCCAATTCAAACCGAACGTCGGGGCTGACGTATGGTCTTCGTTATATAGTCAAATAAATATATTACCAGATAAAATAAAACCAGAGAAAGTTCAAAGGTTAACGCTCTAATTATAATTAAAAACCAATTTTTACAATAATCATCATTCTATTTCTTATTGTACTTTACAGGTTGTTACAATATGATTATTTAATTCATTATTAACAATATTTCGTGGTATATACTACAATCCGTTTGATGCGATGCGTCCGGTACTTTCGTTGCGAATTTGTGGACGCCTACCTTAAAACGGCAATTTCATGAGTAAAGGTCTATTACATAATAAGTTCACACTAACGACAAATAATTTACAAGTTCGTTTATTTGTTTTAACACTTATAATATAAACTTATAAGGTCGTATTCTGCTACGCGTATACTAGTACTTAAAAAACTCCAATTAAAACTCACCTCATTTGGCTCCTGACTGAGTTCCTCTGGTGCGTGGCCTTGTAAGACATCTAATAGTGCTTTCAATGCGAGTTCGCAAAATTGAGCATTTGACCCCCTAGCCTCCGATATTAAGGTGAACACCGTACGTAGACCGATGCTAGTGATCTATTAGATACAAATATATAATACACCCACAGCTCGATTAATTTTATGAAGAAGCATACTCGTGTAATTTATTTTTATAGCAAGTACACAATAACAAAATATTATCAGGATATATACATCTTATATATAACATTTCTTACAATTGAAGGACGAACCTAAGAAGTATTACTGCGTAATACACCGACTCAGCACCCATATCAGATTATTTGGAACTCAAAACACTGACATAGTTTGATACCCTAGTGAAATTAGCTATTGGTTATTTTTATGATAAACTCAATAGTTATTAAAATACTGCACCTTGGGCAATTTACTAATAGGCAGACATGAGGAACCATCCTCATTGTCACTGTCATCCGACAGGTCCGGCAATGATCCTTGCAAATGTCTCCATCGTGCAAGTATAGATTTTCTGACAGTTGAGTATACAGCGAAATAAGACGGATTCCCGAGTAATGATGGAGCATCACAAATGGCAAGGATGTTGGCCTCTTTCAACCTCCGAAGTCTCTCCTTTTTACTAACTTTCTTCAATGGCTTCTTGTCATATTTTCTAACAAAGGACAAATACTTACTATTACTAAAATTAATTATTTTATTTTATATTATTTTCTTCCTTTAAGTTACTGTACGAAGTACGAAACATTGTTATTATTTAGTATAGATATCCTACATCAGGTTCCAAGAATGCTTTCGTATTTTCTAGACGGCCTAAGCATGCAGGCTACCTTAACTTCATTCTATAGCGATGAATGTAGATATCTTAAAAGATGTGCAGATGCATAATAGCTTAAAATTCAGCATCTTCTATTTAGTCTAATTTTAACTGTAGTGCATACACAGCTAATCATACTTTTCAATAGCCAGATAATATTTAACATTCACTGTTGTTGTATATATTTTTTTATTAATTACTATAGTACTTGATAAACTTGAGAGGATTAATCAATAGGGGTAATACCTTTTAAATTACGACTCGAATAAGACATAATAAATAATATTACAATAGCAATTACAAATACTTGTGAGCATTAGTGTTTAAAACTTACCTGGTACCACTCCAACATAACGCTCGAAAAAACTTTCGATAATTATCTGGATCCAAGCAGCTGAGCTCTGGCATTTGATTCCTAAAAGCCATATTGGTATAGGCCTACTCCTGCTAAAACAACAACAAAGTAAAAGTTAAACATGAGTCAAAACTTCTGGAACATGATATGTGACTTCTTTTTATTCCAATTACAACTTATCCCAAAGCGCATTAATACGCAAGGATACATGTTGTTTATTATATTAGTCCCTACATATATTCGTTGGTGTTATATAATTACTAAATATATTTCATTTTCTTTTATTTGATTTGCTACACTTTTTTTCGTAGGAAATGCATTTACGCTTGCCCCATGCCAACCTTAAGCCGGGAGTAAAGTCTCCCGTATTATAGATGCCAGGAGGGTATATAGGACTCGCACGACGAGAAGCGTCAGGAATACCTACTAAAGGCTAAATACTTCGCGTCGCCCCAGAGGCAAGCTCGAACAATATGTATGACGGGTATAAGCCCCGTCATACCGGGTCAGGCCACTCCTGTCTTCAGTCGAGAGTATAGCTCAGTAGCCTCCCTCACCGCCCACAAAACTACCTTGCTACCCTAACATAATCGCCAGCAACATCTATACCAAATTCTACAATTTAATTGCATTAAATTCTTCTAAAATTACCGAGGATTCAAAATCAATGCTTGCGGGTAATAGAATAAGAAGTACACCAATACATATACGTAATGGATGCGAAATTGCTTATAGAACCTCTACACGTTCTTAGGTATTTATTATCTTGCAGGCAAATATATACATAAATTAAAATCATTGAACGACAATAATGCGTAATTAATATTTTAGACGATTTAAGGTAGGCGTCTACATATCCGAATCGTAAGTATCGGACGCTTAGTATCAAACGTATTATATTTACAATGCGTCCATAGTATCAACAGCGATCAGATTTGCCGACGCAACTACCAGCAGTCGGATTGCCGACGCCACTCTCGTACGGATGTTCGTAGTGAGAAGTAGCGTAGTATTCGGTGGAATGTCCAAGATAAGAGAGTTAGTTAATTACAATTAATTGTGCTGCGTCCATGTTGAAATAACACGCGTAAACAGGACGATCATCGAAGGTAAATGGCGAACAAAGCGGAGCGAGCGAGTTCGCGGAGTCCGTCCACTGATCGGCATTCCGAGGCGTCCGATGCGATGCGTCTGATACTTACGATGCGAATATATGGACGCCTACCTCAATGCGGATCAGAAGACGCACTTGTATGACTTCCTATACAAAGAATACTACGATACGTTAGATGCGACGCGTCCGATACTTGCAACACGAAAATGTGGACTACATATGTACTTTTAACCTTTAAACTACACATGTATATTGTAGCCAAGGGCTGGAATTCCCTTGGCAGAATTTTATTTCACACTTGGGTAAACAGTGTGGATTTAACTGATGTTATTAGGGTTAATATAGCGTATGTTGAGAGGTGCGAGTGTCAGGCTACATCCTAGTGACGCACTCCGGGTAAAGCGATGGCTGAGTCTGACCGACAGGAGCTGTCGTAAAATATTCACGGTGTGTAAGCAGCACGCCCAGTACCGGACCAGGACAGATGACGGTCCATTCTGGACCCCAACGATCTGATTCCAGATAGAGGCTGGTGGTCTAGGTTTCTTTATCTGTCCTGGCAGGCGTACCGTGAACTTGAGGAGGAGCACAGGATTATTGGACGCAAAATTATAAGAGTCATTATCTCATATAGGAGGGAGGGAGGGTACCTTAACAGGAGAATCCCTCTCTGAGTTATATGGTTCAGGCTGCCTTAGGTTTTCTGGGGAGGGGGGGACAGATTTTGCGAAGCTTAAAAACGACAACCTTGACTACTCAGCGGCCTTCTGACGCAGGTAGCAAAATGGATCTAGACACGATTGGCACGACAGTGGCACGGTTACGGACTCCCAATTTATAAGTTAAAATGGAACATTGTGATCTTCACACCGTCCTCTGTCGAGGGAGGCGTGGAAACAGTTTAGGGCATATTGCCCTCTTCATTGGATGCGCCGCAGTACATGACAATGTACCGATCATCGGGTGTTGCTATGGTAATCCCATAATTGTGGTCGCGGGATCGTCATTCTGACGGGGCATCGTTGTTTTTGGCTACGCGTTGTCTGGGCCTCTGTGTGGCTGTTGGGCTTCACTTTTGTCAACGGGTACCTCATTCCCGTCGGCAACATGGTTTCACTTTTATGTATACGTCGCATGGGAGGCTGCGTTGTTGTCAGACGCTTGTGGCTTCCGCAGATCGCGACACTTTACGTTGCGTCTGGGTGCTCGTTCCCCGACCCATAACGACTTACCTACTAGTGGAAAGCAGAGACGTAAGTCTGCGTATATACGCGTCCTTGACGTCTATGCCACCCTGGACTGCCAGTAGAAAATCGTTGAGGATCTGGGGTAATCTTTAAAATAAGCTACCCTAGGAAATGCGTCAGCTCTGGGCAAGCAACAGTCCTTGGGGGGGGGGGGCGACGGAATTCTTGGGCACGTCTGGGTTCTGAGTGTTGAAACTTTAGGGGAGCGGCTCAAAAGCTATTTAATGCCATTGTGGAGTCAAGGCAGTTTGCTCTATTGTGGAAGGTGAGCCGCCTGGTTTTGCTAAATAAGCAGGGACGACCAGTAGATTCCCTTACTTCGTATCGCCCCATGGTCTTACTCGATAAGCCTAGCAAGCTTTTCGAGAGAGTCATTGCGCGGCGCCTGTCTCAACATCTTTCCAGGGCGGGTATTGACTTGTCTGCGGTACAATATGGATTCAGAGAGGCCATCCACTCTATCTTCTGGGGTTGGTTGGTCCGAACATGTGGCACGCTCACTTTCTGGGTGGTGCAAATACTGACTGGTCATGAGTGATTTGGTCGGTATTTGCACCAGATTTCGGAAAGGAGGCGTCGAGTGTCACCAAAACGATGAAAGCGTGACAGATTCCTCTCAGCACAGCCTGGAGGAATGGACAGCATGGGTTTGGGCAGCTGGTTACTGAAGTGGGTTGGGATCTCTCTCTACAGACCTTGGTTCGTTCCATGATTGGTGGAGAGAAGTCTTGCAACACGGTCGTCTCCTTCAGCGATTGTCCTCTGATTTATTAATGTTATGATGTGGCAAAATATGGCTACCACGTGGTACACGATCTGCGTTCGTGCAAGCCCTTCTATACATATACATCAATAGCGTAATATATGTAGTTTTTAAATAACCATTGAACAAGAGTGGACCCAATTTTTATACCGCCTCTAAATTATATTTCGTACTAACAAAAAGCAAAAACATTTCTCACATTTCCAGTAAAATGACTATTGTTTCGAATTTTGTTCAGATGAGTTTTAATGTTTTTTAACCGGAACCATAATTATTTAAAAAATATATATAAAAATAGCTTAAGTGACGCCTTATAATTTTAATCATCTGCCATAAAAAGTTTCACTATCATTAGTCCAGCCGTTCCGGAGATTATCCGAAACAAACAGACAGACACAATACATTTAAATACTATGATCTAAGTGTCGAATACACATTTATATGTGTATTTAGTAAAAAGTTGTATTTTGATATTGCAAAAAGAGGTTTCAATTTTATTTATTTCTATATATTACACGCACGGTGTGCAATGTATATACGAATATACTACTGACACATACATCGCGCCTCTAACCTAAAAGAGTATATTAATTTTAATATCCAGTTAACGAATATGCCGCACGACTACAATGCACCAATATACCTAAACATAGAATACGCTTGTAAACAAACTATAAAATAATTAACTAATCTCTAGAGGAGTGGCTTCTTCGCACCAAGTAGATGTTAAAGGATTATTAAAAAAAGGCATTTGAAAATAATAATAAAGTCTAGTTTCAGACCTTTGACAAACGAACTTTATATAAAAGATTGTTGGTTACAAAATAGCAATATAAAAAATAATCTTTAAAATCTCGCAGAAATGTAACCTTTTGCGATAAGTTATCACAACTTTAGTAATCACAACAAGTGATAAAGAACAACAAAAAACAGTTATATAAGTCCAGTTTCAAACTCTACGTCAATATTCCAATCATAACAAAAAAAAAAAACTATTTATCTATTTATGTGGTATACTTTTTCCCATGTAACTCCGACCCACCAAATGCGCAAAATGAACCTTTCTTTCAATAACCTATTATGACTTAAGTTTCGTTGGTAATTGTCTGGACAATTGGTGAAGGATCTTCCCCATAAAAGCAACGTTACAGACAAGAGATGAATGCAAATTTAAAGTAATTCCATATTCTGTCCAAACAAATATCACTATCAAGGAGTGACCCGATCTGCTCAGAAAGGCATCGATTGACTCAACATACTCAGTCCGATGACTGATTAGCACAATACCTAGAAGAGAGGATGCATGACCTGCTATATTAGGACTCCGAGCGGATTACAATACCTGGCCAGGCTTGTGTAGTTAGTTATGAAATCTGCAGAGGCACACGTAAATATACATGACTTTGAGTACAAACGTCCGTGTCTACCTAAAGCAGAGGTTCCCAAACTTATTTTTCTATTGCCCACATTGAAAAAAATAAATTATTTTTTAGCGCCCCCCCCCCCCCCCCCCCCATTTTTTATCTAATTAAATTTCAAAATCAGCGGAGATTAAATATTAATTCTAAGCGAGACTTTTATTATAACCCGCAAGAGTGAACTTGAAACCTGAGTGCAGTACGTAGTGCGCTAATGCGCTCAGGTCTAAGTTAACTCTAGCGGGTTGTTAATACCTGTCAATGAGAATGATTATTGAAACGCATCTTTATAGTATTCAGACAGAGTATATTTCATCCAAAATAAAACAAACACAATCGATTTTAATATAAAACTAATGTGAAGGATGAATCTGATGCTGTTTAATAAGTTTGGTGATATCAGGTTATAATTTACTCAAGAACAGCCGTGAGTCGCCACGTTTTAGCTAGAATTAAATTCCGTGCGAATTTTTAAAACACAGGTAGCGGCTAAGCCAAAGTTTGAACCATTGTGCTAGTTACCTTTAGACGCGAGTGCCTTAACCACTCGGCCCCAAAGTTACGGTGAAACTGTAAAGGCCCTGCCGGTCTACTGCATCAGTTGGTAAGAAAAAAAAAGCCACCACGTTCGGTAATATGCAAACGATTTCTCTTTTTAGTAAGCAGCACTAAATCCACGATCACAAAAATATGACGATGGGAATGCTATCAAGAATCGTTGAACGATTGACCACAATACAGGGTACAATTACGGGACGGTTTTTTTGTAGCCAAAATTCTTGGTAGCCATTTTTGAACTTTATTTTTATTTCCTCGTTCGTTACAGATTCTATAAGTTCTTCTTCCCGCTGAGGTGATATTGCTGTGTTGACATTTGAAAACAGATCCAACACCCAGTCTGTTATTTCCAAGTTCAAAATGTCCTGGTATCGTTCGATGAAGTCAATGTCGTCGTTACTGCAGGATACTGATAAATGCGGAAAATTGTGCAAATCACGTCTGCCTATATTATTTTTGTGTAGAAGCAGTTGGGCTTCGAAAGCAGCAACGACATTTTTTTTAATTAAATTTAGTTCTTCGCCTTGCAGTTGGAGATTCATGTCGTTAAACAATTTATACAGGTCTGTCATGTAAGGTATATCATTATTTGATGTAATTAGCTTGTTGCACAGTTCTGTATCTTTGATTTCCAAGAATTCTATCACAGAGTCAAACAGGTTGTAAAAACGAGTCAGACAATTGTCTCTTGATAGCCAACGAACTTCAGTATGAAACAGCAAACGGTTGAAATCCTTGTAAATAGTAACACAAAGATAATGAAATGATCTATCACTTAAAGAGCTGTTGCTTTGATGACATATTGCATTGATTGAAGTAGTCGTTCACTTAAATTTCGAGCTACCAAATGTTGTAAAGTAAAGCAAGGACTTCTGGAATTTCATTTTTTAAGTAGGCTATGAAGCCTTTATTGCACCCTGTCATATCAGGAGCGCCGTACGTAGCAACTGATATAATATTCTTCAATGTAATTTCTTTCTCATCATAAAACATTTCCAGTGTATTGAATGTGGTTTCGCCTTTTATATCGGTCACTAGATTTCTAACATTCAAACATAGTTCTTCACATATTTTGTAATCTTTAATAAACCTCACATAAGACAGCAACAATGCTTTATTAGTTGGTAAAGTGGACTCATCGAGCTAAATTGAGAATTGACTAGTCCTCAGATGATTGCACATTAATTCTTTAATATTTTCAAAGCCATTTCAACAATTCGTCTTTGCACAGAATTTTTACTCAAAGGAATTTTTCGGATAATATCTGCCGCCGATTTATGAACCACAGTAGTTATTACTTCCTTTATTGCTGGCAAAATTAACTCTTCTCCAATCTTGTGTGGTCTTTTTGAGCAATTAACAAAAAGATATTGTACGAAGTTCGAAGTCCGTTGTCATCTTGTTTAGCAGTCGCCGAAGAGAGTCTTCTTCTCTTGTATTTCTTATCTGGATGCATTTTATTCAAATGACCTTTCAGCCTTGAAGGTTTCATTGCTTCATTGCTTAGACATAGAATGCACAAAGGCGCCGATGCGTTTATGATATTTTCAATGAATCCATATTTAATTTATTCCGCACTTTATTGCTGTCTCTTCTTTTTTACTTCCGATATTGTTTTGTTTTCAGTAAGTAAGTAAGTAAGTGTTGAGCCTAAGTACTGTTTATCTATTGCGCGCGAAACCGCAAATGAAAATAAAATAAATATTACGTTACGTTTTATAGGATTGCAAATGCAGTACGCACCGACAGGAATAAGACAAACACGCGTAAACTCGTTTTTCTCATTCACCGCTCAATCGTACTGAACAAGTAAGAAGAAGTATCTATGATTACTATGAACCAGCCCTGTACATTATCAATATACAGGATTGGATAAATCGCATTATTTAACAAAAACTTGTTAAAATATGATTTCTCGCGGTCTACTTCGATAATTACCTATCTAGAAATACTAATTACCTATTAAAATGCGAAAGTGTGTTTGTTGCCTTTTTATTTGTTTGTTTGTGTCAACTTTCATTTTGAAACGGAGCGACCGATTGATATGATTTTTGGAATGGGAATAGAATAGGAAGGACCGAAGACTGATAGACTACTTTTTATCCAGAAAAACATCTCATTCCTAAGGAATAATCAAATCTCTCTCTATTCTAAATGCACGGACGAATCCGCGAGAAAGTCACTAGTATTAAATATTTTTAGTTTTAGTTTATTCAATCAAACAGGATAGATATATTAACTAAGTAATTAAGTACCTAAATAAATAAAATGTATGTTGTGCAGTTTGAATTTTGATGGAATGAAAAAAAAAAACTAGTACCTGCCTACCTAGATGAAATTACAAATCGCCCCTTCAGCCACTACAACGCCCTCCTTTTTTCTGGGTCTCTTGCCGCCCGCCATTAGGGATGCAGCACCTACAAGTGGGTGTTATCGCCCACTTTTGAAAAGACCGACCTAAAGGAAGGAAAAGGAAAAGTGGTGCATGGAGTTTAAGTGGCAATAGCATATTTCCGACCATATAAACATTCACAAATTTTAAGTTCCCCTCAATCAAGTCGGGAAATAGCCCGATTAATATGTTTCGGCTGGAGGGCGAATCTGCGTCTCCGTCAAAACAAGCATCGAATTCCACTAAAAAAGCGGCGAAGGTGCCGAGTAGCTATTGAAGCTGTACTCATTCGAGCCACTGTCATAATTTATTGGTAAAAGCAAGTGAATGTGAGCAAGAGATCTTTGGTGGGGTTCAATTTTGCTAACATAGTTCACCAACACACTGTAGTTGTAGTACCAGTACAAAATACACTGATCCAGAGAACAGAAGGGCTCCCGTACCACCCATGGAGTAGGCATGGTATGGCTTTTTCTTATGGTGATTATTCCTGATGGGAGATCTATACTGCACTGCAGAAAACCAGCAAAACAACCGTGTCTATGGATATCCTCAGCTGCCAGGGCATTGCAATTAACTCAAACTTACTCAAAAGCTTGCTATGAGATAATCTGTGACAGGGCAAAAGCCACCGGTAGCCAAAGGTAACCGGATATGGTTCCAAAATGCAAGTTATAATAACGATCACATCACTATAGACATAATGTTCACAACTCAATGGGACAGCCCTTTAAATTTATGCCCTTTACCTTTAACCATTTACACACCAATTTCCCTTACATAGATATATCCCCAATATAGATAATTTAAATTTATAGTATAATACTTGTTTTGAATAAATGTAGTAATGTATGTATTTACGAACTGTGTTACAAATAAAATGTCAAAAATAAAACAAAAAAAATCATTTACTGTTAAAATAATCAGCAAATAAGATCACAGAAACAGAAGAGTCATCGAGAAAATAAAACAAGTAAGTGCATGTTCTAGACACGAAAATATTATTAAAATACAAATACAGAATAGTTTCTAGATTGCACTTGGTTTTTAACATAATGGTTCAGCAACAAAATAAATTTTCATGTATTTAAAAAGAATGAAAATAATGGTGTAGTTGCTAAAAAATGGCCAGTCATCCGAACAAACTTCTGAAAAACCTATAGCACCTTAGACTACCTACAAATGTTGAGGTAGGTAATACAGGAGTAGAGTACATCCAACCCCTTTAGTTGTAGACTACAAAAAATCAATGATTTCCATTAAGACTCGGGCTTTAATGCAGTGTCTCCATCAATGCGAAGTAGACTATAGGTATTTCAAACTATTGAAGGATTTGTATGAAACGGGTAATATGTGTCCAAGTAAGTGACAATTTCTAAGAATTTTAAGAGAGACAGCATTGTTTTCTTGTCTCACTTAAAGGTGGTGAGATATTTAGATATTTATTATATAAAAATTACAATGTTAGATTCCTAAAGGTAATGATCAAAAACAGTTATTTGTTTCCAGAGAAGATAAGTCAATAATGTTATTCGATTTTAACATGAGACAAAATGAATTAGTTTAATAACGCCCAGCTTCAGTACATTAGATTTTATAGTCGCAATGTTATATACAATATATACCATATTAAAAGATAAATAAATTGTTTACACCCTTAGTATAACAAAAATTCCAGTTCTTAAAAATAGTCATAAAAGTTATGCAAATAAATGTAGGTTTGCGTTAAATGCGAAAAACGCGTCTATGTTTTAAAATATAAATCAATCTACAATAATTTATACTCCCTATATCTTGCTTTATGATAGCCGCAACAGCAATACGTACATTAATGCATATGTTTTTTATTCATTACATTGTGCGAAAAATTTATAGACGACTAAATTTTATGAAAAATTTAATATTTTTTGGAAAAAATTATCGCTCTCCAAATAAGAAAATCTATAATGAGGAATAAAGCTTCTAAAAAAAGCATGCAGCAGAATTTAAATTGACACAAATTACCTTTACTTTTGATTCTCGCATTACACTTTATTCCTATCTTGAGATGAAAATTATTCAAATGCACCTGATTTTACTGCTGTGGTGACGTACAATAATCAATATTATTTTTTTTATTAACTCGTCTAACGGCCCGGGGTTCAAGCCTTTTCGAGCAACAATAATCAATAACTGTAGAGTGTTGCCCGTATATGAAGGCGAAAAAATTTGAAATGGAACGTAATTAATATGAGACCGGTAAAAATATAAATACCAACAAAGTAAAAGGACTAAGCTTTATCATAAAGGTTCTACATCTATATTCCAACTGAGTAAAAGCTTTCACCTTTGGAGCCTTGACAGCTTCACCAGACTTTTGAAGTGTGCGCTAAAGCCATTATACCAAAAAATGTTATAGGTAGCGAAAGCCTTCAATCTTCGGCTTGGGCTTACTACCTGTGAATTATTCAACGGAATTCACCTTATGGTTACAAAACGCAGCAGGCGAGTAGGGATGCCAATGTAATGTTTCTATAGAAGACATCGCGTCAACGCGAACCTAGCACGAACTCGTTATATGTTATTATAGTTTACTATAGCAAAATGGTGCTGATGTCCCGACCCGCCCGCTTAGTGTCTAAACTGTTAACCAAACCCTCTGGCAGATAATGGATTAAAGAATTATGCGTGGTTCTTTACAGTCACAATCCTTCTAACTCCGTGTATCGTGCAAAATGTGATGTGAATTTGAGTGATGTTACTGTATGCTGTGTCACAACTTACAATGTATTGCGCTGGCTACAAGAGCTTTGCCAGTTAGGAATAACACCGCATTAGAGATATATGGATTCAGTTTATGTTTCAAAGCAATTTTAGCAGTCCATCTCCGGCAAGGGGAATGGTGGTTATGCGAGTGAAAGCACAACCATGCTTAAGTTCTTGGTTGAAGAGAAAAGATTTGATTTGCGAGTACAATTTCGTCTCCGGGGTCTATTAAAATGATACATCTATACATAGGACGAGGTGACTACCAACAGAGAAATTGGATTTATCCATTCAACCGAAAGACGTCCACCGCACGTCCGTACGGATGATGTAGAAGCTACGATCGCCGCACATACCCCACTAAAAAACTACTCACGACATACCGTCTCTCACCAATGGGGACGACACGGTATCGACCTAGCATAATCCTGAACGCCCTTTAGCGAATGGCCCAATAGAAGGCTGAGACCCTACTTGCGCTTGGAGAAAGTCACCGGTAACAGTTATATATACCAAGGAAAAATTGACTAATTAGGTTGGGCTATCTTCGAAAAAGAGATTAATCGTCAAATCCAAATCGTTTGGGAAGCTAAGCAGAATCATCTCGTCAAAATACTGCAGTATCTCAAGACAAAAGTCTTCGACCAGTGATGACTTATGGCACTGGGACGTAGTTGCTTACAGTGGTAGGCCTAATTAAAAAAAAGCTCAAAGTTACCCAAAGGGCAACGGAGAGTGCTATGCTCGGAGTATCCCTGCGTGATCGAATCAGAAATGAGAAGATCCGCAGAAGAACCAATGTAACCAATATTGCCTGAAAAATTGCCAAATTTAAGTGGCAGTAGGCTGGGCACATTACTGGCAAACCGATGCCTGGCAGGGCCAACGGGTTCCTGAATGGCTGCAGCGCACCGGAAGATACAGGACCGACGACCTAGTGAAGATCACAGTAGCCCGCTGGATGCGGGTGGCGCAAGAGCTGTCGTCATGGATATTTTTGAGGGAGACCTATGTCCAGCAGTGGACGTCTTTCGGTTGAATGGATGTATGGAAGCACTTGAAATAGAGATACAATCCAGAGCGGGTCCATTTTTTTATGGTGGTTCACATGGCTTTGAAACCATTGGAGATGGAAATGCAATTATCATAAAACTTTTATCTGGTTTTTATATTTATTAGAACTCCAAGAAATAATTACGTACATTGTTATAAAGTTCACTTTCATTCCTTTCCTTTTAAGGTGCATATGCACAATACTGACCATTGCCTGTAACACCTCCGCTGATGATGCCAGTATAACCTGGCCATCAGGATATAGGAGGCATTTGACAGTCAGACCATTCATTTTTAATCCATACTCACTCTCTTTCAAGTATTTTTTTTTAAACCTAGCCAAACCTGTTGACCGGAAGGGACTTAACAGCTTCATCGTATCTTTGTAGGCGAGTGCTGAAGGCAATTGTCGCAAAAGGTAACTAGCACAAGGGCACCAAAGTGGTACGAATCTCGGCTTAGCCTTTCCGTGTGTAAAAATTCCGTGAAATTTTGATCCTAGCTAATCCCTACATTTTTTGTTTGTATTTTAATAATAAAAAAAAGGCCCCACACAGGACCCATGCACTTGGGTGCTATGTGCAGGAGTGTGTATGCAGTGATGTGCGTGTAAAGCTTGCGGCATGGTCAGTGTCAATGTATCACGCTGGTAGCGGCGTCAAGAGCCTGCCCATTTGGGAAACGGAGCACGTCTTGGGCTACTACTGAAGGGGGACCCTGAGAGTGTGCAGGAGCTCTTTCAAGTAGTTTAAGTAGTTGTCTATATCTAGGTTAAACAGCCATGGAGACCCAACACACCCCTGTCTAACACCTTTATCAATGTTAAGCCAGTCTGTGTAGGCTCCATTTACCCTGACTTATTATAAAATAGGGTTATATATGTTTATGAGGTTTAATTCTAATAACTAAAAAACAAATCAAAATCTTAAGAATCTGTTGTAACTAGCAAAAATGAATTAACGTTCTTTACTATTTGCAATTCAAATAATTTTTACTTCAATTAGAAATTTGTAGTTTTCGTTATATATCAGCATATACACACTACAGAAGAAGCATTTGAGTATATACTAACTTTAAACCTATAAAATAGATGGAACATACATTTTTTTTTTAATAATGTGCATCGCAATAAATGCGGATTTCAACTTTCTCGTTTGCTTCGGTACTTTTTGTGTTCGACGATTGGCAATTATGACCCGCGCCATTGTAGTAGTTGGTGTGTTCTTAGTCTTAGTGTGTCAGTTCAGTCCAGCTTAAGTGTTTTGTTAAGTTTGGGACAGTATGTAATGAATATATTTTTTATCCATGTTTTAGTGTGAGTAACAACAGTGACAATAATGTGTGCCGAACCTTTTATACCCGACTAATTAGCGCCTTTAGTCACCACGGTTAGTTCAAATTCATGACTGAGGTTATTTGTTGTGACATAGGTAACATTATACACTTATATATAATAATTTTTCATCAGCAGTTAGCAATTATTGAAATAAGTACCTAGAATGTCTCGAATATATCACATAGAATGTATTTAAATCGCAACTGATTATGTTCGAGAAATGTCGCTTACATACGCTGCTTCATAACTTTGCATTAAAACAAGATTGCGACCCTCCCTGGCGTCAGTGGCTTTTGTAAAGAAAATATGTATGTTTATAAGAACGTAAGTATGCGCTTTTTTGTTTTAGGTACATATTTCAACATTCACAAGTCACTATTATTTAAACTTTGTAATTTTGGTAGAAATAATAAAAGTTCTTTGTTGCACTATTATTCATTTATATAAATATAATTCAAGATATCATTTTTATGGGCATCTAATTATCAAATGGTACTAACTTCTTTGTTAATTTCTAATTAAAATTTTCACTACATATGGTTTTCATTTTATTAAATTTTATGATTTATATTTAACAAATTGATTTTTTCACTTATGCACATAAAATAAATTAATTCGAAACTTAACATAACTTATTTCAATTATTAAAGAATAATATTATATTTAGATTATTAATAATATAACTCAGACTGACATAGGTCAGTAATTAAATAACCACTAATTAGTTAGATCACATAATATTTAGAATGTTATATTTATGAACATTTCAATTACAACATTTTCAGGGAAGAAAGTTGAATGTTGATTTTAATTATTTATTTTTAATATCATCATGTGTTGTAATTTTATTTTATTCTCATTAAATGAAATGTATATATTGTATGAAGCTTATGCCAGTTGACTCTATAATATAGTGTAATAATGACATATGGCTATAATGGGTGTGCTGTAAACACTTCATTAAATATTTTATATGATATTAAAATAAATATTGCTTGGCATTTGTGATGACAAATTGTAATTTCAAAGTTTTTATGAGTACATGGAATTAGTTTTCTTGTGCCTACTTACTATTACATCTATTAAAATAAATTATGGTTATACTTTTCATTACCAATGTTCATATAACTACATGTTGTTCTACAATTATTTTATTATAAAAAAAACTTCTATTTATGTCAAATTAAAGTAAAAATAAAATACTCTTAAAGTCCCTGGACAGTACCTTTTTAATTTTGGATATCAAAGATTTCCAATTCATATTCAGATTTTTCTTATTTTATTTACTACTCATTTATATAATGTCTAATATGATTTCAAATTTATTTTACATTATTTTCTTTAATAGAAAACATAATAACATTCCAGTAAACTCATGAAAATACTTGTCCCAGAAGGAACAAGTACTTTAAATGAGTAAAACTGTTTTTTTTTACCTACCCCAACAATATTTAGTGATATAAATTATGATATTCTATTGTATGTAATTATAATTATAAATATATATTTTTATACTTAATAATATTTTTTTATTACCAGGCTAGTGTAGTAGAGAGGATCTGAACTCTATTTACAATGGAGGCTGGAACACGAGCTCTAGATGTGCTTCCTTTACTTCAAGAGAGGGTGGCAGCTCTGACAGGAGGTAGAGACCGCCGTGGTGGACCAATAATATGGTTTCCAGCCAATTCAAGACGAGATAGGGTTGCTCCAGATGACTATAGACGTCTTCTGCACTATTTAATTAGTATACCCAGGTAATATCACATTTTATATGGAATCCTTTTAGTAATTTGTAAATAATAATTGTTGAGTCATATTCACAAAAAACTATAAGATATACTTTCCATACAAGTAATTGGCATATTTAAGTTCTGTATATTGTTATACTATGTTTTAGAGTGATATTGTGCTATCAATATTAAACTATTTCCGACTATTCCAATTTTATTAGAAATATCTATGTGTGGTATGATTGTATAAAACTTACTGGTAAATTACAGTCTAAAACCAATTTTGACCATAAGTAACAAAGTTTATTTATGTTTGTTACCTTCATGAACAAACAAATTAGACACATGAGTTAGATATTTTTTATGTAAAAATAAATGAAACAATCTTTATATGAATCTTTTTTAGAACCTATATTATGAGGTCATTTTTCATTCTTGAAAATATGAGAAACTAGTTTCAAAAAAATTCAAGTTTTCACATTTGTATCATTTATAAGTTTTATTATAATCATTGTAGACATTTCTAATTGTTACAACATATTTATTTCAGTTTTATCTTTTAAAATAAAATTATGGTTATGTGTAATTGTTTTATCAGTATATAAAATATTTAATTAATATATAATTATTTTAAATCAGCTGCATAGTTACTTAATATATTTTTATAATTACTACTCCAACTCCAAAAATTCAATTAATCTCAGGGTTCAACTTGCCATGATTAGTATTAGTCAATTTTTTAGTCAAGACATAATAATAATATGAAGATTTTCCACAAAAACTTATTATGTATATAGTGGGTACTAACCTTAATAGTTTAATTATTTATATTTTTCATCTCAATCCATTCTTGTGTTACCCTTCCACCAAGTTCAAAGGGGACAAGTTGTAGATAAAATTAATTCAAGGTCCAAATGTCACAAGCAGTCATAAAACATTATTCGCAATTTATTAGTTATTTTATTTTTAACTGTGTATTAATTTGCTATCTTTACCACTGCAGATAGTAGAACAGATGTTTAGAAGATGTCCAAATTTTTTTCATTGAAAGTATTCTGAAGCTTTCTTTAATTTTTGATATTAATGGTTTTGAAGAGAATAGTAAACTTTTTTTGTAGAAATGCATCTGCATTTATTAGAAAAATTTATACAATACTGTTTTTGTTAGACAAATTATTATAGTAGTTATAAAGTTTCTTATAAAATTTAAGTGACACAGGAACACAAAACATATTTTAATTTATTGTTGCAGTGATACTGTAAGATCCCATGGTTTTACAATATTAATTGATATGAGAGGTTCAGCATGGGCGGCAATCAAGCCAATCCTCAAAGTTCTTCAAGAACACTTCCCTTCATCCGTCCATCAAGCACTTGTAGTTAAGCCTGATAATTTTTGGCAAAAGCAACGCACAACAATAGGAGCACATAAGTATAAGTTTGAAGTAAGTGAATATTAAAAATGTACACTATGTGTTATAAAATATACATAATTATATATTAATAGGCAAATAAGCACAACCTGGAGAGTTTAATGAGTATGAAGTTGTGGTATTTTGAGAATTTTAAACTTCGAAATATTTATGAATATATTTCGTCACTAGATGGTTCTATACAAATAAAATCAAAACAAGGAAAGACAATATGCACTATTTGTTCAAAATAATGCACAACAAGTTGAATGAAATATCATCAAAATTAATTGTTTATTATGTATGGTGTGCCACTTCAAATAGTTTAATAAGTCTATGTTGTTCTAATAACTAACCTATCCCATAATTGTCTTATCACTATGAAACTTTGTCTATAGTCACAATAAACTTAGGCTAGTATTGTCATAAACTATAGGATTGTATTATGACAAAGTGGTGGTTTTTACGTAAATCACTTTATTAATGTTGTAAAGAGAGAAAAGATATGATATGAAGTAACATTTTTTCAAAGTAGTAATAAAGTAATAAAAGTTCTTAACTGACCTGTATTTAGATTGATTGAATTAATGTAATGAGTTTTTAAACTTCGCCTTTTTTGTTATGTTTTTAAACATAATTTTTATAGTAACAATTAATTTATGTCTGGGTATGCAGGAGTGGTAAACAGATACTAGAAAACAATGCTACTTGCATTGTTGGTAATAAAGCATTTTACTCTTTCTACAAAATCAAATATTTATATTTAAAATAACATATTGACATTACAATATCATCATTATTTTTACAGACGACAATGATTAGTTTAGAAGCACTGCCAAAAGTAGTAGACAGCACACAATTAACAATTGATCTGGAAGGTACTTTACAGTATGACCATGCACAATGGATCGATTTAAGATTGGTGAGTGATTTTTTTCTTCATTTGGTCCCACTTGTACATAATTACTTTTGTTTCTTCATTGCCGCAATACTAATAATAACCCTTAAATTTCTGTATATCCCTATTCAAGTTTATAAAATTATTTGCATAGTTAAGGTACTATCTCTAACAAATCTAATTACTGCTTTGAACCTCGAAATATTATTTGTATTTTGCAATGGTCAGAATTTTTTACCGAAACACCATACTCATGTTGTAAAGAAGTAATGCATCTAATATTTAGCTAAGTATTTATAGTCTTTGAAAACATTCATTCTAACACTAATTAGAATTATTACACCACTAGCCATACTAGGTTTAGTCTTGTAATATTTTTTCATTGTGAGAAATAGAGCTACACTTAAAAGTTATTAATTATCATCTAAAATGACATGAATAGGAAATCTAGAGAGATTTCCTATTCATGTCATTTTAGATAAACAAACAACATAAAATTTATCCGCAGCCATGTAACCATAGTGTTATAATTATTTTTTAATTAATGATAAATTCAATTTTGACTCATTACTTATTTTATGTATCGGTTTATTATATGTCTATTTTATACGAGCTGTGAAGTTTTCATGAAAATAAATAAATAAATATATCATTGGGGATACAGATGAGCAGAAATTTATTTTTACAGGCTTTAGAAGAGCTTATGTGGCAAGCAGGTGAACTCTTAGATCGGCTAGATGATTTACAAGAGGATGTTGCTCGTGCAGACTTTGCAGAGGATGTAACCACTGCAAGAAGGGCCATAGATGGTCATGCCGATATAAACAAAAGACTTTCAAAGGTCCCTGTAGATGAGCTGGAGGCACAAGGTAAGTAAGAAGCTATGTGGAGCAAACAGCACTTAATTTATATGAATGATTTCACCAAACATTATATACGTGTATAAATAAATTTCCTTTACAATAAAGTTTTGAAATAAAAAATATACTTCTGTATATTCACATATAACTGAATATAACAATCTTAAATATTAGATCAGTTCAGTGTTACCAGTGAAATCAATATTTGAAGTTTTACATTAATAATTAACGGACAATCAAAACAAAATATTACTTTCTCTTTAAATAGATCATAGTATGGAAAACTTTTTTTTAAAACTATTAACACCACAATCACTGGAAGCTACAAAATAATATGGTAGTTATCGAGATACACACATTAGATGCCCTTTGGATATTTATATATAATCGTTGATGTCTAACGTTTTCAGTTACAATTAAATAATACAATTATATACGTAGGTTATAATTTTCGAAAACTATTGTATTTACTCAAAAAATATACACCATCATGATATATTATATAACTAGCAGTGTAGTCGCGGCTGCGGCTACTTTTCATATATCCACCACTGCGTTTTAATTTTTTATAGGGAACCCTAATTATTTTACGGAATTTTTTTTTAAATATTTGTCATCCGTAAAACTGTGCATTGAAACGGATTTTATTCAAATTTGTATGAGTTTTATTAGTTTTACGCGGAACTCTAATTATTATCGTTAATTAAAAGTATCCAAAGTTGCCTGGAGTAACTACAGCTATCTGCCAAAAAAAAGTCCCGTCCAAACCGGTCTACCTGTTCCGTAGATTACCCATCACAAACAGACAGACAGCCAAATATTTTCACAAATTGTATTTTTAGTATAGGTATTTATATCTATTTAGTAACAAAAAAATAATAATTTTGACATTACAAACAGACACTTCAATTTTATTTATTAGTATAGATAAGTGATATATGATTTTATAGATAAGTAACACATTAGCATAAAGTTGTTTAAAGTTCTAAATATTGGGAGATATTGCAGTATACATAATATACATATTCCAATCAGATCAGAAATTTTTATAAATGAATCATATTAACATCTTTGCTTGTAATAGATCATGGTTTTAGTTTTTCGTTATGGCCATGAATCCTCCGTTGTTGAAATTGAAGGCAATGTAAAAGTGAATTACACCAATTAAACACGATAATTTTTTTATCATGATAATTTAATTGGTTTAGAAAACGATAAAGAACGGAAAAAGGTGTTTATATTCTATTGTTCAATTCATTCTTGTTATTGATGTAGTACGGTTGAGCGGACACTGCGCCGACAACTTTAATATATACTTGTATTATTTCTATATAATATCTCGATTATACATTACGCAAACATGATATAATTACAATATTACTGAGTTGTTTCTCTATTTACCATCGTTAATTTGTAGATATGTGTTTTGATTGTTTGTGGACCTCAAAACGATGCGGTATGTTTAATAATATGTTCTTTTTTTAAATTATGTTTATAATTATGAAAATATTATATCGTTATATAACATTATTATCCATATCTGAAGCTCCAGTGTAAATTGCATAATTCATAACATAATGTTTATGTATAAAGGTGAACATTTATCTTAACTCAGCTCATTAATTATTTTGTTTTGTAGTTCAATTACGTCTTACCTTTTTATCGCTGCTTCTCTCAAAGTCAAACAATATGTTTTTTTTATTATTCTAGATAATTTCTTAAATATAACTCCCAATTGGATGTCATGGAGGGTTTAATTAATGTACATAGATAGCTACTGTTAGCAATACTATATTCTTAAAAAAAGCATTAATATTTTATATGATGTCCACTCAAACAAAATAAATGCAATATGTAAAATCTATGCAACTTCATATAAAAGCTATGTGTTAATGTAGCTCTATTTTGAAATTTATATTATTTGTTACATCAAATTACTTAACTATCTAAGGAAGCAGTTTTAACGAAATCTTATCACTGTTTTAATTGTTTATACACGAAATTTCCAAAATGTACTATATTTTGAAAGAATTCCGCTAATATTTATAAGCGGTCATAAATTTCTAGTTAATTTATACAAAGTATCTTATAGATTATCATTTAAAATATTATTCTGAAATTAACTATAGGTCTCAATGGTTATTTTGATTGATTGATTCAACCTAAAGACGTCCACTGCTGGACATAGGTCTTCAGTGAAAAAGAGGGAATTGCCATAATCACCACGCTTGGCAGGCGGGTTGGCGATCGCAGTCAGGTGTTTGTGCTACTCAAAAGATGCTGCTTTTACAACACCCAAGGGAATGATATGGGGTGGTACTATTCTTAGCCGGCACCACACGGTAGTTTAATTTGTTGAAATTATTAATAAGAATGTGTGTGTGTGTGTTTTTTAAATTAAAGGCGAAAGAGTACTCCAGCGGCTAGAGGCGGCGGAGGCGGTGTGCTCCGAAGCTAGCGGCAGTGGAGGTGAGCTAGCCGCGTTTCACTGTGGTTCGCAAAGTGCGGTCCGCGCGCAACTGTCTGCTGTACGATCAGCCCACGCTCACACACACAAACTATGGCAACATAAGAAGATGCAACTCGATCAGTGTTTCCAACTGCGACTCTTCGAACAGGACTGTGAAAAGGTAATAATGGCCTCCCACTGTCAATAATTACGTACTATCTTTCGTAATAATATCTGTTACCTGTAACTAAATCTTGTCTAACAAATATTTCATTGAAATATAACAAAGTTCACGTAATAATCAAATATAAATTTATATTGGACAGGCAAATAATAATTATTAAATAATACATTTATATTATTAAATTGTACTTGTAATTTTTTTCTAATGTGAATCCTTTACTAAAGATATTAATAATAATAATATAACATAACATAACATAAGCTCACGCCTGTTATCCCCGAAGGGTTAGGCAGAGTTGAAATAGCGAACTACACCATCCACATTTCGCCGAGCTTAGTTCCGTCCCAGATGTGACAGGGGGCGAGCCTGTCGCCATTTCGGGCACAAATTCCAAACTCCGGGATGATACTGACCCAATACCACTTGACCCGACCCGGGGATCGAACCCGAGACCTCAGAATGGCAGTCGCACCGTAATACAACTGCGCCACCGAGGCAGTTATAATAATAATATGTGTGCATGATTATTCAACATTAGTGTGATCATTTGATCTTCAGATAGAAAAGTTTTTTTTTATTGATATTACTCTTATTAAGTGTTATCATATAAAGGATAAGATAGAATTTTAAACTTACAAATACATTGCATAACTTTTTTTGTACCTATTGTATATAATTGCTTGCAGATGTTAGAATGGATTGAAAACCACCGGACCGCTTTCCTTGCTACATATGTGGAGATTGGACGTTCATGTGCTGCCGCTAAACGATTACAAGAAGAACATGCAAGGTCCAAATCCTTTTCTAAAAATATAATTAAAATCTATACTAATAAATAAAGTTAAAGTGTCTGTTTGTAACGTTTAAATTATTTTTCTTTTTACTAAATAGATATGTATGTATATACGGCACCTATACCAAAAATACAGTTTTTTAAAATTGTTGTGTATCTGTTTTCGGGATAATCATCGGAATGGCTGGACGGATTAGGAAGGGGCTTTTTTCTTAGATAGCTGAAGTTACTCCGGGTAACTTAGGATTATTTTGATTTACGAAAATAATTAGCGTCAAAAATTAAAACTTGTAATTTTTTTAATAAAATCCGATTTAATGCACATGCAATTTATGAGAAATATTTTTACTTTAGATTATAACAAAAAAATCGTATAAAAAAATAGAACGTCGTGAAGAATATATGAAAAGCGAGTGCAGCCGCGGGCAGACAGTTAGTTATCTATAAGAATAATATAATACGAGAGTGTATTTGTTAAATTCAATCGTTTTCATTATAATTCATTATATTCCTCATTCAGTAAAGAAAAAAATGTATCGAAAAAAACAAATTGAACGTAAATAAAAGAGTCTCAGAAGAAATTAATCGCGTGAAAAATTAGCTTTGCTAACGGTCTTTATTAGCTACAGTTATTCACCGCGTTATAGTGAAAAAAATCTATACTCTACAGTGACTTTGTGGTTTGTGATTTTATATAAACTAGTGCTCGCCTGTGATCGAAATTCGACCATAATTCATAAAAAATGAGTACAATTTAGTTTGTTTTTCATTCTCAATTGCATATGGTAAAACCTTCTCGAAAATTAATATACTGTCACACGTTAAAAAGAAAATGTCAACTCTTACAACGACATGTTAGTTGTAATGTCTGGAATCGTTGTCATAGGCACTATGCAATTGTAGTTGTGTGCGTGTTAGTGTGTGTAATATATTTTTTTATTTATTTAATGTATTTTTTTATGTATAATTAAAAATATATATATATTAGCTTTCTGCACTTCTCCTATATAAACCATTAGGCTGGCGTGCATCATCTAAGCTTATATTTAACAAAAGTCAAATCCGTAGTTAAATCAACAGTTAGGCTAAAACGAGTTGCACCATCTGAGTTTAGTTTAAATTACGTCATAATTTAACTGTAACTTAACCCACGAAATTTGAGCGTTTAAAATTTAAACGAAGTTTATTTCGATTGTCATGACATCTGCCAACGATATTTAAGAGAGCCTATTATTTACATTTTACAAAAATATGTCTCTATTGTAAGATATTTTAAGGGAATCGTCTTCTAGCGATGTTTTTTCTCTTTTTGTTTCAAGCTAATGCCATTAGGTTTTTTTTACATAAAATAATATCCTTGTTTATCAATAAGTGTTTGAATACTTAATATTACTCAGCAACAATAATAATTAACATTAGGATGTATATTACAATAATAAATGTAAGATAAATACTATTTTTTTTATTATTAACTTACTTGGGTTTTACAGTTAATAGGATTTGATCCATAACGAAATATATCCAAAATCTTCGTTTTAGTCCAAACTGACAACAATAACAACACATTTGTTTTCTATTTATCAATATTGTTTTTGACATTTTTTACGATGTTACCATACATAAAATATTTTCCTTAATATTTATTAGGAGATTGATGTCTATTTCAACTGGCGACTCTTTTAACTTTAACCCTAACTAAAAGTTGGGTTGTGCACTCGAAACTTTGCTACTGATATAGTTAAAGATATAGTAAAGATTAAGTTTAAATTTAAACTTTACTATAACTGGAGATTTCGAGCACTCCACCCTTAGTGTGGGAAATTTCATTCATAAAGATAATCGTTTTTGTATAGGTTTGCGGCAGCTTGTACTGGTGGCGGTAGACCGAGTGTAGCTCGGGTAACAACGGCTGCACGACGTTTGGCAGACAAGCGACATTATGCCGAAACGCAGATCTCATCACATGCACATCGGCTAGAACGTGCTTACAAGCAACTCTCAGCAGGTAAAACCCTCTCATATTCTTGTATGTTAACTTACACATAAAACTTTGGATTTAATTACAAAACTAGCTAGCTGTATGGTCTCGACTGTATGGTCATATATCCTTCACTTTGTTTTTTTTTTTATATACAGAACCCTAATTGTTTTCAAAAATTTCTCATAAATTCAAGCATTTACCCGTGAAACCGTGTATTGAATAGGATTTTATGCCATTTTTTATAAGTATTAATTTTTTTACGCGGAACCCTAATTATTTTCGAAAATCAAAAGTACCCTAAGTTACGCGTAGTTAGTTCAGCTATCTACCAAAAACGTCCCAACAAAATAGCACCAGCCGTTCCGGAGATTACCCGTAACAAACAGACAGACAAAAATTTTATAAATTATAATTTTGATATAGGTATATTATATACATTCATATGTAATTAGTAAAAAAATAATCTATTTTGACTTTATAAACAGGCACTTCAATTTTATTTATCAGTATAGATTGTGAGTGTAAGTGTGTACTTGGCATGGGTATAATGTGGGTGTTGATAAATTTTTATATTATACTAGCTGGTGCCTGCGGCTCCGCCCGCGTTTCATATGTTCTGTGCATATGACGTTTCATTTATAGCTAATTTAAAAAAAAAAACAAATGAATGAATAAAAGTAAAATGTACAATAGAATTTGAAACATATATAGCCTATAACCATCTACGATTAATTCCGCGTCGAATGGTTGTGGTTTCACGCTGATTGGTTCAGTACTTTTCGAGTTTACCTCGGACAAAGAAAACAAACTTTACTTATATATATACGAGTATATAGATATCATTTGATTAAAAATGATATGGATTATAATTTTTTCATGTTGTGTATGCAGGTCTTGAAGAGCGCGTTCTGCGGTATTGTCGTTGTCAGTGGTGTTTCATCATAAGGCAGAGGCGTACGCCTCGGCTGTTGGTGGATGGGGAGCACAGTGCGCTGTCGCCTTGCAGTTAGCCACCGGTCAGGGCGGAGCACCCTGCAATGACCCGAGAGCGCTCGAACAACACGCACAACGACACCGTCAACTCTACGAACATATGTGTCAGGCGTACACTGAGGTAACGTCAAACACTTTGTATCTATACTATAATGAATAAAACATACCTAATGTCCACTAGTTCCCATTATTATAAATAGATTTAATAGATATATATTTAAGATTATTCCGTTTTATTGATAACTATGATACTAATGCAGTTTTCGTTGACATTTAACTATCAACAAATACATAAATTTGGGCATTTGATGTTATCTTTATTTTATTTTTTTGCTTTACACGGAATAAGCACAATGCTTTGACCACAACCTCACCGGATGTTAAGTGATGATGTGTTCCAGGTTATGAAACACGCTAAGCCTAGGTACTGGTTCTAAAGTGATGTTGCCGGAACACACCTATTGGTATTTGGCGACAGGTTTTCAAACTTGAGGGTGGTAGCTACTCAGGCGGGCATTATTAGAAAATGCTATGGTTTCCTCACGATGTTTCCTTTCACCGAAAGCTCAGGCCGATTTTAGAGTCGGACCAAATTACGCTAAACCAAATAAATTATCGCTTTAAATAACAATTAAGTATTAATAATAATATTCTTTTTTTATTACTTCCTACAAACATTTTTTAACCATTAGAACCAAAAGTGAAAAGAAATGCTTAAACCAATATAACTTATATGTTGTAGGTCCATTCGACTAGTAAAAAACTGTTGTATCAACTAGATCACTTAGTTCAAGTGTGTCATCAAACAGACCCTGCTGATATGGTAAGTTCTTTGTTATTTGTCTATTATGTGATTATTAATTTTAAATATATTTCTGGTGCTGTATTATAAAACATGAATTAGATATTCTCTGCAGAACAATAGATAAGGTTTTGATGATGGTAATTGATTTTGTTTTACACTGTCACGGGCTTAGAGCAACTTTTGACGAACTTGTCCGAACTTGTGAGTTCTTTTATGCAGTTAAAGGAATACATTCTAAACATACTATTTGAATTTATTCTGCTAATATAAACTTTTCGATTTTGATACATATAGTTAATGAAATTTACATTATATGTATTATGTGAAATATTGTAAAGGAAATCAAGACTTTATAAAACAAGTTTAACCATAAATTTGGTGCCTTAAATTATTTTTGTAATATGAGTCGTATAGAATCAAAAGCGGTTATCTACACTTATTCTTGGCAAAGTGGAATAAATGTCTGTTTTTTTTTTTCTAAAGTATAGCAGTGATGATTGATGTATAAACTGTGTTTTAATCTATAGGTAATTCACTTATCTGGCAACATGAAGTTAATAGCAAAAAGTTTAAAAATAAACCAATATTAACGTTTTTTTTTGTTCGTTCGTTTGTAGATAGCTAAATTGTAGATAGCCAGGCTATGATTCGATACGAATTATATAATAACACAGTAAGCCTGGAAGTAACCCACATCTCTGTGCTTCCACTATTATTATTAAGACTACGATTTGTATAGTTTTTTAATGACAAAAAAAATGATATATATTATATTTATAAAAAAAAAAAGAACCAGATCGAGTTTCTTGCCTGCACTCTACTCGACTGGGTTGTTTTCCGAACCGGTGGTAGTGTTTTAGACGTTCATAAGCGCCTTCTTAGGGTCTAAATTGAATAAATAAATTTTGATTTTGATTTTGAGTATATATCAGGTGATCCTGCCAGGATCAAACTATAGATGAACGGATATAGATTTTCAAAGTTGAGAATTTAATAGAATTTTATTTGTATTTAGCAAAGCGATAGTACGGTAAGTAGTGCGGGTGGGAGTGGTGGTGACCCGGCTGCCGACTATAGTTCTGGTGCCAACCACGTCCTTGCAGTTATCCACCAGATCTTGGGGCATCATCGTGCTCTGGAAGCTCGATACCACCAGGCGAGATTAAAACTACACCAACGACTCGCACTACTTTTATATAAAGAAGACTGTAGACAGGTAAGTCTAAAAAACTAGAATAATGTAATATTCAACATATGCTTATATAAATATGTCTCTCTATGATGAAAATTGAAAATATATAAATATATGATTTTAAAAAAAACTGCTACATAACTTCTAGACTTTGACACTTCTGAATTAAAGCAAAAATTGATATGTTTCAGGTTTTAGATTGGTTGGCGAATCATGGTGAAGTGTTCTTGCAGAAGAATACTGGAATAGGAAGGAATCTCCATAAGGCTAGGGTTTATCAAAAATCTCATGAACATTTCGAAAATGTTGCACAAGTTAGTAATTTAATTTTGAACTTATTTATATAATATTAAATATATATACATATATTAAATACCGTATGGCATTTATAATTCTCCTTGTGTCTATAGTCTTGTAATGTTGGTTGCATTTATCACAAACCCGCTAAATACTCTCCAAGTTATAGTGTATCTAATAAAATATACAAATCCAAATGTTTTTTCATTGATTTCATTATATTATAAAAAAAACGTTAACTATTATTTATTTAAATGTAGTATAGCTTAATTGTTGTTATTCTCATAATAAAACATTGTGGTAGACATCTTTATACATATAATATTATTTTATTGTTTTAAATTACTAACATATTTTCTATATGTTCATATTAATATTTCAATATATTATTCAATACAATCAAAAAATGTTTTTTTTTTTTTGTAATTGCAAACATTTTAACTATAAAACATGTATTTGTAATAGACATTAATAACGATTCGTATAAAAATGGTAACTCAGGCTACGGCTTATCCCACCCATGCCGACGTGCTCAGTCACTATCGTCTTATAAATTCGTTTCTTCAATCTTCTGTCATCCATCCTCTACCGCATCACAGCGTTCTCTTATCACACTATTCCTGACTTTGTCAATCATCTTCGCTCCAGCTCTACCTCCCGGAGTCCTCATCTCCACAGCGTTAACCTTGGTTCCATGCTTCTCCTGCCGTAACCGACGCTCACTACCGTACCATAAGTGTAGGGACAAGGCCGGCTCGATGAATAAAATAGTTCAATATTGAATTATTATGTTTACAGAATACGTATACGAATGCAGAGAAACTCCTCGGCGCGGCAGAGGAACTCGCTAGATCCGGTGAATGTGATCCCGAGGAGGTATTGAGTGTTGCTAGAGAGTTAGAGGCGCACGTTGCCGCGTTCGCCGCACGGGTTGATCGACGTAGAAGAAGGCTCGATTTGGCCGTCCTATTATACACTCATGAGAAAGAAGTAAGTGTAATGAAACGCTCGTAACTTTATATATATATATATACTAGCTCTCTGCCCACGGGTCCGCCCGCGTTGAAAATAAAAAAACATAAAGAAAGGATCGATGGAATCCAAAAACTATATAGTCTGTAACCATCTACGATTAATTCCGGTAGTTTTCGAGTTTACCTCGGACAAAGAAAACAACCTTTGCTTTGTATGTATATATATACATACAAAGTGTGTTTATAATCCTGGACCGCATCGTCACTTAACATCATGTGTGATTGTGGTCAAAGCACTAAGCCTAGACCAAGCAATAAAATGTATATCTTATATATATATATATATATATATTAAGCTACTAAGCACTAAGCCTAGGGGTACTGATTCTCAAGTGATACTGCCGGAACACACCCTATTGGGTATTTGGCGATAGGTTTTGAAACTTGAGGGTGGTAGCTACCACCATGCTACAGTTTCTTTACGATGTTTTCCTTTAGTGAGAGCGCAGGGCTATTTTAGAGTCGGATAGGTGGGTATCGAACCCGCGTCAATTGACGCGGAATCCGGCCTCATTATCCGCTGCGCCATCATCGCTTCAAATTTCTTCAAGTTTCTTTTTTTTCCTTTATTTCTCTCTCTCTTTTTAAAGTGAAACTGCCAAAAGGCCTATTTGACTGCGCCCATGTCTTGCATCAGTTAACCGTATGGCATTTATAATTCTCCTTGCTAATAGACTTTAAACTGTATGTGTCTCTAAAACTTGTATGCGTATATAGTTCGAATCGAATAATCGAAATATAACCGTGTTTTTTTTTTTTATTTGTTTCCAATTTGAATTCAAAATATTTTACTTACGAATAATATACTTTTTGATTTCGAATTTTTTTTTCAAATAATTCGTAGATTCGAGTTATTCGCACACCGCTACTTGTAAGTCTTCGATAGTGTCAATGATCTGCTAAAGGCTACCAGTTCTCGTCACAAAGTATCTATTGGATTTTACTGTAATATCATAGACATTGACAGTTTCTGTTAACTTTTTATTCTAGTTCCTAATAGATATGAAGTTTACTTAAGTAGCTGTATTCGATCAGTAAATTAATAGTAAAAAGAACTTGAAAGGTGGTGTGATTGTGAGTCACGTTTTTGATAGAAAAAATTAAATACATACTTTCTCATATATATATATATATATATATATATATATATATATATATATATAAAACGGTATATAAAAGTGTATTATCGATGTATTAAAGTCTACTAGATAATTTGTTCCTTTGTGTATTATATTGCTTATGAAATGTTATAATCGCTTAATGTAACATATTATTATTTGAAATGGTTTATATATATTTTAGCTCCTACAATGGTTGGAAACACTTCGAAGTGGTGGTGGTGTGTGTGCTGCAGACGATAGTCCAGAAGCCGCTCGGCGTGCACTAGAACAGTGCGCACAACACCGAGTGGCTAGCTTAGACGCGTTCGCAGCCACTATAGCACAAGGAGAGGCACTACTACAAGATCTCAGGTCGGTGAACACAACTTAGAGTATGAATATCTATTCCAGAATTACCATGAGTTGCTGTATCATGAAGTTTTGATGGTAATAACTATGAGGGAATTTGACAAACGGGAACAACTGCTCAAAAATGAGATTTTATTAACACTAGCCGCTGTATCTCTTTCACTTTAATAATTAAATGCAATGGCTATTCAGATTAATTGGAACTATATTATAACTGAAACGAAACAATATTAAAATACTTCCCCCTATTATTCTTAGTGTTCTTATTTGTTTTATTGAGCTTAGAATATTGAGTCTATATAAACGTATTACTTATGGGGTTGATGTTAGACACGACAGTCTTCTTTTTTCTTTCTCTTTTAATGAAAAAGATTTCATTTTTAGACTCGTTTTTATAGGTAGTTTTAATGTCACTTTTAGCGTCTCGTGTTACAGCTCATAACTGTGGGAGAGCCTTTGGATATATCTAGTAATAATGTTACATTCAGGTTTACACTAGGTTATTTCTATAACTTGTTGATGTCTACTAGGCTCTTATTTACCTAAACACCACATTGACAGACCATTAATTAACTCTCACCCAATGTAATCTCACTACTGGCTTAAAGAGTTCTTAAATACGCCGAGAATTGTTTACGTGAGAACTCTGTTCTCTATTATTTATTCGTTTTTTGTTTATTCTGATTATATTTAAGCGACACTTACTTTCCGGAGAACTGTTGGCATACCTTCAATACTGGTATTCAAATAACACTTTTGTAGTTGAAAGTATGTCATCAAGCACCTTATTGATGTGTTCTTATAGTCATACTGAAGCTTCCTATCTATACTTGGCGCCTAACAATATGTTGGATTAAATTGCGGTCATACTATGGGCTATAACTGGTAAAAAAAATCTGTAGATAAAGTTGATTGTATTATCAGCTTATTGTTTTATAACGTCTATAGCGCAGAAAATGTGTCTTAATTTTTCTGCTACGGTTGCATCACATACAAAAGCTGATTGAGCAATCAGAAGTCCACTGCAATGTAGGCCTATGTCACATAGTCATATTGGAAGTCATGATGTTCATCTTTTATTTCTAACGTAAGAAATGATTCGGAATAGTAATGTATACTAACTAGTATTTTAGTCAAGCTGGTGATACAGAATAGTACTTCTTAGCCAAGTTAGTACTAGCCCAGCCAGTCATGCCAAGTAAGTCCTTCAGGTTAATCAGTTCTACAACCAAACAGGCGTACCAATCTGGTGGCTCCTGCTGAGCTAATAGTGTCTTTGTCATAAAATTCAGCTTTAGGTACTAGTTCATCTAAAAGCATCGGGTTACAGCACTCGTTAGGCCACAGACAATAGCTTGAAACATTAGCTTAGTTTTAGGTAATCTAAGGTGTGGCGCGACCACTACTTAATTCAGAATATTCTATATACATATATACCTAATTCATATTAGATCCACCACAAGCACTCATCTGGAAAGTTACCTCGGCTTCGGCCGAGCTAGCTATTTCACAATCCGGTGCCCTAGCTAACGGCCGATTTCAATATACAATCTCAATCTGTTTTTACCTATTGTAATTTGATTTTTGGTTTGAATCTCAATCTAAAAGATTCGATAAAAATAAAAGATATTGAGGTCGGCTGTTAGTGGTCCTGCAAACCGGTGCCTCTGGCCAAACTAGTGGTGTTGCAAACTGATGCCTCTGGCCAAACTATTGGTATTGCAAACCGGTGCTTCTGGCCAAACTAGTGGTGTTGCAAACTGATGCCTCTGGCCAAACTATTGGTATTGCAAAAACCGGTGCCTCTGGCCAAACTAGTGGGTTGCAAACTACGACCTCTGGCCCAACTATTGGTATTGCAAACCGGTGGTTCGGGCCAAACTAGTGGGTTGCAAACTACGACCTCTGGCCCAACTATTGGTATTGCAAACCGGTGGTTCTGGCCAAACTAGTGGGTTGCAAACTACGACCTCTGGCCCAACTATTGGTATTGCATACTGATGGTTCTGGCCAAACTAGTGGGTTGCGAACCATGACCTCTGGCCCAACGATTGGTATTGCAAACCGGTGGTTCTGGCCAAACTAGTGGGTTTGCAAACTACGACCTCTGGGCCAACTATTGGTATTGCAAACCGGTGGTTCTGGCCAAACTAGTGGGTTGCAAACTACGACCTCTGGCCCAACTATTGGTATTGCAAACCGGTGGTTCTGGCCAAACTAGTGGGTTACAAACTACGACCTCTGGATCAACTATTGGTATTGCAAACCGGTGGTTCTGGCCAAACTAGTGGGTTGCAAACTACGACCTCTGACCCAACTATTGGTATTGCAAACCGGTGGTTCTGGCCAAACTAGTGGGTTACAAACTACGACCTCTGGATCAACTATTGGTATTGCAAACCGGTGGTTCTGGCCAAACTAGTGGGTTGCAAACTACGACCTCTGACCCAACTATTGGTATTGCAAACCGGTGGTTCTGGCCAAACTAGTGGGTTGCAAACCATGACCTCAGGCCAAACTAGTGGTGTTGCAAGCCGGTGCCTTTGGGCAAAATAGTGGTTGTAACATTCCAAATCAGTGCTTGTGGTGGATCTAATATGAATTAGGTATATATGTATATAGAATATTCTGAATTAATTAGTGGTCGCGCCACACCTTAGATTGCCTAAAACTAAGCTAATGTTTCAAGCTATTGCCTGTGGCCTAACGAGTGCTGTAACCCGATGCTTTTAGATGAACTAGTACCTAAAGCTGAATTTTATGACAAAGACACTATTAGCTCAGCAGGAGCCACCAGATTGGTACGCCTGTTTGGTTGTAGAACTGATTAACCTGAAGGACTTACTTGGCATGACTGGCTGGGCTAGTACTAACTTGGCTAAGAAGTACTATTCTGTATCACCAGCTTGACTAAAATACTAGTTAGTATACATTACTATTCCGAATCATTTCTTACGTTAGAAATAAAAGATGAACATCATGACTTCCAATATGACTATGTGACATAGGCCTACATTGCAGTGGACTTCTGATTGCTCAATCAGCTTTTGTATGTGATGCAACCGTAGCAGAAAAATTAAGACACATTTTCTGCGCTATAGACGTTATAAAACAATAAGCTGATCATACAATCAACTTTATCTACAGATTTTTTTACCAGTTTATAGCCCATAATATGACCGCAATTTAATACAATATATTGATACACGCCAAGTATAGATAGGAAGCTTCAGTGCGACTATAAGAACACATCAATAAGGTGCTTGATGACATACTTTCAACTACAAAAGTGTTATTTGAATACCAGTATCGAAGGTATGCCAACAGTTCTCCGGAAAGTAAATGTCGCTTAAATATAATCAGAATAATCAAAAAACGAATAAATAATAAAGAACAGAGTTCTCACGTAAACAGTTCTCGACGCATTTAACAACACTTTAAGCCAGTCGTGAGATTACATTGGGTGAGAGTTAATTAATGGTCTGTCAATGTGGTGTTTAGGTAAATAAGAGCCTAGTAGACATCAAGTTATAGAAATAACCTAGTGTAAACCTGAATGTAACATTATTACTAGATATATCCAAAGGCTCTCCCACAGTTATGAGCTGTAACACGAGACGCTAATCACGACGTTACAATTTCCCAGAACATACGACGTTTTTATGTCTCTTCTAGCTGCTTCCATTTATTTTTGTTCTTCGTTTGTTATGACGAAAGTGCTCTCTTAATTTTTTTAATATCGTCTGTCCATATTTTAACTGCTCTATCTCTTCGTTTTCCATCTCTTGATCGCCGGCTTGTTGATATTTGAGTCGCATTTTATTTTACTTTCTCTTGTCTTGCTCGTCTCCGTTTCTACTACCTTATCTTCTTTATTATTCACTTTATGTATGCGTTTTTTTACGTATTTAATCATTTCCTCCATGTTCGTGATTGATTACCTTTGCTTTTTTATTCTTTCATGGTAAAATCAACTACTCTATTTACATGGCCGTATAATTCAGTATATTATGTTAAACCTTGTTGCATTATTGTGATATTAGGACTCGGTTATCCGCGAACCTTAAATGGTTAAGTCATTGCCCTTAAAAAGTAATGCTTGAGGAATTGTGACACACAAGATTCTTGAAAACGCTATACAATATTGCATCAAAGTTTTTGCGACAACAGTTCTTCCTGTTTTACACTTCTGTGTCTATCTGAAACTATTCGCTAGTTATTTCTTTTTTCCTTTATGCGATATTTGTATATTTGTAATTATACGAATATACTTTTTGACATACGTGTTGGATTAGAGTTATCCAAAGCCAATTGTGTTTTACTGAATAAAATGTTTTGCTGTAGCTTGCTGGTACATTGCTTTATCATATTGTTGGCATTTTCAGACATTTACTCGTATATGATCGCCTGTTAAGAATCCGCTACAAACCAATTTGTTTTTTTATGTAGTAGTCTAATTTTTTCGTCGATTAAGATAGAATATGTTCCGTGCTTAAAATTATATTGTATATTTCCGTGAGTTTTCATACTTTTTTTTCTGTTTTAGTTACCGACATAGCTTTGTTCATTCCATTCGTTATATACGTGGTAGTCTGATTCGTTTGTTTTCTAGTCATTCTGGCTGTTAACAGCATTTATACTTCTAATTGTAGAAAAGCAACGATGCTTTCTATTTCTTCGTTTTTCAAATTAATCTTTGAATCTATAATTTTTAAGTAGGTACTGTTTTCCATAGTAGTCGCTCGCTGGTTCGATCATAACCTTTCTTGCTCACAGTTGTGTTTCTATGACATTTTTAATATTTTGTATACAATGTTTTTCTTTCCCAGTTTTAAAGCATGTTTAACTCCAGCCGTCTTATCTATCATTTTTACCTTTACAAATGATATTTCGTATTTCTTAACTTAATTACGACGTAATAGACTTTTGGATTGTATTTTGTAGGTTTTAACATCTATCTCCTTTCTTCTATGAATGGTTTTGTTTTACTTTTCATGAAAATACGGTTCGATACGAACATCTCCGTCATAGTCGTAGTTGTCGCTGTTCACTACCGGTCACAGATTTGTATCATGCTCCTACTGATTATACATTTAGTATGCCAAAAACGAACACTATTACATTTATTAGAACATAAATGTGACATAATATTAAAGTAGTGTCTGTCCTTGGTCGAAATTCTATCATAACCATTACTGTATATTTGATATTTGCTTTATTATTTTATTACGATTGTTTTTTTGATTATTGCATATTACGTGTGTGTGACAAATATTGACCTTTCTTTTATGCTAATATTTAAATGACTTTTATAATGAAAGTTGTTTAATTGACTAATAGTGAACAGTGAGGCGATATTTCAAAGGTAAGATCGGGGTATGAAGCTGATAACGTGAGATATAGGTAGGCATGGCACCCCGCGGAAGGACAGTGTGGTACTCCTCATTTCCTTATTTTTCTTTTACAAAGTCGTCCAAACATTTATGACACTTCGTATGTATTATAATATTATTTTATGTGTGTGTTGTAAATATTTAATTAGCGGTACAGGCGTCGATAATATCCCTTTAAAGAAGGTATGGTTTAATAGTTATATAGTTCTGACACGATATATTGAATGTGTAAGCCTCATTAACATTTACAAAAAATAATTTGAATTAGTAATCTTTTCATCGATAAAATCTAAAGCGAACTCAACCGATCTTAATGAAATTTTGCACACGTGTGTGTGTGACTTTTAAAAGATATATATATATATATATATATATATATATATATATATATATATATATATATATATGTCATCAACTAAAGTTTAATATAGTAAATTCGTATTTACGTTACAGTTAATTCGTAGGACACTGCTCAAATACGGCAAGGTTAAAAAGCCTTAAAATAAGTATTCTAGTAATGTATTCTAGTTCATATGTATTTATTCTATCATTCTATTAAGTGTATTTCAAGAGTAACTTTGTGCGTTGATTTCAATAAACAAATACTAATATTCGGTTGCGGTTATATATATATATATATATATATATATAAATTGAAACAATAACATAAAAAAGTTTACAACGGCACTTGATTGATTCAACCGAATGACGTCCACTACTGGACATAGGTCTCCTTAAAATAGGGGGAGAGTTGCTATAATCGACACGCTTCGCAGGCAGGTTGACAATCGAAGTAGGTGTTTATGGTGCTCAGAGGATGCTGCTGCCCATCCCCTGGTTTATTCCTCAGTCGCCTTTTGAGTTATTTGTTACTGACAATCAATATACTTACTTAAATTTATTAATAAACAAAATAAATTCTGAAATGTAAATAAGGCGCTAGTTTCTATCTAGGGGCTGTGTAGTAAACAATATTGTTAAGAGGGCATGCGGTCGGCGACAGATTGGAAAAGTAGGTATTTCAGAAATCTATCCCTATCGCGTTGCACCGCAAAGAACGAGTTATAAAACACGAACGGGACAATTGCAGCTCGTATTGATTTTACCGTATGCAAAATAGACGCAAACATCACTTCGTAGTACCCTGTTTCCTCCTCCAAAACTAAACCGATTTTTTATTTTTTTTTCACTTATAAAATAAGAAAGACTGGCTATGCTTCTACGTTTTGCTTTTTAAATTTTATTAATCAAATTTGTTTGACGAACGTCTGTAAATGACGTTAAAAAACGAGCATTTATTTATTTTCAAAGGCTCCTAGTTTCTACAATATCTAGTTTATGGAAAAATGAAAACGTACGGACATGACGCTGGTGGATAGATATTATTTGGTTTAGAAATGTTTACCATAATGCTATTATCCAGAGAGGAAACATTGGACTACGTTTGTATGGAACAAATGCCGCTAGCATATCCTCTTAAGTAAAAAGTTTTTAATTTCTCTCTAGGAAATTGAATAAAGAAATGTTTTACCGTGTTTACTTTGCCTTCTAAGTACTCTGAATCGAATACCTAGATGTTTATCAAGTGTTTTGAAAAACTTACACTCGTTTCGATAATGTCATCCGACGAATAATACACACACGCTGAACGCAAACTGGACATCACGCAATGGTATGCGACCTAAATTCTATCACTGAGCACAGCCGAGCGTTACTTCGTTTCCAGTGAAAATTTTAAGTACTGGGCACACACGCTATACTGTGAAGACTATCTGACATTTATCTGACAACAATAATAATAATAATTTATTTCCTTACCTGTGGTTTTATTGGTAAGCTAACGCTTTCAGCCATGACTCGACAAGAATTCAAAAATACGGACTCATATGATGATAAATTTGTATTAAAATAATTGTCAGTAATCTTAATTCTAAAACTCATTTGATAAAGAACATATTTTTGCATATTGTAAATTTTTACATAAAAAAAAAATCCTCAGTGATAATAATTAATTTATTACTTGTCGATTTAGGCTGGTAAACCCGTATGTTTGTATGATCCGTTGTAATCGAGCTATATATGTAAATAGTTAGAGGGGCACCTGTCGTTCTATATATTGTAATTTCATGACCATAGTAGAAAGAAGCCTAAAGAAATGGGACAAGCAATACCTGAATACACGATCGTTACAAAAAATTACCAAATTTTATTCGTCAATGGCGTATTTAACGATTTAAATGTATAGTTGATAAGGTCATAAATATGGGTAGCCAAGATGGTGGAGGGATTAGTGTTTCGGTACTTCTATTTAAAAGTAGAGCAGACATTTAAATATTCATGTTTCATTTTATAAAACACACACACAAGAAACAAACAACAAACGTTCATTATGTATTACATGGTTTATATTTTAAATTTTCTATAAATGCATAAATTCATACCCTTGTTTGTTTCGGGGAGACTATAAAATTTATACAAAAACCAATAATTATGTTACTGTTCATGTTTTAACTTTGTAAAATATACACTCATAAGTAATTTCTTTAATGCTTCTATCTTCTCGACGTTCATTACATCAATATAGTCATAACTTATTTGCATGCAGTGTTTTTGTAAATGCTTTGAGCCCTATAGATTATTGCACTACGTTTTTTTATAGCATATTGTAGGAATTAATAGTCGTAAGTTTACCTTGTATTAGTCGCTTCGCGTGGTAATTACGTTACACACGTCACCATAATCAAAACGTCAATTATATAGTCGTACATTATATTTTTTATTCCGTAGTCCCCTTCGAAATGTATAATTTTTATTTTGTTTAGAAACTTCAACTACAGATTACTATGTATTTTCAGTCTTTTCGAATTACTATACATAATTTCATGAAAGGATAGACATTCTAATGGAACACTAATTAAAGAATTAATCTTCGAAAAACAAATAAAAAATATTACACAATACATATAATATAAAACATTTTTGTATAATACAAAATAATAAAATATTATTTTTTTCTCATCTCATCTTGCATAACTCACAGAATATCAAAAAGTACTTAAAAAGTTTAAAAAAAGAAAATTTTCATCTTTTCGGCTTATTCATAAATAGACGTATAATCTTTTTGCTACAGTAGAGATTTACGTGCATGAAATAAAAAGTACTCATAACCGACGAGCATGTATGAAAGCGCTCATGAAAGTAGAGGAAGCGAAAGAGGTGTGTCAAGATCGTAGCAAATGGAAGGATGTAATCTCTGCCTACCCCCACGGGAGAAAGGCGTGATGATATGTATGCATGAAATAAAAAGAACGAAAAATATGAATAATTATATTTTAAAAATTAAAATATATATATTTTAAAAAATTTTGAAGTAATGATGGCGCAGTGCGGATTTTTGCCGGATTCCGCGTCAATAGACACGGCTTCGATCTTCGCCACCTATCCAACTCTTAAATCACCCTGAGCTTTCGGTGAAGAAAAACATCGTGAGGAAACCATACCATGGTGGTATGCATGGTGGTACATTTTCTAATGATGCCCGCCTGGCTAGGTACGACTCTAGTTTGAAAACCTGTCGCCAAATACCAAAAGGTGTGCCCCGGCTGCAACACTTGAGAACCAGTACCTAGGCTTAGTGTGTTTACCATCCTCGACTAGATCGTCACTTAACATCAAGTGAGATTGTGGTCAAAGCACTGAGCCTATGTATACCGAGTAAAAAAATATTAGGTACTAGCTGAGCTTCGCTCGATTCACCGGGCATAAATGAAAGTTAGGTAACGTGTAAGAGGTGTAACAATGTACTAATTCTCCGTGGATTTCTATGCTATTGTATGATTTCGCCCTACAATTTAATGATTAATACCATACACACTGACCATTATGTACGTATATAGTACGATTATTGGTAATTCACCACGCGTATACGATTTTACATCTACATTCTGAATCTACATCATTAAACTGAATTTCCTTTTGTTAACAAAATCCACAAAACAGTAGAAATGACTTATAAAAGAAAACCTTGTTGAGTTTTCAACCAAAAACATTTATTTTTATAAATTAACTAACTGCCCGCAGCTCCGCCCTCGCTTATATTTTTCAATGCGTGCTATAGTTTTTTTTTTTTATGCGGGACCCTAGTTATTATGCACATTCTTTTTTGCTACTAACATTAAGCAGATATATTTCTCACAAATTAAAATACCTTCCAGTAAAACTGCATTGAATCGAATTTTATTCCAATTTTTGTGAGTTTTAATTTTTTTACGTGTAACCCTAATTATTTTCGAAAAAATAAAATTGCCTATGTTAGGCGGAGTAACTTCAGTTATCTAACAAAATCAGTCCAGCCGTTCCGAAGATTAGCTGGAACAAAAAGACATTTTTTTAATTGCTGTTTGGTATAGGTATCGTATACTCGTATACTGTATGTATTTAGTAAAAAAACGGATACTTCAATAAGCTATGGTTAGTTGTCTTCCATTATACATATGTTTCGAAACAGTCTACGCTTCAATTTTATTTATTAGTATCGATAAATCTAGCACATAAGTGCGTTTGTTTGTTTAGAAGGTCGTAAAAATAGTAGGTTTTTTACCTCTGAAGATAGTGGAAGGTTCATTAACCAAATAATAAATAATACTAATATATGAAGTAAAATATCTATATAATAATTCATTTTATTTTTATTATAATTATTTTACATTATTTTGATAATTGTTACACTAAACATTGTTATTGCATGTAAGAAAGTAAGCATTATAAATAATTACTTCGCGGTACGAAATGAATCACCTACTGTATAACTCGTTTACCGTAACAGGAAAAGCAGCTCCTGGCGCCGGTAATATGCATGCCTTAAATAAGATACCTTGAAAAAATATGGCTCCAAAGTCTTCACAGCAAAGTCTTCTAAGTAATGTTGTGTAAATAGGAGTATTCTTAAACTGACTGTACTTACATTATTTGATTCTATTTACGCGATATCATTCAATGTTAAACGAAATTGTGTTTTCTTAAACGATTATTTAAAACTTGGAGCGTCACCTAAAAATATTTTTTTTTACAAAAAGGGTTCCTATGAAAGTAACGTCATATTAATTAATTTGATTAATCTAAGTAGTCTATTCTAAGAATTTAGTAAATCAATCAACAAAGACTCGTTTTTCTCAATTTCTTAAATTTTGATTCAATCAATGAAGAATTCTAACAGCTTGTATTGTGTACATGTTCGTAAAATAAAATAAACATAAAAGTATGTAAAACAAGATTATGTAAATCGGTTTTGTGTATTTCGCGAGTTAGAACTCTTATAAGCAAACGATTAGACAGTTAAATAGTAAGATTTGTCAATGCTACTGAATTGAATTTCAAAAAAGAAAAGAAAATAATAGCCGTGATTTTCTATATTTTTAGGTGAAATGATCCAATATAAATTACTCCCATAACTATTGTCGATTAGTTTCATTTTTCACTGCGTTTAATTTTTTTTGAATAAAATAATAATGCTAAAGTGCTAAACACTAAAAAGGCGTATCACAGCAGTTGGATAGGTTGGATAGTTCTTACCAAAATAGTGCATTTTTTTTCTGCTATTCACCTATAACACTAAAAATTTAAAAAATCTGTAAAAAAAAGATTGACTAAGATATAAGCGCTTTCTTTTTTTTAAACTGAATGCTTTTACATACTATGAAATGAGATAGTTTTTGTAGTTATAGGTATATGGGATTTTGATAAATTAAATAGGGCTTGTTTGCAAGAACAGGCAGTTTTATGTTAACGGATGTCGGAAACTTGGATCATGTGAATAAGCTGTCGATATTTCATGGGTATTAAACGTTTTACCTTGTTTAAAAAACGTAGTTTGGACCGTTTAAGTACTAAGTAAACTCAAATAGAGATTGGGGTATATACTTCGCTTATTTTTCATTATATAAGGGACGTAGTGATAACGTAAACAATGTTTAGAGTTATTATATTTACATTTCGTCTTTTTTTTTTAATTTAGTAGTTTCACTTTTTGTTCCTATTGTACTTATTGCTTAGGTGTTTTTTTAACTGACCAAATGCTGTTGACCATAAGGGCCTTGATTGCTTCACCGGACTTGTGAGGCTGGCGCTTAAGGCACACATTCTAACAATGGTAGCATGCGCAAGGGCGCCAAAATGGTACGTATCTTGGCTTGAGCTGTTACTTGTGTTAAAAGTTTCGCGATATTTGCCATAGCTAAACTAAAGGTTAGTAAACCTATAAAGAAAAAAGGTCCCTAACAGAATCCATATACCTAACGTATAGTGTGCAACCATGTTTGTGCAGTATGATGCGTGTGATTCTAGTGCGGCTACAAGAGCTTCCCCAGATGTGGATCGGAGCATGCCCTGCGCAACTGCTGTACGGGGATCCGGAGTGTAATTGCTTAGGGTCCGTTCAAATATTACGTAAACATCAATTGGGGAGGTTATTTCCGATTTGCTTATTCAACCTTCGTTTTTTTGTTCGAAATTATGCTTACTTACTCTCGCACAGTGTTTCATATTTAAACAAGAATCAACCGATGTATGAGAATAAACAGAGGGCTCGCGCTTTTCATTTATTTCAAATTTTTAATACATCAATAATTTAACATGCTTAGTGCGTTCTTAGTTAATGCTTGTTTATTGCTGATCTAGATTAATATTTGTAATATATATGTAGTTTAAAATATCTTCTAATGTAGGAGGCAAGTTAAAATTCTACCAAAGATTATTTAAAAAATCTCACACGAATACAAAGTTACAAAATGTAGAGAAATTAGTCAATGAAGTTTTGTGTAGTTATAAGGTATAAGCAAAGTTAGGCAAGCGACTTGATATTATTGTTTATGAAAATTTCAAGCATCAACTAGGAACAAATTTGACTATTGAACTGTAAATTTATCACTGCTGCTTAATGCTTATGAAACAATGTTAATTGTCAATGCTTATTAATATAAAGCTATAATATATAATATTACAGTAAGTGTGCTTTCTGTGAAGGAAAACATCGTAATAAAACCAAAACATGCTAGTAAGGCATTATCTAATAATCTATCTACGCTCGGCGAGGTTATGTTCAAGTTGAAAATTTGTTGCCATATTATTTAACTTTAACGTGGTCAGCTTAAATCACACGAGATGGGTATGTATACCTGTGAAATATTAGAAGTTAGTAAATTTTGTGTTGTGGTTTAATTTTATTCCTATTTATACCGCCTACCTTGTTTTCCTAACTTTTTTTTGTGATAGTTTCTATTTTTAGGCGATGCACGCTATATTACTAAGAATTAGTAAAAGAGTAGATTTCTAAATATTTAGTTAATTTCGAATTCAAATCAAAAATAGAAACATTTATACTAGTACAAAAGACATCGGCGTTAACATCAAAACTTGTTGCAATGAAAAAATTTAATAATAACGATAATTAACCTAAAATAATATATATTTTTGTATAATATTAAACTAAATTCTTTTTTGACAAAATTATACTACTTTTAATATTTATCATCCATCCAATCAACCGAAAGATGTGCACTGCTGGGCATAGGTCTCCCCCAAAGATCTCTACGACGACCAGTCTTGCGCCACCCGCATCCAGCGGATTCCCGTAACCTTCACTAGGTCGTCGGTTCACCTTTAATTTATATTACACAATAAAAATAGGGCTTGGAAACTTGTGGGGTACAGTTATAATTATGGTATTTCAATGAAAGTTTCTAATAAATTGTGTTTAAAAAAAAAACTGCACAACAGAAAATTTTGAGAAACTATAATAGTTAACCTTTCCATATGTAACCGTTTAGGTAGCTTTAATATTAATAAGGTATTTTTAATTGGCACCGTTGTTCTCCCTCAAATCTTTGGATAAAATAATAGGTACCTACATGCTGGTTACCTTTCATTCTTCAGTAGGCAATAAATATCTTTGTACGACATGATTTCTTCTTTTTTTACAAATCATCTACTATCACCATCACCCGTAATGGCTTCGAATTCTGGTAGTAATTTATTCATAATTCGTTTCATTGTTGGTGTAATAAATTAGTAAATTGAGCCGGTCTAATGTTACCCAAATGGCAGGGAGATAATTTTCCTATTACGGTTTCCGAAGTTCATAATCAAGCCAATGAATTTAAGCACTCCGAATAAGCTCTAATTATTACTAACAAAAGAATTAGAGAAACGACTTGTAGTTATTTATATTTATCTGTTTATTAAAGATCGGGTTACTTAGTTTTGTGGTGATACTTGTTACAAAATAAGCTCGTTCCAACATTTCTTATCGTGTTATAGAAAAATAATAAATAATCTGTGGTAGATTACGTTCGGATACACGTATCTTTGTGTGCAAAATGGATTAACGCGTATTTAATGGGGGTTTATACGGGCAACTACTTGCGCCACCCCAACCGTCGCGAAGATAAAGGCGCGCCGATGATTTTTGCCCTTCGCCAGAACGAGAGTGTCGTTCGCATAACAAATGACATCTCTTAGGGCCCAGTCATAACCGAAGTTTCACGTGTCCGGACGCCCTAGCTTCCGTATCAACACCAGCCGTTCCGTCTTCTACAACTGTGTGTAAAAACGGCCTTGCTGAATGCACGCGGTGAACAGCCACACCAACCTGTTGCCAATCACATTGCGGACAAGGACCTATGATCTACCGAGGAAGCCATCACGGCCGGTAGAAGTATTCTTGGCTTTTAACCTAAGGACTTTTAGATAGGCGAACCTATCGCCTAAAGGAGGCCAGATTCGCCACCTCCTCTTCTGCTTCGAGAAGCAGTTCCACCTCATTAGCTTTATTCAAGGCCACCTTGGCCTATGCTAAACCTACGTGTTCGCCTTTGCCGCGCTTGCGGATTGATGGCACTGACTTCATCGAGACATCCGACTCTCCTCCTGAGCCGGAGCCCCGCACGTTCTCCTTCCCACAGAAAAACTTACTTCTGGTAGGTGTATTCTTCCTCTCACCGGAATGTACCGTGTGGAAAGACCCCACACTGCTGTCGATTCCATGCCCATTCCTGCATGACAGGGATGACGTATATTCCGGACGTTGTACCGAAACGTTGGGCATTTTCGATGATCTAAAGTTAGCTGAGGCGTTAGAAGAAATCTGTTCCGAATTTTTGGGTATTGGAGTGGAATGAGAGGTTTCTGGAGAATTTTTCATACTATTTGGTTCTCACGAGTAATGGGGTAAAAAGCCGGCCACCACAGACAGTGCCCCTGTATCTGAGGAAGTTTAGGGTGGCCGCCCCGTAGACCGACATATCCACTGACGCGGTACGCACTCATAACTGGCAACCCGCTAGCTATGCGAAATCTAAGGAGGCCATGTGCCGCAGCTTAGGATGGTGGTGATTTGTATAGAGGTATTCTTCCTCATGGCCCAGGCGGTTAAGCCAAGACCCTCGATCCACTTCGAAGCCGCCAGACATGACCACGACTCTCCAAAGGGTATTACGACAGACGGTGATCATGAGAATAGACCCCATAGATCAGCCCGTGGCTGTGCAAGAGCACGACGGCCCCGTATCGTTCCATCTGCTGTATCTCGCACGGTCAGGAAACGGGAGACGTAAGAGGAAGTCCGCCCTTTCAAAGTATCAGCTGTTAGTTAGGAGGAATGACTACCGTTACCTGGGGTGCATCACGCGGAGGGTGTCTAACATCACACCCCTCATCGTTTCCCATTCCTTGAACTTGAAACAAATTTCCAAGATAATAAAGGCCTGTATTGATTAGTTAAATGTACTACACTTTTCATTATTTAACTTCCAATTTTTCTACATAAAACAGCAACTTCAGACAACTGATCTGGAAACATGATATTACGAAGTGTACGAGTATATGTATATTCTATTTGTATGGCGATCACTATGCAGTCTTGTGAGTAGTCATTTTTAAAATAACATTTAATGTTTATAGGCAGCACGTATACAATTTCCGTAGTTATCAAAATAATTAAAAAGTCCTTAGACCTTTCATTTACCGTTATGCAAGTTTTGCGATGCAAAATAGGCTCATGTTTTCGTTTGATGTAGGCGTTATAAGTCAACCCATCATAGACCTGACGAATCATTTTTAAACGGAATTAGTATAGTAAACTAAATTTTGCTTCTGCGCATATCTCATCATTTAATTTTTTAAGTAACACTTGAAAATACCTTGACGAAATCCCGCTTTAATAACAATAAAATAAAGCATGTTTTCTTATGGAATAGGTGTATATTTAATTGTAAATTCAAATCGATTATACCTTGTCTATACTATTTAAATTGATTTTTGACGTTTGCATGCCTCTAAATTTTCATATTTTAATACTATGGAGTTATGCAAAATAAATGTCACAATTTATTGTTTAGGACGAGTAAATAGTGACGTGTCTCGAGTAAATGTAAACCACAGACTATAAAGTTATTGTTGCTTAATAAATCGTTTGTAATCATTTATAAAAGCAAGTAAGTTTTAAGACATTTAAATTTACTAGACCAAATTAATGTGAAATATATAACAATTGAAAATCAAAAAACCAAATACATAGATAGATAGATATTTCCAAGTTTGCTGAACACAATTCACTTGTCGGCTTTAGGACTCGATTTTCTTCATGTAATGATGAATTGCAAAAATATACAAAGGATAATCTCTTAAAGTATCAATAATTGTCATATAAATGTTACCTACGTTGTTGTAATCAGTAGTACAAACTGTCAAAAGCTGATTATGGATGGTAGAACGCTCTCATATGGGAAGTAAGTTGAAAAAGTGTTCGGTTATTGATAGTTGAGTTTATTGATTGACAGTTCAGATACACTTCACAATGACGCTAGCATATTGTAAGGTATGAATATAGTAGTCCATGACGGATTGAAGTATGGCTCGTTTTGTTTTCTAATTTTGTAAATGCAGTGCAATTCCAATGTAAACGCCAGGTTAGTGCTCAAGGGGTTAATGGAGTAATCGGAAATTTCTTTGCTTTTTCTTTTTGCAAAAAGCATGAACTTTCAATACAATTTTTCTTGAATAACTTTTAAACGTCTGTGGCACGATTAAAGCAATAAAAAAAAACATTATTTCTACCCTTAAATCACAGCGCTTGGATTTGACAGAATCGATTAACTTTTCAATGACGGTTTGTAATGCCAACATAAAGGAAAGGGAGCCATGGGACAAGTTATAGTGAACGGACTATAGGTATTAATAATCTATCCATATTACACAAAAATTTAAAACATGTTAAGAAAGTGTTTCGTGAAGGTCGAATACCTTTCTATGGTATAAAATAGACTGCCATTCAGTAGTGTTTGCCATTCGTAGTGTTATTAGTCAGCCAAAATAAAAAGTATTATGGTATATTTCAGGTTCTGGGGTAAACGAAATTTTATAATTCGACATTAATTGAATATTATAATTAAAATTCTTCATTCAGTTTTAAATTCAGTATTAAATTAGTGTTTAATATTTAAACTTATATCATAAACATACTAGGTAACAGGAGCGGTCGCAGGCAAAGATCATATTTTGTCTGGAATTCGGGATGAATTATCATTCTTGATTTCATTGTTTAGACGATTTATGCAGGAGTTAGTAATTAATTGAAAAGTGGTACCGCTACTGGTAGGTACCATACAAAGTACAGCTATCACATAAGCCAGGTTTTTTAAAGTGGAGTAGACAAAACTGTAGGGGGTACGCGACAATATTTACGTAATGGTACGAAATACAGAAATCGACTTAATACCGAGTCAGAATTAAGACTAAAATTGCCCAAAATTACTCTTAAAATTGACTCATTTTGCGACAAGTGTTATATATGTATGTATGTATGTTATACGTGCCGCTCGACACCTGTCTAATAAACAGTGTGTAAATAGCTACGTGACGTTTTACTTGTCTCACCCTCGATACAACATTGGCGACGAGGTACCCACAAACAAAAAAAAAAAATGTCGACTTTCGGAGTTTTATCTACGTTTGACCACAATATACAATGCTGGAAAAGTTTTAAAAGCCGGTTAGCGCAGTGGTTTATCGCAAACGAACTGGACGGGAAAGAAGTAGACAGAAAACGGCGGGCGATTCTACTCAGCACACTCAGCGACAGTTCCTATAAGCTTGCAGCGGATTTGGCATTGCCAAGGGAACTTCAAAATGTACCGTACGAAGAAATTGTCAATTTATTTGATAATCACTTTACCATTAAAAGCTACGGATTCTCAGAGAGGTACAGTTTCTACTCAGCTATTCAACAAATCGACGAGAAACCTCATCAATGGGCAGCCAGACTACGTGGATTGACTGCCAACTGTGGGTTCCGTGACGTCGAAGAAGCCCTTCGCGATAAATTTATAATGGGCATGTTACCAGGACCTGAAAAAGAGAAATTGTTCATTCAAGATATTGACCAGTTGACCCTCACGAAAGCCGTTGAGATCGCCGAAAGCGTCCGTTGTGCACGAGCAGCGACTACAGCGGTCAGCAGCATCATCGTTCCCACCTCTCAAGAAAGAAACGTATATAAAATGTCAGTTCAAGGGAAGAAAATAAAATGTACTGTGTGCGGATTCAGTAATCATGCTGCACCTCAGTGTCCTTTTACGGAACATAAAGGCAATAAGTGTAATACAAAAGGTCATTTAAGTCACATGTGTAAAAAAGTGAATTACATGGAGGCGAGCGAGGTGAGCGATGACGGGGATGACGGTAAGTTGTTTAATATTCGTTCTGAGCGTGGTGAACCCTTGACAGAAGTTGTAACCTTAAACGGCGTTCAGTTAAAATTTGAAATAGATAGCGGATCAAGTATAACAGTCATTTCCGAGAAAACCTATTATGATATGTTTGCCAATATTCCTTTGTTAAAAGGCAAAAATTTATATTCGTATAACGGGACTCTTATTAAATGTATAGGTATAGCTAACATGCCATTGACTTATCAAGGAAAGACGCTTGAGGTCAAAGTACATGTCGTTCGTGAAGGTGGGCCCCCGATTCTCGGCAGGGATTTTATGGCAAGATTCGGGTTACAAATAACAACATGTAACTTTATTAATACTAATAATGAAATACAAAAATTTGAGCTACAATATCCGAAACTATTTTCAAATGCATTAGGAAAGTTTAATAAATATGAGGTCATGTTAAGATTAAAAGATGACTCAAAACCTGTATTTTATAAAGCGCGCCCTATAGCCTTCGCGTTAAGGGACAAAGTTGATAAAGAGATAGATCGATTAGTTAGTTTAGGTATCTTAACACCTGTTGAACACTCGGAATACGCGTCGCCGATTGTGCCAGTGCTTAAGCGTGATGGTTCTGTTAGGCTGTGCGCAGACTATTCAGTAACAATTAATAAACAATTAATTGTTGAAAAATATCCTTTACCTACAGTGCATGAATTATTTTCTAAATTGCATGCAGGTCAGGTATACACGAAATTAGATTTATCCATGGCTTACAATCAACTCATGTTATGTAAAGAATCACAAAATTATACTTGTATAAATACACACTGTGGGTTATTCAATTTTACTCGGTTGGTTTTTGGTCTTTCGAGTGCACCTTCAATATTCCAGCGAGCCATGGAAAACTTGCTTGCAGGCATGGAGGGGGTTCTGTGTTTACTCGACGATGTTTTAATCACCAGTGTAGACATATCTAGCCATAGGAAAAAAATTAATGCAGTGCTGGAACGGCTGCAAAATGCAGGGTTAACGTTACATAAGGATAAATGTGAATTTTTTAAAGACGAAATTAGGTACCTTGGTTACATAATTAATAAAGAGGGATTAAAAAAATCTCCTGAAAAAGTAAAAGCTATTGTGGATGCCCCGGTTCCATCAAATGTTACTAAGCTTCAGTCGTTTCTAGGATTAGTAAATTATTATAGAAATTTTATTCCTGGTGCGTCAAGTATCTTAAGTCCACTTTACGAATTATTACAAAAGAAAGTTAAATGGACATGGACAAATGAGCACAGAGACGCGTTCCTAAAAATTAAAGAAATGTTATCGTCTGATCAGGTTTTAGCTCATTTTAATCCTAATTATAAAATTATTCTTACGGTGGACGCTTCCCCAACGGGACTGGGCGCGATTTTATCGCAAGAAGAGAGTAACGGTGTAGAAAGACCTATATCATTCGCATCGCGTACGCTTAATAAAGCTGAGAAACAGTATTCACAGATACAAAAAGAGGCTACGGCAATAATATTCGGGGTGAGGCGTTTCCATCAGTATTTATATGGGAAATCTAATCCGTTTATTTTACGAACTGATCATAAACCTTTAATTTCGATTTTCGGTCCACATAAAGGTATACCTGAAATCTCCGCAAACCGACTTCAGAGGTATGCAATCTTCCTAAGTGGATATAATTATAGCATAGAGTACATAAGAAGTCGCGATAACAGTGCCGATTACTTGTCGCGCGCCAGTCTGCCCGACGAGCAGCTAGAAGCCAGTCGGGACGATGCAGCTTCGTTCGACCGCGCTACTTATATTAATTTTGTGATCGACGGAGATATGCCCGTAACATTGCTAGAGTTACGTGAAAAAACACTCAATGATGTTTGTCTGAGCAAAGTTATTCATTTTGTTAATAAGGGTTGGCCTAAAAAGAATCTGGATATACGTTTAAAGCCGTATTTTTTATGTCGATCGCAGTTATCGGTCGAAAACGGTTGCCTATTGAGAGGTCATAAAGTAATAATACCTGAAATGTTAAGGGATAAAATATTATCAGAATTACATAGGTCCCATTTAGGAATCGTAAAAACCAAAGAGGAAGCTAGAGCCAGGTTTTGGTTTCCCGGTATAGATGTGGAGTTAGAAAAAATGATAAATGCGTGTAGTGTGTGCACACAGTTACGACCATCACCAAGACGCGCGCCGCTAGCACCCTGGCAGTACCCCCCTAAACCATTTTATAGAATCCACATTGACTTCCTAGGCCCAATAAATAATTGCACATATTTAGTTATCGTAGACGCTTATACCAAATGGGTCGAAATGTTCAACATGGGTGTTACAACGGGTTCCTCATTTGTAATCGAAAAACTCTATGAATTCATGTCGAGATTCGGGTTGCCTCACACGATTGTGAGCGATAATGGTACTGCCTTTACATCGTTTCTATTTAAACAATTTTGTCAGTCTAATGGTATTTTGCATATGACGTCACCAGCTTTCCACCCAGCTAGTAACGGTCAAGCTGAAAGCTATGTCAAAATTGTTAAGAAAGGTATAAAATCTTGTATGATAACCGCTCCTAGTTCTAAGGATATAAAATTAAAACTTTTGAAGTATTTGTTTGATTACCGAAACTCGATACACTCTGTCACTGGGTTTTCACCATCGCAGTTGGTTTTTGGTCAAAAACTAAGATCGCGTATAGATTTACTGAATCCCAATGACTCCTCGACATCGCTTACATCGCTGGCAAATCGCGTAAAACAAAAACAGTTTTTACAGTGTAAATTTTATAAAGGATGTAATAAAGAAACCTTCAATGTAGGAGATCCGATTGTCTACAAAAAATTTGGAAATAACAATAAATTTCAGTGGTTGAAAGGTACAATCGTTAAAAAACTAGGTAAAGTCATGTATACAGTTCATTCAGAGATAGAGGGTTATTGTCGTAAACATAAAAACCAAATATTACCTTATAAAGACAACATGTTGAGTAATAATACACACGACACTCATCACGATGACTTGAATACATCCTCACAGCTTTCCGACCTAAACAATCAACAAGTGGTAAGGGAAGTAACGTCACCGAGTTCGCAACCATCAACCGAAATTACGTCTAGAAGTAGCAATAGAATACTGCGTAACATTCCACCAGTAAACTATAGACAATTCTTTCAATAATGTGTTTGTTCATAAATGTAACCGTGATTTGAAGGGGGGAAAGAAATGTTATATATGTATGTATGTATGTTATACGTGCCGCTCGACACCTGTCTAATAAACAGTGTGTAAATAGCTACGTGACGTTTTACTTGTCTCACCCTCGATACAACAACAAGAAACAAGCTCAAATCACATTAATATTAAAATGATATTTCTTTAGGCACTGTATTTGTTACCTTTTATTGAAATAAAATCTTTATTTTCTTCAACAGTAAATTTTGTCATTTGGAAACTTTAACTGGTGTTCGTTGAGCCAAAAGTTTTAGAAACCCTGACATAGGCCAATTGTGATTTTTTGTTACTTTGCAAAAAGATTTAGAGCAAGTATAAATTAATTTTATTTTTACTATTTGCATTTCAACACTGACGGAATACAGAAAATTGCAACTATCTGACTTGTATATATTTTTTCAAAATCTATTAATATTTTACGTTGTTAGCTTATTTCAAAAACTTTATAAGTATTTACAAGTATAGTTTCCTAAGATAATTTCCCTTTACCTTTAGTACCCTTTAAGTTTGTACAAATTAGGATTAGCTTGAAAATATATTAATAAGTTAAGTTAATTTAAACGATATGTGGTGGTTTAGGCATTACTAAAATAAATAAAAATAAAACTAGCCATCCATGGGGACTACCGACAGAAGTGAAAACGTAAGACTTTTTAATGTATAATTTCGTAACATTTTGTTAATTGAAGTTATTAACATAACCTAACATTTAACATATACTATTTGTCTGGTTATACATCTACTGTCGCTCCGAACTATAATTATGTACAGTTTCACATAGTTTTTCATAATCGAAATATACGATAGGCTGCATAAGTATTAATTTTATTATCAAGCGTCGCCCGCATGACATTTAGCCAATATGCAGCCTATATCCTTCTTGTGTGTTGTGGTTTATACGTGAAAAGGACAGACCCCCAGAGGTGCCTGATGCTTTCAACCATATCTACTGGATAATACTAACACTGGATTGATCACTACTATATGATGTTTGTAACTGCTTTAGTGACTGTCACTTCCGACAATCACCATGAATTATCTTTAGACATATCTAAGGCTGACGGTCACGTTGGTAGGAATGATCTACTGTCACCATTATACGTAGACATGGGTAGTTCGACGTTTGCCACTATAAATTTATATTCTCTGGTCTAAGGTCCCATGTAGCTTCTTAAACATACACAGTTACCTACTTTATGTTTGTAATCAGGAGCCGTCCAAGAATTTCGTAACCAACATTTTGTACATTTTGACCATTCGTTTTGTGAGCAATTGTAAGTAAACCTCTTACCTCACCCCGAAAATAAATACGTAAATGTTGCTTACGTTATAACCATTTTATAAACACTTCGTCCCCCATGTCATCAAAAATAAACAAAATATGAACCATTTACGAGTGCCTACTCTCCTTTGATACTAAAGTCACCGCGTTCCATTCAAATTGCTATAACTTTTGTAGAGTGGACCGATTTTAATGAAATATAAATATTATGTTACTCTGGAACATTTTTATAGTCTTTCCCATTTTATTGAAATATACTAAGTACTTTAGAACTGATGACTTCGCAACCAAACAGATAGACGACAATTCTGAAAATCCACGCCGCTAAAGAAGTTTTCACTTTAAAATATCTGTTTAAGATGAAAATAAAACTATAGTTAAAAAGTAACAGAAAAGAGTAATAAAATACTTTTGTAATGGTTATGGTTGTATCCCAAACATCCTTTCGCAACTTAGAATCAACGGCATTGAACCCCGCGTGGCGCCGTATTAGGTAAGTGCGTACCTACTTGCATCTCGCAGTCCTCAGTCAGTGTAGAGCACTAACGACGTGTTTGCTGGTCGCTATGACTACGCTCCGACCGCGATAATCGTGCGTAATACGAAACATTGGAATTTCACTGTGATAGTTTTTAAATTTTCACATTGTTACGTAGGAATTATTACTATTATTTTTGTTTTTTTGTAACTATGTAGTATTTGCGTTTTACTATGAATATTAGTTCTTAATTGAGTCCTTTATTTTTAGGTTTAATATGTATTCATTTTGACTAATATTCTTATATGTGACCGACGCATGCTTTCTTTTTAACACGCTTCTAATTTAGTTATCAAGTTAGTAATACAAGGTTCATCACGAACTTAGCGGCGACAGTTAAGCGGGGAATTTAGTGTATAATAGTGTAATAACGTGATAGTTTTATAAACAAAGTTGTGCCTGCAGTTCTAGACGAGTAGATTGCACAGATTTTTTTTAATTACATTTTTTTTTGTTGCACTCACCTTAGGACACGAATTAATTTGCTTTTATGTGGACAAATATTTGGTAGTAAATATATCGTAATAATTCTGAATTTTCTTTTCTAACAAATAATAATTCATCATTATAGTTGAAATTAAATATGAAAGTTCGAGTTTAGGTATTGTACTCTTACATTATCCAGAGTATTGCCAGAAAGTAACTGAAGTAATATTTTTTTCTATTTCATTTACCTACTATTATCGACGTTACTTATTTCTTATGATAAAATTTATAATTAATCATTCCAGTGAGTATCTTTGTAGTGATTAAAATTAAAAATTTTGCCTTATTCGTAAACAGATTCTCGGGTTATTTACGGACAAACAGACTGACAAATGTTTCGTTTTTATAATGTTACGTGTATGAATAAGGATGAAAATGAACTGCCAAAGATAATTAATTTTGTTCTAATATATGAAAAGTGAGATTATAGGTAAGTGTTTCAATGTTAAAAAAGTCCTCATTCGATAACATTAATGTAACGTCAAACCTGAGTTTCCCGTCTCACTTTTTCGTAATAAAAGTGGATAAGTATCTGTTGGCCGGAAGGGCCTTGATAGCTTCACTGAATTTTTGAGGCGTGCTTTTAAGGCTCTCAGTCGGGAGTGTGGTAGCTAGCACAAGGGGTCCACAGTGGTACTGACCTCGGCTTGGTCTACTTGCTACCAGAGAGGTCAATTCCGTATATTTTGCCATAGCATATCCTATGTTAGAGGAAACTACTACTAGGACCTTGAGTCCTTTATAGAAGCTATGTACCTGTGTCCTAGTGTGTGGGATCCAGTGTAATGCGTGTTATACTAGTGCAAGAACATGCCACTGTATCACGCTGGTATCCTTCAACTTCGGGGATCGGAACACGTTCTGGGTCGGTGCTAGAGGGAACCCTGGGGTGTTGGATATCTCTACGATTGTCGGCGAATGGCAAATGGAAATGTCGAGATGAAGCTCGAATGTTATACATTTTCGTTTCATTTTAGATCTAAATTTAATGACATATAACAAAGTACCTATTACTTTGTAAAAATGATGTAATCGTGTTCATAAATACGGTTCACATATGACGTTTCATCGACTATTTGTAGGTGTATATAAAATGATTTGCCTTTTCCGACCCATCAATGATGTCAAACACCATTGATAATATTGTATTTGTGTATGCAACACTACATATCTCTAAAACTGGTCAGTGTTAAGTTTTTAATATCTGAACTAACACTTAATCGTGATTTTTAACCGACTTCAAAAAGGAGGAGGTTATCAATTCGTCTGTATGTTTGGTACGCGATTTCTCCGTCAATTGTGAACCGATTTGCAAATCGATTTGCAATTTTTGGAGAAAACCCTCGAATATTATAGACACTGAAACGTTTTTCATTTATTTGCTTCCAACTCATGAGAAGAATTTAAAGCATTTGCTAACTTCTAAACGATTTCTTCTAAAACGGCTAGACTCCATTTAATACTTTACTTGGTAAAAGTCTAACGTAATTAACATTTACTCTCAAAGGGATGCAAAAAAAAACGAAAGCAAGATATTCACGCTAGTTAACGTCTTCTTTGATCTTCAAACACGTTCATTCATTCTGCAATTTACAGTGAAAAGATTAAATTCTTAATATCATTAAATGTGTCTTGTATGTTTTGCGATTATAGAAATAATTAACACAATATTTATCTCACCTTATACTTTTTTAATTAAAATACCTATGCTTTGTTTTTCTCTTAATATTAGTTACTGATGTCCCCATGTGTCCGCATCAACACAGATAACGGATACACCTCTATCCCGTGAATATTATCTTGTTGGTTAACAATGTGTTACGGCGCCTAACCGAATCACTCGTAATTTCACAGAAATAATTCAGATAATTATTTATTAACGTGAAAAATACTATTAAAACTACAACCATGATAACTACAGTTATGACATCCACGCACAGTACACAGGCAAGTTATCTAAAATTTAATTTATGACAGGTTTTCTCAAACTGCAAGTCTGACAGAATACGTACATATCAAGTCGTTGAATTTAAGTACTAACTGGCAACCGCTACTTCGTTTACTTGAAACTTTTGAATATCCTCAATCTCGATACAAAAGCACGTGTACAAGGGACGTGTAAAATACAAATTTAGATATAGATTATCAATATCAAATGTTATATTGCTAAAGTTGATTAATCTTTTAAAAGCATAGAGTTAAAAGTGTATCTTTAAATACGTATAAGTAGAGATATGTTACGGCTTTTCTTTTGATGCTTTTAGACCGGAAGTCTTACTCTGTCTGCATACTAAAATATTGAAGACAAGTTTAGGGTCTAATCATTTAAAAGTAACTTACATGGGTATTTAAAATATAGTATATACCATTTACTTACAAGAAGCTATTAATTCGAAGCTGTAATGTATAAAATAGTCATTTGAAGTACATATTTATTTTTATCAAATTTCATTTCACTACAAATCTGGACCTAATAAAAAAGCTCAAAGTTGCTCAAAGGGCAATGGAGAGGGCTATGCTTGGAGTTTCACTGCGTGATCGAATCAGGAATCAAGAGATCCGCAGAAGAACCAAAGTAACCGACATTGCCCGAAGAATTGCTAAACTTAAGTGGCTGTGTGCTTGGCACATTGCTCGCAAAACCAATGTCCGATTGGGCAAGCGGGTTCTTGAATGGCTACCACGCACCGGAAGTCGTAACGTGGGTAGGCCTCCCACAAGGTGGACCGACGATCTAGTGAATGTCGCGGGAATCCGCTGGATGCGGGTGGCGTAAGACCGGTCGTCTTGGAGATCTTCGGAGGATACTTATGTCCAGCAGTGGACGTCTTTCGGTTGAATGGATGGAGATCTCTGGGGTGCGTTATTGTTATAAGATTTAAGTACATTATCAAAATAGAAGAAAGAAAGAAACTCTTGAAAGAAACAATGTATCACAGATGTATTGGTCTCATCTGTGTAAAATTCAAACACATTATTTTAAACCGCTTTACAATTATTACTAAATAAATTTTATAATTACTATTATTGCTTAGCTTCTTTTAAAAATATGATGTTGACGCCAAGTTTTTTTTAAATGTAATAAACCACGTGTTTTATCTGAAATTTAACAATTATTTTAGGTTTGTACATTTAGTGACGCGTATTATAACAAACAGAATCGCATAATTACATAAAAGTAATTAATTTTTGTATCATTAACTTTTATTTATTATTTTCAATATACAGACATGTTAATTTTGTCGCTTTATTACTCAACGCAAACATTTATACGAGAATTTGAAGAATATTCTTGCGGTTTAAATAGAGCGAAACGGCTCGTTATATAAACATATAACCATTAATAAAACTGGTAGTTTAACATTTTATAAAACGGTGTTTGTCATAGCGTAACGCTAGTGGTATTGTTCATAGCCGAAAAATACCGCAGTTGGTACATTCCGTGAATCGGCTGTACGTCAAACTCTTGATCTACATAACATGTTTGCTTTTACCTACTACTTACATTCTATTATGTTCTCCCCCAATAATACAGGGAGCGTATGGAAATTATTCATCGATATAATAATACTTATGTTGGTATAAGTGGTAAAAAGAATTAGGTACGATTTATATTCGCACAAAATTTCACAAATACTTTTTGTTTTGGATTTATATTTAGAAAACAAGGCATCGAGATTTATTATTATTCACTTCGATTTCTTATTTAATCCGATGTTATTACTGTTTCTAAACAATGTTTAAATCAGTTTTCATGTTTCGAAACATAAACATCAACTAAATTGTTAATAAAAAAAATAGGGAATATTAGTCTAAATTAAAATTCCTTACAATTTTTCTTGGATTTATTATAATTCATCAACTAATCTTTATAGTGTTGTGTTTTTAGGGAGGTACAAGAGTAATGAATTCAAATTAAATGTCTGCTGATTTTTGTGGTATACTGTCACTAAGGATAGAAAAAATGTATTCAACGATAACACATAATACATGCAGATTAATATTATATATATACACAGAATGGTAAAAACACACTGAGCCTAGAAGTAATAGTTCTCAAGCAATGCTCCCGGTATACATCTATTGGTATATGACGACAGAGTCTTACCTAGGCGAGCGTTATGAAAAAAATCCCCATAACCATGCATTAGCAAATGCCATATCACCATATACCTCTATTGCAAGTCACCTCTAGGATCTAATATTATTAAAAAATGGAATCAGATATGGGAACATATGTTTGTTATAACCGACAAAACTCTTCGAATGAAGCTTAGCGTGACATGCAGACTGAGATTAGGTTGTCTGGATGAATACGAAAACATTCCGAACATCCAAACTTCCCGACCCAAAGCACCTGTCGAATAGACTGGAAAGATTTAGGTATGTCGGAATTTTTTAATGCAGCTCAACTTCATTTCGTTCTACATTCAGAGGAGAGTCGGGCAGTCTTCTTGTAACAAAGACTTTTCCTGATAGACGGGGGCAAGTTATTCCAGCATCGAGTAGAAGTGGAACTAAACTAATCCCAAAACATGATAGTGAATCACAAATAAACTTGAAAACTAGGCCCATAAAAGTTCCAATTTCTAGCCCAAGCCAGTTTTTAGTAGAGTTCATCGGGCAACTGTCAGGGTAAAGGAATCAGGAATATGAAAGTAATACATTACACGATAACTACTGGCCTTATTAGTATTCTTCAAAATTTTGACCTGCAACCGATTGTCCACTAATTTCATATCGAATGTTTGCAGCAATGGTTGATATAGTACGATGTGCAATATATTGTTTAAATTGTCTCACAATTGTCGTTTCCGGCGCGGGGATGCTTTATTCATAAACGTTGAAAGTTGTCGGACCAGACGAGGGGCGCACGCGACTGTGTCCATGTCGTACAATTGTTCTCTCAGAAATACCCACTCTTGACAAATAGTCTCGATTGAATGCTCTTGAGACTACCATCCTGTCCGTTATTACCTTATGAAAAATCATGGGAACAAGATCAAGAAATACCAGTTTTTATTAATCATGATTGTTTCATTACTCGATTACGATATGTTATAGTTACACGTTTTATTTTTCTTCTCGTACGTAATTATCTCTTGAAAAACATTCTTGTCTTTACTTTAGCATTTCTTACCATTTGCATATCCCTACGTATATGAATGATATAACTATATTTTTAGAAAGTATGACTTTAATGAGTTAACTTTGAGTATTTGTATTATCATATAGAGGGAAATTTACACAATACAGGTCAATTTGTGTCACAGGTCGATATATTTTTACTTTTTCTCACGTACCCCTTGTTCTTTCTAACAATGGCGTCGATAAGTTGACAATACTGCGTTTAATAACACAATACGGAACTATTGTCTAACTCTGATTATTGTATTCGCTGTTTTTATTATTAAATAGAGAAAATTCAGTCTGTTGTTGATAATTATGTGAAAGGAAATTATACATGCAATGTAACTTAATATGATGAATTATTTGCTTTCTATGTTTTAAAATACCTCTATTTTTACATAACTTCATAAATCCAGAAGTACGGATCAGAATTTGAATTTACACCGTCTGCATAAAACATGAATTCATTCATTATTTTATAAGTAACTATAGAATTAATGTTAAAATTGCTTACTTAAATTTAAAGCGCTAAATTTTTTACAGGTACAGAGTTATTATTCCTCAGTTTATTTCAGTCAGTTAGTCAGTTTAGTCTTACAGTTTAAAACGTGAAAAAGTGTTTTTACTGGATTATTTATCGAATTTTCATTGAAAAAGTAACTTTATCACATATTAATTCCATCCGTAATTTTTAAATAAATAATTGTTTTATTTTATAACTTTCGAATAGAACAGAATTTTCTGTTATGCGACACGATAAGACTGAAATTAATTGGGTAGTAGATAATATGGAATATGCCGTGTTTATTAAACAACTTTTACAACATTTATACTTAAGAAATATACTGTTAGAATTGATATTATTTTAAAATTATATTTCAACGAGTTTTTAAGTACATACGCAAATAGTGTTACAGTTATTCATTTTAGGTACCTACAGAACCCTAAGAGAACTCTAGGATTGGATTATCCACAATTAGGTACATTTTCGAATTTAAATTATATTTTTGTACCTTTATACAAAACTTTATTTCGCATAATTAGATTATTTACCAATCTGCAAGTTTGTTTGCGTTTATCTTACAAAGTCGATACAATGCGGTATGTGCAATCGTCCATCCCCACACGAGGATGAGTCACGCAACTTGTAATGTCGTTATGTAGAAAGTCTACATTAGTGTACATACTTAATCCAATCAATATTTCAACACATGCAAAAAATCAATTAATCAAATGTTCATACGGATTTATTTTCATAATTTATTTCGTATTCTGCTATAATTTATATCGCAAATTTAATAAATTAAAGTCTTGCTTACACTTGAAATGTTAGAATGTAAAGTACCTAAGTGAAAGAGGTAATTTTCGATTGTTCTCATTCTACGTCAATATAATTTTATCTATTGGATAAAACAATTCATTAGAAATGGATTTGATATCAGTTCAGCTAGAAATTACAATTACCTATATGATTAAGAGCCTTGTGAGTCTAAATGATACTATTTTTATTCATTTAGTTGTCATGAGAAACATACTAAATATTAAGGTAAAACTTGTATCTTGCATATTAAAGGAGTTTCTTAGCGATGTACCTACTGCTGGGATTCGTAACCCTTAAAGGGTACCATAGCCTTAACTAAGGTGAAGTTGTTAATTAGATGCTTACTGATTAATTTATTGTCCTTGGTTTATTGACGTAATGCACTATACAATAGGAATACAACAATGTTTGTAGAATGTTTTAAAAGTAGTCGCGTGCACCTTTGAAACAATAGCAGGCGAGTGCCTCGCGTTATCATAATATTTAAGAATTGTCGTCTTGTGGACACTTTGTTTATTAATTGTTGAATATTTTACCAAAATTTCATCAAATTTGCATGTCCACCACTAGAGTGAAAATTAGTTTATTAAAAATTAAACTATGGACGATTAGAAGAAGAAAAGTAAGTTTTTCTTTTAATAGTAATATACTTCCCTATTATTGGAATAAGTGTTTATTGGTTAGGTAATAATTATTGATAGTTAGGATTTTTAGAAGATATTCAATAATTTAATTGAAAAATTTTGTCATTTAGGTTCAGGTATTTTGTTAAATAATATAAGAATTATAATTTATAGTGAAATAAAGAAAGTTACTTCTTAAAATTTAATATAGTATTGCAGACTAATTTTGTTATTGTTTTGCATGGGCCAAGTGTAATTATAATCGAGGTTTCCGGTCGATGCTTGTTTGTTTTCAATGTTTTAGGCTTCACGTTCCTTTTTGTTTTGCTTATATGAAATTTCGAATGATTTTTAGAACATAAATTGCAACTGAATATGTGTTATAGTGAGTCATAGATTTATCTGTTTATTATTGAAACAAAATGTTTTTTTATTTTTATTTTATTACAGGTAGGTGCACTATATTAAAATATAATTTACTAAATTTAAATATATCATGTAACTATAAATAAACTAGCCAGTAGTTTCTCATTCCTGAAGTAATCGATAACCTGAAGTTTTTATCTTTAAAAATAGTTGGTACTACGAAATATCAACCTTCATTTGACAACCAAAAAGTATGTTTGAAAAAGTTGCAACACCGATTTATTACCTTCTGATATTATTTTTCCAAGTAGGTACTAAATCAAACTTACAGAATTCATGCTCTGTGGCTAATGAAATTGATTATAACAATATTATTTCACTTTGGTCAAATTGAGGAAGGAATTTATATGTGTACCTAAACCAGTAAACCTACATAAAAAAAATGTGTTTAAAATTTACCGCACCTGAATAAACCTATATAATATAATATATATTTTAAACGACGTTGTATGTGTTGTTCATTGACATGTAACCATTGATTTATTAATTTTTTAAATTATTGTGCATACAATTTTTTACCTATTGTGGACGTAAAATTGCTAATAGCATTTTGGAATGCTAATTAGGCAATAAACAGAATATTTTTTACCCGATTAAACATACGTTTCTGTAGACAACAAAAACCTTTATAGTATGCGTTTGAGAACGCGATGACTACGTATAAGTATATACTAATATTTTCACTTGCTTTTAATGATTGTATTGATTGAAATTTTTACATTTTGATTAATTTTGCATCAACATGATACTTCTATTATTTTTTCGCGTGTAAATATTTTTTTGTTATGCAACAGGCTTTATTAATAACACGCTTGTTAGATATACTAGTGCACCCAAGATTATTACTTTAAAATTTATCCATTCGGTTCTAGCGACACCGTATGTTCTATCACTCAATAATTCGGATATAAAATGTCTCGCCATGGATACGATTTAATTACCCATAAAACACCACTGAGTTTTATCTTTGAATCAGTGTAACCAGAATCAATTTAGAATAAATATAAGGGTTACAAATTTCATCAATATATTGTAGAACAGATAAGAATATTTTATTTAATAGGTATTATGAAAGAATAATTTAAAACATACAAATATACACATTCTTTACAGTTCATTATTCGTCTACTTATTTAATTCTATTAATTACTAAAAATATTTATTAATAATTCAGAGTATAAATTAATACAAGTACACATTAATTTGTAAAAAGTATACAGAAATGAATAAAATGGTTTATTATTATTATATTATTTTTTAAATAGAATTCAGTACCAAATCTAAGACTAATAAAGAACTGTATAGGAAATTCAAATGTTTTTCTTTTTGAAGGCAAATTTAAAAATGAAAACCTTACCTAATTGTAAAATTAATTCAAACTAATACAGGAATTTCCGAGAAAACAATTATATATATATATATTTGTTTTGGTAAATGAGGAAGTGACGCTCTAATTTTAAAACGCTTTTATTAACTTCATACGTATGCGCCTATGTAACGGCAACTTTGAACATGATTTTGTTCCCCATTAATGCCTTGAAATGCATATTGATCAATGACAATTCAATATTTTAAACAGTTAATCCCTTTATCCTTACCAGGATTAGCGATTTTTTATTGTTTTAAATACGTAATACATGTTAGCGACATCTATTGATTGTTGAGTTGAGAGATAAAATAGAAAATAATTAATAAATATAAATTAAGAATAGGTAGTGTGAATAAGAGAAAAAAAATGGATTATATTATAAAAAGCGTGGGGTACATGGTGTCAATAGTTATAAATATTTTTTTCACAGAGTAGAAGGAGTATAATGTCCGATAATATATCAAAAAGCACCTCATCCTTTTTTCAATAAAATCCATTTTTTTTTCTCTTATTACACTATTCTTAATTTATATTTATTAATTATTTTCTATTTTTTTAGTTGGATTTCAATAAAAGCGTGTCTTAAGACTTTTTTAACTATTATTTTTTTCTAGATGTACACTGGTATACCTATGTATATGCAATAACATATTTACGTTATTTGTGGTTTAGTTTTCTATTCATATTCTCAGGATTTCAATTAGTTTGTGGAATATTGTTTTAGTGGCCTTGTAAAATTGAAACTTATGCAGCATACTTTTCGTGTGTAGTACGTATTCTGTTTTTCATCGATATTAACTAACCAAAAAAATAAAGTGTAGTTTATCTAGCATTAGATCCTTAACAAATTATAATATAATACAGGAAAAAGAAACATTTTATGTAACTGATTTAAATGCGCAAAACGTTGGTAATAATATGAATATGTAATAAAGAATTACTCTATTAATTTACATGATTTATAAAAAATAATCGTAAAAATCAGGTATATTTCATTAATGTCATAGTAAATTAAGAGAAAACTTATGTAGATCTAATAATTAAACAGTGGATCAGGCAACACTGTCCCTTCTCTCGGATACTTTACAAAAGGGCTTTTGTTCGTAGGTATAGTATAGACACATTTTATGAGTTCAATGCCCATAAAATTGTTAAATCTTATAAGTTGCTACTACATGTCGGTTTCCAATATAATTTTATAATGATTATAATATTGAACTTATTAAAAATTAACATCGACCGCTTTATAATTATTAAGAGGAGGTTTATATAAACCGGCTTCAAAAAGGAGGAGGTTATCAATTTGTTTTGTATGTTTTTTTTTTTTTTTTTTGTGTGTTACGCGATTTCTCCATTTTTTTTTAAATGAAGGAGTACAATACCGAAGGGGTCTTATTGTCATTAATCAATCACGTTACACGTATTTCATATATTTGTATCCACAGCTTTTTAAATATTTTTATTTTATTTATTTTAAAGCTTTTTACTTAGTTTTATAGTATATAATGTTGAAATCGATTTTGTATTTAATAAAAAAAAATATTGTTAAAATTTAGTTACCTTGGAGCACTGTAAGTTAGCATCAAGTGAGACGGGTATTCTGGTAATTACGTAAATAATGTTTGTTTACTTATTAACTTTCGATTTTTTTTAAACTGCCCCTTGTGTGCTATTTTAATACATCCTGCAAGTACTAAAAGTTAATACCTCCATCCGTAACGGCTTTTTTATTTACCCGTATAGGTTAAGCTCTTTGACCACAATCTCACTTCATGTTAAGTGACGAAGTGATCCAGGATTAGAAACACACTAACTCTAGAGGTACTGGTTCTCAAGTAATACTGCAGGAACATAGCTGTTTGTGCTTGGCGACAGGTTTTCAAATTCCTTACCTTTGCTTTATTACGCAATAAAACTCATTTATACCTATATTTCTATTTCCGTTAATATTAACTAGAATTACTTTTATTCGAATCCATATTGAAATTCACCGTTATTTACTTTTAGCCAAGCTATCTAATTTGTGGCATTTTACGCCAAGGAGTTTTTCGGTGAAATAATTTATCGGTATAAAATGTTGTAGTAAATATTAAAGTTTGGAATTTTAGAGTACGCTGATACTGTTTACTTTTTTTAGAAGAAAAAAAACAATCTCTTGTGACAGAACATTTTGCTACAAATTTGATGTCTGTGTTTTATTTAAATATTGTAAACACGTCGTTACTGGAAAACCACCTATTTGAGTCTAATTTACCGAAAAATACAGCACTGACATCCAAGAAAAATGTAGCTACATATCCTTTATGCTTTAATGTATAGGATAGGCCGTGATAATAAAAATATTTTACGTGAACGAATTTAATTTGCTATCTAATTAATTACTTAATATCAAAGACTATTAATTTATCTATGCTAATACAGATTTTTAAGTTTTAAATAATCTCAGAGTATTTTTTGTTTGGAGTCAAATAAGCTTAAAAGCATATAAGTCAAAAGCTAAAAATGTCTATCATGAACTCTCAATACTACTTATAAATAGAACCCACACTAACAAAATATGATGCATGATTCTTCTGTTGAGTAAATTTAATTTTATCCAATATTTTGTGTGTAAACTTACTTAGCCGTTAATAACCATTCATAATTTGTTTTCGATAGGTCAGTTCTGGTTTATGTCGAATTACCCTAACACAAAATATTTAGCATTATCATATATTTTGAAGTTATCAAATTAATAAGTCATAAATAAACATTACTATGCGAAAATATTTAATACTAAATTGGGATATGGGCTCTTGAATGGCTGCCGCGTACTGGATGACGCAGTGTGAGTAGGTCGACCGACGACCTGTTGAGGATCGCGGGCTTCTGGTGGATGCGAGTGGCGCAAGTTCAGACGTCGTGAAAATCTTTGGGGGAGAACTATATCCAGCAGTGGACGTCTTTCGGTTAAATAGATGGGATACATAAGTTAACTATGCTCCTACTACATATGGGCAAGAGACTTATCTAAATCTTACAAGAATCACAGCTTATGAGGAAAGTAAGAAAGTAATCCTCCGAAAATACGTCCAAAAAGCCGTCGACGATCTCTGCTTTTGGTACTTCAAGTGGCGTATCGCGATAAACCCGAGTAAGAGGACCGCGATCATGTTCAATATAGCCCGCTTGAATAAGCCCCCTCGACCCATCACGTACGCAGGTACGGAAATACTATAGCACCAAAGTTAGGAACTTAGGTGGTTCATATAGACGCCAAAATGACTTTTTCAACGCTGATATCAAGAAAGTCAAGCGCCAGAACGCCATTGTGCTGGCCGTCTCTACCCCCCTTTATAACTCTGACAGTAAAATGGCCCTCTGCCATAAAGTCACACTGTACAAAATGGTGGTTAGACCCATCATTACGTACTGCGCACCCGTGTTCGCTCATGATAGGAGTTCCCAGATGTACACCTTACAAAAGATACAGAATCGTTTTGTAAGGAAAGCCGTAGGCGCTAGATGATACTAGAAAAATGTGTATTTACACAGAGATCTGGATCTGCTTACCATCAAGTTTGTTTTCAAAACCAAGTGTCGCGTCTTCGAACGCGCAGGGACACACCCGAACCCCCTTATAGTACTAGCCGTGTCGTACTCGCCCGACCCGAACTCCCTCCCCAATATCCGAAGACCGCGTAACATCTAGACCGACCGCGACGATAATATCACTCGCATGAATAGGATCTTCCCGCATCAACCGCGTTTACTTGCGTGCCAGCGCCTAAGCCTGCGAAACCGCAGTTTCCGCCACACGGAAGAGGCGGCAAATTTTGCTCCCACATACGCTCTGGGTCCCCCACCGGTGGCGGCCCAAGACGTGATCCGTTCCACAACTGGGGAGGCTCTTGACACCGCTACCAGCACGATACAGTGACACTGACCATGCATCAAGCATTACACGCACAGCACTGCATACACACTCCTACACACAACTCGATGGTATATAGGCACTGTAAGGAACCTTTTTTTTATTATTAAATAGAAAATGTAGGGATTAGCTAGGATCAAAAATAACAAATCAAGAATTTTTACACACATGTTACGGCCAAGCCGAGGTTCGTATAACTTTGGTGCCCTTGCACTACTTACCTTTTGCGGCGAGTGCCTTCAGCACTTGCCCCCAAAGTTACGGTGAAGCTGTAAAGGCCCTTCCGGTCAACAGCATTAATTAAGTTAGAAAAAAAAAAACTTATGAGGAAATTGCCTTTGCTAATCACTGGCTATTTAGATATACAGTTCAATATAATATAATAAATATGTTAATATGAACTTAAGAAAAAACAGTTGTAATCATAGATAAATCTATACATATAATAAAAGGCTAGAGCGACGAAATCTGTACATTGATGATATTTTCAGAAACAATACCATGAGAATTCAGAATCGACAACAGAGCACATTTCGATGGTTTTTAAAAATTTTATCTGTCTGTTTATTAATTTGTTCGCCAATCACGCAAAAGCTACTGGACCAAATTATATAAAATTTGGTATGATTATAGTATTTATACTTACTCTTTAGTAACATTTAGAATTTTTATACATGTATATAATGTTTTTCTGTATTCATATTAAAACATCAAAAGACGTATCATAATCATGTGTGTTTGCTTAATAGTACCTCCATCCGTCTATTCAACCGAAAGACGTCCACTGCTGGGCATAGGTCTCCCCCAAAGATCTCCACGACGACCGGTCTAACGATACCCGCATCCAGCGGATTCCCGTATACTTCACCAGGTCGTCGGTCCACGTTGTGTAGGGCCTACCCACGCTAAGTCTTCCGGTGCGTGGTAGGCATTCGAGAACCCATTGGCCCCGCTGGGCATCGATTCTGCGAGCAATGTCCCCAGCCCACTGCCACTTAAGTTCAGCAATTTTTCGGGCAATGTTGGTTACTTTGGTTCTTCTGCGGATCTTCTCATTCCTGATTCGATCGCACAGTGAAACTCCAACTATAGTCCTTTCTATTGCCCTTTTAGCGACTCCTAAGAATGAATACTAGCTATTATAAATGAATAATGAAATGAGCAGATATAAAATTAAATCAACATAATTTATTTACATTAAATTTAATAAATGTAAAGTGTGTGAGTTTGGATGTTCGGGGTAATCTTCGGTACTACTAATTCGATTTTGAAATATTTGTCATTTTTAGAAAGGTATATATATATATTGCTTACTTATTATTTTGGTAAATATATATTTTCAATAATTAATCACAATAAATGAAATTGAAGTTCGTAAAATTCTATAATACGGCGTATGCTGCCTGAACGGTTTGATCTATGCCCCTGCGTCGCTTCCGGTGTTTTAGCTTGGGTCACACTCGCTCAGTCTGCCCATCGGAGGTAGAACGGGGAAGCCAATGCTTTAGGTGTAGGGAGCAGGGCTATAATATCATTGATTGTAGGTCTGAGACGGGACACTCATCACACGGGTAGTATGCTGTGCAGACTGCCATTTAGACATATTAGGGCAAGAATGGCAGCGTGCATAATTTCGGTGGGGTCTGGACTCTGCCGATTTGCCAAACCAAGGAAAGAAGAGGCGGGGGCCTAGACCTTCTGTTGCACTAGTAAGGCTGTCTGGGAGCTGCTCTGGACGGGACGGGACAGAACAGAAATAGAGTATATATATGAATATTTTGGTAAAGAGGTATATTGCATCTAAAGGGAGAATATAGGCTGTCTATTAGAATGTAATTATTTGAATTCCACGGGAGTGAAGTTGCAGTTCGTAACTAATAAAATTGTTGTAACATTCTTTTATATCGAATTTATATGTTTTTCATGGAAACAATATTGCAAAATTTTCCAGCTCAGAACGAAAATATGGAATATTTACAACTCCCACACAATTACCACTAATTTGTTGATAAATTGTTTCCGGTATTTAGATATAACTAAGAATATCCGTGAACCGTGTTATCTTCAAATATAATAAATCAGTGTAACAAACAATATTTTTTTCAGAATTTATGATAAATGAATAGTGCATAAGATAGGTATATACTGTACCGATAATAACTATTAGTTCCGATTAATCACCGAAGCGCGAGGTATGCGCTTCTCATGCGACTATACAACGGTTCTCCGCACATATTTGTAAATGCCGAGTTTCTAAGAGATGTCTATAGAAGTAGCTATTTACAAATATTAGTATAGTATTTCAATTTTACGTTAAAATTCTCTATTTAAATTTTATTATTTTTTGAAACTTCATCGAGAATATTACAGTATCGTAAAACTTGTTACATGATATTAATTAGGCATAGCTTCTTTATTATTTAAATTCAGATAGGTACTTAAAAATACTACGGATATATTTAATTCAATAATAAAAAAAATCTTATTCTAAAATAATCAGTACTTTACATCACTGTTACATTATATTGTTAAGGAGATATACAGTTTCCAGTATTAAAACAAGTCGGAGATAAATAATAGTATTACGTATGTTATCGACAACTGTTCTTTACACTGTATTAAACTACATATCGTATCGACGAAGCGTAACGTACCAGGTGGTACACAAGTAGGTCAGTGTCGATCTTTAATTACCATTTTACACAAATTCAACTTGCTAAATAAATAATTACTTAAACCTTTCACACATCTATAGGGGTTCGTAATAATTTAGCAATATATTTCATCGATACGTACTAACAGACAATTGAATTATTCTTTTACCTTTTATTGTAGGAATATTTTATTACTGAAATTACTTCCTTTTTATATCCTGAATATCAGGTTTCCTATATTTATAAAACAATAAACAAGAACTTTCATTAACAAGCTTCGGAGTAACCCGAAAGTCAATTAATGCATGATATATAATATGAAATGAGTAACGGAGTGTCTTCGTTATCAGTGAAAGAACTGTCAATCAAAAAACTATAAAACACGTCTGTTAATGAAATAGTAAAACCTAAACGTTCGATGAAATGAACATTTTTATCCAAAATGCTCAAATATCATCGACGTTCACATAGGCATAAATCACCGGTGCAGTGTTTGAGATGGAGGTTTGTATTGTTTATTATCACTTTTATTAAAATATTTCTTTAAGCACCTATTAATGATAATTCTTTAGACAGCAAAAACCAATAAGGAATTTACCTCACTAATTAGTATCACCTTAATCTTATGATCCCAATCCTAGCAACAAAATTGACTCTATATCAATTTGACGAGCTACCATTAAGTTCAATCAAATACAAAAATTGTGACACCTTTTTGGTTCTTTGTAATAGGAAAAAAAAGTAAAGTTCGTTATGAAACGTTTAAAGATAGTTAAATCCAATTTCTTCACCTGTGCGACGAGGAGCTGCCACAAATGTTTCTCTTCTATTTAGTTGGTTTGTCATTATACCATTTTTAAATATTGTGGCGTTAGAATATTGTTTTTTTTTTGTGTATTTAAAAGAGTTCCTTTTACCCGTAGGTCATCTGGCGACTCAGACGCAACGAGCACGGCCGCCGTGGAGACAACTTTGGAGCGGTTAAGGGGCACGCGCAGCGCCCTCGAGGAACTATGGTCAGATCGGGAACGACGTCTCGAACTAACTCTACAGCTTAGACATTTCGAACGCGATGCTTTAGAGGGTGTGGTATATAGAGTGGAAATGTTAATAATGAATAAATTCACCATCGCAATCCCAGCAATACTTCCCATAGTAAATAAAACTAATTCAAATTTTATAGTTATTTTTGCTGTTTTCAAACAAATTGTCTTTGTCAATTGCAATGTAAGTTTCCTGAATGCTAAATGCAAACTAGACGTAGTATAATGAAAACCGTTTTACTGGGACCTTTAGAAATTATTGGTATTTAGGTATCATATTCATAGTACTTTCTTTATTTAAAACGTCTTGTCTATTACATTATTATCCACCTAATAAATATTTCAATGAATTCCCGTTTCAATATTTTACTACCTACGATACTTATTAAAGATTATACTTTGGTTACACATTATAGTATTGGTTACATATTTAAAAAATACACATTTGTACAGTATAAAGAAACGAAATAATGAATCAAACTTGGATACGAATAAATAACTTCATCTAAATTCATTAAAATTATCAGCATGTATGAGCAAGTAACACTACCAATATGGCTTCGGTCGTTTACAGTTAATTGTATTCGACATAATTAAAGAGTACATGTCGATACGCGGAAAAACATTATACCAGAAAACTATATATATATTACGCAGTTCAAATAATTTCAATGTTGATCAGTATACGAGTATAGAGGCAATTAGAATTAATATCTGGTATTATGTTTAGGTATCATCTCGACTTGAACTTTGGGGTGACGAACTGCAACGTACGGAGCCACCCCGTGACCCTCAGCAGGCAGAACAGGCTCTTACATCACATAACGAAAGCGTGGCGAGAATGCAACATGCAACTTTTCAGGTAAGAGTTATATAATACCAATATTAGAATAAGTTTACGATAAAACCTCACTTGGTTTAAAAACATTAAATGTTGATTATATAGCAATCACCTTCTTGGTTGGTTCTAATTGATTCAACCGAAAGAGTCCACTGCTGGGAAAAGGTATCCCCTAAAAGTTGAGCGGACTGGCCATCGCAGTCAGGTGTTTGTGGTACTCTGAAGATACTGCTGCTCATCCCTTGGTTTATCCCTTAGTCACCTTTTACGACACCAACGGGATGATATGGGTTGGTACTATTCTTAGACGGTACCACACGGTAACACCACCTACCTGAACATGAAGATAATATCAGATATTAAGAGAAAAAAATGTGTGAAAACAATAATAACTCTATAACAGAATCCATTTATGTTATTTTTAAGGTCGTACAACAGGGTCAAGAATTAGCTACAGCTATTGCTGAAGCTTCCGACGTAATGGCGTCTAGCAACACCGAAGGCTCAGATAATGCTCCATTGGATGCACAAGGACGCGTACAACTTTTACTGGAGTTTCTGAATGACAGACAACTTGATTTGGAGGAATTGGCTGAGGAAAGACGCGCCAGATTCGAACAGTGCGTGCAGCTTGGTAAGTGTGCACATTTATTTTTAAGCTAATACCAATTCCATTTGTCAATAGCGTCATTTTAACAAAACTTGAGAGACTACTGTATACCCTTAAAATCAGCCTGTCTACCAAAATAGAGATATTATTGTTAATTGAAATCTTTAAAAATTAGTTAGCTAGTTATCTATCAAGATAATCGATTGATTGACGAATGATTTTGAATGGAATCAACGGAAATCCGTTGTAAATAATATGGTTGATGTAACTTTACTAATTATATCTTACACAATTATAATTATAATTGAAGTGGAACATCAATCATATCAAGGTATCATTATCATGCCATGTTTACATCTCACTTGGAGTTGGTGCAGTATGTTTTCTTCTTCCTTACGTTCCTTTCAGCCGTGGTTCCTTTTTCTATCATATTATTCCTAAAACACTCCATCCCCACTTTCTTTGTAAAAAAAAACAATATGTAAGTACGAGGTCGGTAAAGTATGTCATAAGCAAGAAAGGAGGTGGGGGTCTGCTTATATTGCTGCCATGAAGGACGGTTTGTTTTAATGGTGATTACGCCAGCAATTTCAACTTGGAACAAATTAATATTTTGTAAAAATGATGTTGCAGTTGCGTACGTTACCATTGGGAAAAGGGAGGAGGAGGATAAGCGTTCCACTTATTTTTGCTGTCAAGGGAGCGTCAAGTAATACCTAACGAATATGCGGTATAGAGGGGTGAATGGGGGTTTGAACTACGCGTTGCGTAACATTGTTTTAACCTTTCAGAACGGTCGCGTAGAGTTTTTTTCTCACATATTTATTAAGCCTTTTTTTTTTCATAATTTCAAATGCAATGACAACTTGAAATTTTTTTTACCTTACTAAACCTTACAAAATTTCTTGCTTGCTTTACATGATAGTGAATATTTTTATTATATATTTTTTAAACTCGAAATGTAAAGCAAAAAAATATTTATCAACATTCATGATAGTTTTTCTCATCACTCCATTAAAGTAGGTAACAAAAAATACCGCACTCTGGGTGGTTTCTTTATATTTCGGTCCCATGCATGTGAAGGATAAAGCAAGAATGTGTTAAACGACATTATTAAATGTATTATTAGCATTCAAAATTTATTAGGACAAAAAAATAAATAAAAAATTTGAAATCTCTTGTTTTTAAAAACATAACATTTGAAATGTAATTAACATATTATTAACGCGATTAAAACAATAACATAGGTATATTAGCGACTTTCCGGTACTTTACGCCACATACTAGTGACTCTCAGGTAAAAATGGTCACTTGGTGGTGTTTATGTAACGTTTTACAGGGGGGGGGGGGGGGGGGGGGGGGGGGGGGGGGGGGGGGGGGGGGAAACTTCTATACGTAATACTGAACGCTCCTCAAGAGGAAGGCGGAAATCGGAAATGTCTAAAATTGTGCTCACATGAATAATACTAGTACCGAATTAAGCTAAACTTGAATTAAGAGCATGGATAATAATTTAATTAATTATTCTATCAACAGGTCAATTTCAAAAAGACGCCGCTCAGGTCGTCTCTTGGATTCGTAACGGTGAAGCAATGTTGGCCGCATCATTCTCTATTCCGGGCACTTTGACTGAAGCCGAACAGTTGAAGAGAGAACACGATCAGTTCCAGGTAGCCGTGGAGAAGACGCACGCTAGCGCCGTACAGGTCAAATATAGAGCGGACGCACTCAGAGCCGCTAATCATTACGATCCACATACAATCAGGTAAGACTTATGTTCTGTAACGGTCTTTTTATTTATTTTTCTTGTTAATCGTAGGGCTTAGCTAATACAAATTCTGTGAAATTGTAATTCGTAGATAGCAGCTCAATTAAGCGGGCATGGGGTCTAAAAAGTAGGTATTTCAGAAAAATATTCCTATCACGTTGCGGCCTAAAGAAAGCGAAAGAGACAACTGCAGCGCGGGATGATTTACCTATGCAAAATAGACGACAACATTACTTCGTAATACCCTGTTGCCTCCTCCAAAACTGAACTGATTCCTAATTTTCTTTCAGTTTTAGAATAATAAAGACTTTGGCTATGCCTGTACGTTTTGGTTTTTTATTTATTTATCCATCAAATTTGTCTGACTATCGTCTGAAAATGACGGTTAAAATCAAAACGTACGGGCATGGCGGTGGTGGATATATATTATTTGGTATAAAAATAAATTTCCATAATGCTATTATTCAAGGAGGACACCGGGGACTACGTTTGTATGGAATAAAGGCCGATAAGATATCCTCTTAAGCGCTCGCTCCAATGCCCGGTAAAACTTGCAAAGTCCCTCAGGTCAACAGCGTTTGCTAAATTATTACAGACTATACATGTCCTTTTTAAGTATATTCCTAGAACACTATTTTAGATATCTTTGAATTTTTACATATCATTGACAGACTTTTTGTCTGTAATTCTGCAACTCGTTAGTTATTGTTACAGGAATTTTCAAAGTATTTTACTTCGTATATTTTTAAGCACAAAGTATAAAAAATAAAGTGCATCAGTAAATGTTAATATTGTATTGATACGAAGAAATGAATTCATATTTTCAATTAAATTGTCATAATTACCCGACACATATCGCGTTGACATTCCGAGCCGTCGTTTAAGGATCAGAAGAAAAAAAAAACAATAAATTATAAATATAAAAACAACAATTTTAATATATAGTTTTAATAATAATTAAACAAACATATTTGTTAAAATTTAATTGACTATCAAAATTGAATAGCGCTGTGAATATATTTACAAACAATTTATTGCAAACAAAATCAATTAACGTAAGTGATAGATTGTAAAAAAACAAACACACACACACAATACGCATTTATACATAGCTTCGATGAACAATTTATAATAATGTCATTAAGTACGTTCATTAATTACACCTTAGTCGTAATTATTTCTAAAGTCGGTCCGGTTAAAGTTAGATGTAATACAAGCGATTTAAATCTAATACCTGACACACACATCCAACATTCCCTATATACACACAACGCGCGTATTGTACATTGTTTTTAAAATGTATGATGTATTTAAGTACTTCTTAATTGGCACTGAAAAATTATTATTTTTTTAACCTAACTAAAGCTGTTGACAGCTTCACCGTAACTTTGAGGGCGAGGTTTGAAGGCATTTAACATTTAAAATTATATTTTGTTTTTTATAACTATTATCAATGTGATGTGAAGTTCTTATACATCTATACTAATATTATAAAGATGAAAGATTTGTATTTATTTACATTATTTCTTTTATTTTTATATGTAACAAATAAACTTGAAAACTACTGGACCGATTTGGATGAAATTTGGTATGGAGATAGTTTGAAATGTAGGGAGCGACATAGTTTTTATTCCGAAAATGTCTCGAACGCGAACCATACGAGTGACATCGCGGAGAGAAGCTAGAGCATAAATACGTTGTGATGACTTTAAATGTATAACTTTATTTCCTATACAGAGAAATATCTGAAGAGGTAACGGAACGTTGGCAACGGCTGGTGACATGCGCTGAAGAAAGGCATAAGCTTGTAACAGCTTCACTCAATTTTTATAAAACCGCAGAACAAGTTTGCTCGGTACTCGACTCTCTAGAGAGAGAATATCGCCGTGACGAGGATTGGTGCGGTTCGACAGCAGTACCACTAAATGACGAGCCTGTACAGATGCAGGCTATCGTTGATAAAGCTGCTCAGGTTAGCTAAAATAATATTATGAGAGCGAATCATCGCCATCAGGCTCAGTTGGTGCTGTGAGCGGTTTCCACATATGAACATGTTGGTTTACGCCTTTAGGTGAAGGAAAACACCGTGAGGTAACCATAGCATGGTAGTAAGGGTTTTTGTAAAGGGTTAGCTCATGTATTTAAATTTGTCGGAGAAAACCAATATGTATGTTCCGGCAACATCAATTGAAAGCCAGTACTTCTAAACTTAGTGTGTTCATCATCCTGGACTACATCATTACTTAACATCAGAGGGATTGTGTTCAAAGAGTTGAGCCTGTATAATGTAATTGAAAATTTAATTATGCTTAAATTCCATTTTAAAATAAAGTCGTGACTTATAACTAAACATATTTATACGAGTATGTTATTTTTTTTTTGTATATAGAATTTAGCATCTCTTTTGAGCGACGTAACGAATTTTGACCATACTTTACATTTAACGCCTTCTCAAAAAAATACGCTATTTTTTGACAAATTTGGGCTATATTCGAAGTTTCACTGCGTAATCGAATAAGGGGTGCAGAGATCCACAGAAGAAATTAAGTAACCGAAATTGCTTGAAGAATTGCCAAAATAAACTGGCTCTAGGGTGGGCACATTGCTTGTAGAATCGATGCCCGATGGGGTTAACGGGTTTCGAAGTGATGATGGCACAGCGGGTAGTGCGGCCGGATGCGGCGTCAATCGACGCGCGTCGATTCCCACCTATCCGTCTCTAAAATGGACCTGAGCTTTCGGTGAAGGAAAACATCTTGAGGAAACCATAGCATGGTGGTAGGTCATTTTCTAATAATGTCCACCTGAGTAGCTACCACCCTCAAGTTTGAAAACCTGTCGCCAAATACCAACAAGTGTCTTTCGGCAGCATCACTTAAGAACCAGTACCTCTAGGATTAGTGTGTTTACCATCCTGGACCACGCCATCACTTAACATCAGGTGAGATTGTGGTCAAAGCACTAAGCCTATAAAAAAAAGAATGACAACCACGTATCGGACGACGCAGCGCGAGTAGAGACTCACAGCAAAATGGACCAACGACCTGGTGTAGGTCGCGGGAATCCGCTAAATGCAAATAGCATATAAGACCTGTCGTAGTGGTGATCTTTCGATTGATATTATGTGGATGATGATGATGATGATAAATCTACAGTTAATTTGAAAATAAAGGATTTATATAATTAAAAACAGGTAGCTGCGCTCATAGTGAAGCACGGTGAACAGAAGGAGGCTTTCTTGAAAGCTTGCACGTTAGCGCGTAGAACAGCGGAGACATTCCTCAAGTACGCGGCACGGTCTGCGCAAGTGCACGGACAAACCGCAGCCGCTAGTAAGGCTCACCACGAGCAAACACGTGCGATACTCGACACGTTGCTCGCACAAGAGAATAAGGTAATTGAACCAATATAAATGCTTAATTTAAGTTAAAATCATTTATTATTTCAGTTTTAGTATAAAAGAATAAGCGCTACTCTCCACGGAATAGGAGAGCACTAGGGATGGCGGATCCATTCTGTTGAGTAAGTCTAACGGCATGAAAGATAATCGTATCCCAGGTCGCAGCTCTATTGGCCTTTTTTTTCGGAATTACACCGATTGATCCTAAAACGTAAACGAGTCGAAGTGGAAGACTATGACAACTTTATTATTATATGCATAGGGGGCCTTAGGGGACGTTCATTAATTACGTGATGTGTTCTAGGGGCGGAGGAAATCGAGCTAAAGCTATCCAAATCTCATCAGGAGAGGGGGCAATAAATTCTCAAAAATGTCTCACGTAATTAATGGGCACCCCCTTAATGAAATCCGAACATCAATTCGTGACAATACGATTACACTTATTACGTGGTCATCACATACCCATTACAACTTACCAACTTGGAAAATAACGGCTTGTTCTAAATATTGTGTTTTTTTTTAAAGTAAATAAGAATACGAATTCAGACAAGCAATATTACAAGATAAGATTCATTTTAATTAGACATCTGCTAAAAAATCGACTCCAAGTAGGTTGTCTGTTTATATATAATTTAGAAAAAAATACAATCAATACACGTTACATGCATAAATTCAAATAATGTGTGAAATAAACAAAACGGTAGTGTTTATTTGTTTATTACAGAAGGCAATTCGAGTTATGTCACATGTTGTTGATATTATGAAATTAGAGATAATTGTACTGAACGTGTATATCATTATATCGCACGGCATTGCCACTGTCATAGTCACAAGTATAAAAACATAGAGCAACAAAGGCTTTTGTGTGGTGTTCATGCGATGGTATCGCCAGGGTCGTGATGACAGGCGAACACAGGTCGCGCGTGTCACGTATTTGTTCTCTAGGATATTATGTGCCTATTTGAACGATGCTCAAGAGTTTTCTCATGGTTTTAATACATCCGGTATTAATTATGAATTTTTTTTTACGTTAATTAAAAACAGTGAATTTTTAAAGTGCATGTTTTGCATTGTTTTTTTTTGTTCTATAAAGCCTGTCACTAAAATTGAGTTTGAATTGTTTTTGTTTTTATACAACGCTGGAGATAAATCTCCTATTCAACTACTAATTATATAAAGAGTTAAAACAATTTTTTTGTTCATTACGGATAAACTCAAATGCTACCGATTTGAAAAAAAAAAATATCTTGTGAAAGCTACATTATCAGTGTGTGATATAGGCTATATATGAGTCGAATAGAAACAAAAGCGGCTATCTACACTTCGACTAATTTTTGGCAAAGTGTGTTTTTTTTTGTTTTTTTTCTAAAGTGATGATTGGTATATATACTGCATTTTAATCTATAGTTAGTTCACTTATATAACAACATGAAGTTAGTGGCACAAAGTTTAAAAATAAACGAATATTAACGTTTTCATGTAGGCAATTGTAGAATTGTAGAAAGCCGCCTATGATTCTATACGACTCATATATAAGTATATTTATTCTATTGTTATTGACGATACAGGTACTTGAACACTGGACAGTGCGTAAGAAGCGTTTAGAGCAATGCCAGCAATTTGCATTATTTGAGAGGTCGGCACGTGCCGCAGTTGAGTGGATCAGGGAGACTCAGGAGAGGTGCGGTGCGGCTGCGGCTGCCGCAGCGGCGGGCGTTGCTCGTGAGAGCCGCGAGAGGGTCAGACTGCTGGCACAGCTCGCTGATGGACTTGTTGAGAAAGGGCATCCGCATGCTGTGCAGATAAAAGAGTGGGTTGCCGCAGTCGATGCCAGGTACTGATAACTCTTTTGCACCACTATTTTTACAAGATGGTAGCTAGGGTTTCTTTGCACCTCTGATGTGTTATGTGTTCCGAGATTAGCTAATGTAGATCCAGAAATTAGTTAGGTGGTAAACAGTTTAGTATATACTATATACATTTGCAAAAAACCATTACAATAAAATAGTCCTATTCGAGTTATTATTTCGATATAAACACGAAAGTCGTACCTATATAGAATTTGACTGAAGTTGGTATACCCTACGATTGGTGAGTAACATTTCCAAGAATTTTCTTTACGTAAAACACGTTCACACGCTTAATAACACACATAGATAGGAAGTAATTTAAAAAATAAAATTGCTTCTTTTTTAAGAAAGAATTTTTATTAATGTTTAACATAATTCTTATCAATATATATCATCGACATAATTTGTTTTTAGTATTTAGGGTTAGTGATTTAGGAAAGTGTATATTTCAAAGCGTATATTTTAAGCTATAGATGATAGTGAGATTATGTGAATATTTACAGATATGCAGAGTTTAGTGGGTCGATGGAAGGGGGCGAGAGTGAACCGGAAAGCGATTCTGGGATTCCACCGTCTCTGGCATCATCGCACTCAAATGATCATGATGCTCGTGTTGAAACACAGTCCAGCGCTATGGGTGATGAGAAGAGACGAAGCGCAAGACGCAAAGAGTAAGCTGTATCTATACTAATAAATAAAAATGAAGTGTCTGTTTGTAATGTCAATTTTTTTTAACTAATAGATAAATACATAAGCTCACGCCTGTTATCCCCGAAGGGTTAGGCAGAGGTGAAATAGCGAACTACACCATCCACGTTTCGCCGAGCTTAGTTCCGTCCCAGACGAGACGGGGCGAGCCTGCCGCCATATCGGGCACAAATTCCAAACTCCGGGATGATACTGAGTAGAAAACCCCAATACCATTTGACAACGACCCGGGGATCGAACCCGAGAACTCAGAACGGCAGTCGCACCGTAATACAACTGCGCCACCAAAGCAGTTTAACTAATAGATGTATACACGATACCTATACCTAAAAACGCAATTTTTATCATTTTTGTCTTTCTGTCTGTCGGTCTGTTTATTTCGGGTAACGGTTTTTGGATAGGTAAAGTTACTCCGGGTAATTTAGGGTACTTTTTATTTTCGTTAATAATTAGGGTTCCGGGTAAAATAATTTTTTTTTTAATATCCCCCCAGACTGGCCACAAATAGGGCTCACCATTAAAATCTGATGAATAATAAGGAACTTATAAAGAGAGCATCAACACTACTAAAAGTCACATTATGCGTTTTTACATTAAAATTTTGTATCATTATTGAAGTGAAAATTTCTTAAGCCCATTTGTGATTTGAAACTCAATGAAACGAAAAGTGACATTAAAAAGAGACAAACACATGTATTTAGTATTAGGAAAGAATTAGCCAGCATACATTGTAAGACAGTGTTTCTATACACGGTTAGATCTTTGTGCGTCTTAGGAGCGTTCTCACTCTTGTCTTTTCGTTTCGTTTAGTGCGTACAGTATGTTTTTTTTACACATACAAAAAAAAAAATAATTGATGTAGTTATTACTAATTGTTACAGATTCATAATGGCTGAGTTGCTGCAAACAGAACGCGCTTATGTCAAAGATTTAGAGACGTGTATCACGTGTTACCTCCGAGAGATGCGAACTGACCCGGCCTCAGTACCGCCAGCATTACAGGGAAAAGTTAGTTTTTACGTTTTACTAGTTACATTAATTATATCAAATATTTATAACGCAGTTTTATAACTTTGATAACCGATTTCAAGAATTATTTCTTTAGACGCTCGGAATGTTATTGTTGTAATTCAAATTAGTTACAACATGTCGGTCAAAGTTGTAAGTTATAAGGTTATATTTATTTATTGGTAATGATTTCAGATTATATTCTGACTTTTTTTATTATTACAGTATTCATATCGTTTCAGGAATGTTCAATTGTCAAAGATTAAACCGTAACGTTTGTTTGTTTTTTTTTGTTGTTATTATTATGTAATATAACATATATTTATGTAACGTTTAAATTTAGGAGGAGATAATATTCGGTAATATAGAAGAGATCCATCGTTTTCACGATCACGTGTTCCTTCGAGAACTCGACAAGTACGAGTCGATGCCGGAGGATGTCGGTCATTGTTTCGTGACGTGGGCGCGAGAATTTGATATGTACGTTTCATATTGCCGTAACAAACCTGATAGTAACGCTGCAGTTGTCCAAAACGCCGGCGATTACTTCGAAAGGTTAGTATTATTAATGATAATCTACTTTTCATTACAGTGTACGATGTATTAGAGTGATGAAACGAATATGGATTTTGCCAAGAACGAATATTCTGCCAAATGATCAGTAATATTTTAACCGAATCCATAATTAGGCAATATTTAATACAGTATAAAATATAGTCATATCTAAATGTGCTAACTCCTATAAAAATCGGTGATTCTACACTCGAAGTTGTTGACCTGGGACAAACCGTCCAGTTAGGTAGATCCAACTTCGTGAAATAAGTTAATCGTCGAATCCAACTCGGCTGGGCCGCGTTCGGGAAGCTACGGGAAGCTAAAATCTTCACGTCCGAGATACCGCAGTTTCTCAAGACGAAAGTCTTTGACCACTGTGCGTTGCCAGTGATGAGATACGGAACTGAGACGTGGTCGCTTACACTGGGCCTAATAAAAGCTCAAAGGGCAATGGCTATGCTTGGAGATTCACGATCGTGACCGAATCAGGAATGAGGAGATCTGCAGAACCAAAATAACCGACATTACCCGAAGAATTGCGGGCTGGGCATATTTCTCACAGAACCGATGCCCGATGGGGCCAACGGGTTCTCGAATGGCTACCACGCACCGGAAAACGTAGCGTGGGTGGGTCCACAAGGTGGACCGACGACCTGGTGAAGGTCGCGGAGATCCGCTGGTTGTGGATGGCGCAAGACCGGTCCTCGTGGAGTTCTTTGGGGGAGACCTATGTCCAGGGGTGTATTTCGATTGAATCGATTAAACAAAACTCAGTATCAAGAAAAGAGCAGTTCAATTGTTGGACCCCCATCCCCTCTCTTTCTCCATTCAACCTTACTTAATACACGAACGACCCCAAATACAAAATCTTTATTTACGCAATAACGCAACATTCTTAGAATTTAAATTTTCCGTAAATATTACTTGACAAAAAATACAATGTGTTAATAATTATTTAAACTGAATCATAATTACGGTGTAGAGTACAACGCAGGAAGAAGTTGGAACATCCTCTAGCAGCGTATTTGATAAAGCCTGTACAACGGATCACTAAGTATCAGTTACTCCTGAAGGACCTACAAGCGTGTTGTGCCGAAGGCCAAGGAGAAATTAAGGTAAGATCTATTATTCATATTTTACCAATATAAAAATTACCAACACTACCATTTACATTGTTTGTTTACCATAATAATTATCAATATTATTTCTACACATCACTATTTAATTACTTGTCCCTTATATAGTCAAATTACTCCGTACGTTGCAAAGTAAATGCAAGTGAAAACTCCTTTAGCCGCGCTAAGCGATTTTCGCTAGGGGAAAAAAATTCTCGTCATCTATGATGTCGACCTCAGTGACATGCTACAGGCCGACAAATATAGATGGCGTTTAAGTGGACACTTTTGAGTTGCCACACATAATATTTTCCCATAAATGCCCGAATATTCGAGCCTTACTACTAAATTGTTACGTCGGTTGTCTAAATAAGGTCATAATGAAAGTCATTCTCAGAACTGTAGTCCGTGTATTATTAATTTGACTTAAAAAAAAACCGTGTTTTTTTTAAGTTTTCACTTCTATCGGCAGGCCCTTTGGCTGCTTAGATTTATAGTAGTGTCGGATAAGTGATACTCTACTGTATATAATTTTTGAAGTGAAGAATTCTTTAGCGGCGCTGAGTTATTCTCGATAGGAGAAAACATTATAGGTTCGCGTTACCAATGCTATGACGTCAGCCGTTAACATGTTATAGTATGTCCAGCATAATATGGGGCTTAAGTACTGTCGCTCAGAGATGTATAATACAATTTATACTTACACAGCCTATCGTATATTTTGATTATACATAAACTTTATAAAAATGTACATAATTTAGTAGGTAGGTAGTTTTGAGTTTTTACTTTTGTAGGCAGTTTCCGTGGCTGCCTAGTTTTTTTTTAAGTTAAATTTCTGGTTAAAATCTATTATTTCATTTGCGCGTATATAAATAGATAATCAACTATGCTGTTTTTATCAAAATAGTACTTATATCTTATTCTTATGATACCAGACCAGATAAGATAAAAACTTGCCGTCGTCTACACTATTCAGTTTGTAATCGGACCGACCGCGCGAAAATATATTACATAAATATTTTCGAAGTTAACTTGTGTTAAAACCGTTAACGAGTAAGTTTATATCGATTAGGTTAACCAGAACTTCCAAGGTACCTACGAAAATTGTGATGCCTAGTTGCTGTAACTATTTTAATAGTATTTTAATTTTGAGGTAAATTTTACTAAGAAATATTACATTGATCACTTATGAGTGAGTATATTTATACTTATCCACGTAAGTTGTGACAGTGTTTGCAACTATGAAAACATTACATAATCCTTAAAATTTAAACTTAGTGGTAAAATTGTGCACTTTTCCGTAAAACCTGTTATCGCTTTTTTATTTTGTTTATTTTTTTACTAGGTAACATTATTTGTTAAAAGGTCGATAATATACACTTTATGTTATTCTAACACTGATATATGTTAGGAGTGATAACATTTTTATACATATATGAAAAGTATCATTTGTATAAATATAATGATCACAATATCATAACATTACTTCAATTCATTACACTATAATATAATTACCTGTAATTCCAAGTAAACAATTCGTATTAACAAATGAGTAACCAGTGCAACACAGATAAATGGAAGGAAGCATACATCGGTATTACTTTTAGAAATGAACATATTTTGAGTTGGTAAAATAAGTGATTTCTAAACTTATATTATTGCTATTAAGTAACAAATTACTTACATTGTTTTTGTATTAAATGCGTAAACTTAAAAAAGAATACTGGTATATAATTATAATATAATTATGAAGTAAGTACGTATTTTTCTTTTCTTTTTTGCTACGTGATTATTGTAACTGTTAACAGTTGCTGATCTTATTATAAGGCAGAAAGAACAATGTAGTATTTTGTTTAAATTTTTTATTTGTTTTATTAGCGATACCGACGAGTCTTACTTAGAACGCTAGTCTGAAATCTGCTCATCATCTGTTGAGAGTGTGATAACATGCTTTTAAAATAATATAATTTTATACCGTGTTGTATATTGAATTACTTTATGTTATAATTAGCTGTGTCCCGCGGCTGCGCCCGCGTTTCATATATTATTCACTGCACTTTCATTGTTTTTTATACGAACCCTAATTATTTTATTACTAAGATAAAGTAAAAATATTTCTCATAAATTATAGCACTTGCCCGTAAAACTGTGCATTGAATCGGATTTTAACTAAATTTTTATGAGTTTTATTTTTTAACGCGGAACCGTAATTATTTTCAAAAATTAAAAGTATCCTAAGCTACTCGGAGTAACTTCAGCAGTCTACCAAAAAAGTCCCACCTAAATCGGTCCAGCCATTTCGGAGATTACCCATTACAAACAGACAGACAAAAATGTAACAGATTGTATTTTTAGTATAGGTATCGTACATTTATATCTATTTAGTAAAAAAAAAAATTATCATTACAAACAGGCATTTCAGTTTTATTTATTAGTATAAATTTTTCATAAAGTAATATACTTCAAAAATTATTCAACTTTAACCAAAGTTAAAAGACCACCTTAAGGATCATAATACTCAAAATAAGTGCTTTTAATTATTATTCGGTATCGTTTTGAGGTAGGAGGGAGAATCTTCTAATGATATCGAGTTAAGTAGATGCCATTGAATCGCTTGTTTCAGCATACACTTTGAATTCTTATTACATTAATTTATTATCACTAAAGATTTGAGAGGAGATCGTTTATTATCTGCGTGGCTCTACGTCGAAATTGCGTTTAATTTATTTAATTCTTTGCAATATTCTAAACACTTTCTTACAGTTTTTACATGATTTACAGGCATGTCTGGATGAGACACACTAACTCCAGAAGTTGTTGAAACTAACTGTTGAAAACAAATAAAATTAAATATTCCTAGTTGCATTAAATTGTAAATCAAAACAACTGAATGTCAATTTTTTACTTAAATAATTCTAATATTGAACAACATAAGTATTAATAAAACGTATATTTAAAATGTCTTTTTTAACTGTAGCGTTTTGTCCTGTGAATTCTTCACTGCTGCGAAATTCGTCAGTGCTTTCTATATATCGCGAAAACATTACATACAAGCTAATAATGGTACTGATTATATTATAATTTGGAAACCCTTGGAAATCCATTGAAAATAAAACTGGCAAAACAAGTCAGTTTTGTTTTCAGGCGTGGGCGTAGTGCAATACTATTAAATCATCCTTGAATATACCTCAAGGTAATTCCAATGTACGTTTAGTTTGATATATGTTTCTGAAGTATGTTAAAAAAATGTCAAGTGACGTCATTCGGAGAACTTTATTTCAACTAAGAATCGGTAACTAAGGAAATCGGTATTTCCTCAAATGAGGTGGATTGGTTTTGAGGAAATATCTTAAATATATGTATACCAACAAACAAAATGTATATTACTTATCATAATGTTGTATTGGATATTAGCTGTGTGCCCGCGGCTGCGCCTGCATTTCATATATTTTTCACTGGATAATTTACTGCATACTATTAATTTTTTTAAGTGGAACTCAAATTATTTTCGAAAAATTAAAGTAGCCTTAGCCTTAGTTACGCGGAGTAACTTCAGCTATCTGTCAAAAAGATCCCGTCATAATCCATACAGCCGTTTCGGAGTTTACCTGGAAAAAACAGACAGACAGACAAATTTAAAAATTGTATTTTTGGCTTAGGTATCGTATGTAGATTCATATGTATTTAGTAAAAAAAACGTTATTTTGATAATTGAAACAGACATTTCAATTTTATTTACTAGTATAGATGGATAATCTCTTGTGTAATGAACGTACATTGCATTAATAAATACATGTACGTAGATTATTTGTATACCGAGGTTAAAATTAAAAGGGTATTCAAATGGTATTGTAACAAACATTTAACATTTTGTGGTTGATTTTATTACAATTTCACTTTATTTATATACATATATAAGTTATTTTGTATTAACTAAATATTTCAGTATTTGTCGTACTATGTGATGTACTAATAATCATTTTGTTATCTTATTTTTAAATGTTCTCTCTATACGTTTTGGATATTGTGCATATTAGTAGGTACTATGATAATTAGTTTATATCGTGAATATGTCAAATTCTTGAAGTTTAAAAGTATAGTTATATTTATATGTCATTACATCAACATTAATGATCTCTTCGTAATGGCGTAAACACATTAACGTCTTTCATTGTTTGCATTATTTTCGACTTAAATACCAGTCAAAATTGGATCCGTTAGAGATTAACTAACTAGTTCACTGTGTAGTAATTAACAACAGATTTTGTGTTCATTATTTTCCTTGTGACTCATTTTTACGCTGTTGTGTGACACAGTGTCGCGGAACGCCCCATGGTGTTCACGAGTCGCTTAAACTTTATAATACAGTCAATTTTTTATATAATGTAATGATTTTCTCAAGTGTAGATATTTTTGCATCGATCATGTTGAAATACGTTATAAATCCACGTGGTAACCGCATCGGGCCACTCGCCATAGACAAACCAACAGTACGTATTATACTAATGTCAATATTGTATAAATAAATTACTTCGTGTACGTAGTATATATTCGATAAGATCTTTTAGTTTCAACACGGTCAATGTTCAATTTAAAAGATTTATTGCCATCAATGTTTTGACATTGTTTATTCTATATTGAAATATGAAAGTTCTTTGTGAAAATTTATGCGTTATGTAGGTTTAATGGTAGTCTGGGGTGTAATTTACATTTGCTAAGAAAATCACACATGTTGAGTTTGATTTTTAGGTACACAGTCAAGACATAATACAGAAATACGTAATTGTGATTTAAGTTTGTAGAAGTGCCGTATATCGTAGATTTAAATCATCTGGTAACACTTAACATTGGCATTCTGCACGTACAGATTTCTCATTCGTGGGTACGAATACTTCATTTCAATATTCATATTAATAAGATGTTTCGTTGTATTCGATAAACGTATGTTGGGGCTATTTATAAGTTTTCAAAATAAATCATAATCTTTCGTTGTTTTGATTAGTTTTTTTTTTAAAAATGTATGTTTTACTTCTGCACAATTACTTTAGTTTATCAGTCTTTTGTTATCTGCTTCTTGCTGATCCCTACACTTGGGTATGGTAATGAGTGCTGGGTTTGGCAGAAAAAGCAGGAAAGCAAGATTAACGCAATGGAGATGAGAAGTCGGAGAAGTACAGCTGGAGTGAAGATGATTGACAAAGTCAGGAATAGTGTGATATGAGAACGCTGTGATGTGGTAGAGGATGAAGTAAACAACATAGAGAAATGTATTCTTTGTTGGTTCGGACATGTGAAGAGGATGGATGTCAGTATATTAATTAAACGAATTTATAAAGCGAGGGTGACTGGGCACCAGTTGCGAAGCGCCATAATAACCCGATTCCTTATATATAACCTTACTAAAAAATTCGCACAACACTCACTTTACAAACGGTAAATATACTATTATTACATGTTGTTTGTTCACAATATTTTTTTGCCACACATTCGGCGGTGCCTTAAGATATTATCCGTCTACATCCGTTAGGGCCCTCTCTCACCTGCCAAATATCATATCGTATGGAATGACTATATAAGGCTCTGTAGAGCCAACACAGACACACTTTTAAGTTCTATCTGCTAAAGAGAACATTCCTTATATTGCAATATAATAAAGTGGTGACCTGGGAATAATACATAGTGAGCGTGTTTTACTATGTTAAAACAACCACACATCTTAGTCATAAAATACGCACACTAAGAACACGCTCATACAACCCGACAAGAAACGACGGAATCGAATTCACTTATTCTTGCACATTCCACTTTAATTATTACCCACACAATGAAAGCGTTAGTGTATAAATTCTATAAAAGTAGCACTTTTTAGTGATGAAAGTATGCCGTACTATGCGATTTATTTCATTTAATTTTGAACCTTATCGTTATTGATTTACGGTATTTTTTGCTAAATTTTTCGATAAATTGAAAAAATTTAATAAGCGTTGGGAATAAAATCTTTGTAATGTATTTTTTTGTATCTGTATTATATATAGACTAATGTGTGTGTAACTAAGGTCTAATCCTAATTACTTAATGTTGTTATTTAACCATTATTATTACGTGTATTACACTAATAATTTAATTCGTAAGATAAAATATATAATCTTTACATGTATGTAAAGTCTTTTATTATTTTCATATTACGAACCTATAAATAGTTACGCAGACGACCCATCTATATACAAATGCGGTTTTGATTGACTAACTCATCAAGCTATATTGAGTCGTATACAAGAATAGTCTACTAAATATCTGAATTTAACATTTTACGAAAATGTACTAGTTATACGCGATATTTTAATTTAATCCAAAATTGTTAATAAAGATAGTAAAAAAGCAATACTAAATCAAAATAATTTTATTTATACTGAAGGGTATTCTTTAGAGAACTGTACTGCAAACCCAACTATACAATATGAATACCTAAGTCGGGATAAACTCCTTCATATTATAAGGCAATATTTCCTTCCATTAAATGACATAAACATATTAGTTATTACATACAATAATATCACAAAAATATTAGAATGATACATGAATTTATAAATAATCAATACAAATATTATTAATCCTAGTAAAGAAATCAAATAAACTTTAAAAACAAACAAGAGACGCGCTCTCTTTTTATTCCCAAATTACTCTATAAAAGTGATCTATTTCTCTAATAATGTTTTAATTAGTAATTATTTTTTAACAAATTCATTTGATATCGGAATTTTTATGCTCATGGCTAGATCAACAAAATTTGCTATAATACCTTATCCTGTTTTGTAAAATGAGTCAATCATTACGTAGATAGTGTTGGTCTTATTTTATCTAAGTTCTTTACAGAAATATTTACGTGATGTGTCTTATGCATGTTTTCCTATTATACTTGATGACTATTACCGATGTATAAATTAATATCGAGGAAAATTCACACCAGTACTATAAAAGATAATGTACGTATACAGCCAAGTCAAGTGTATTACGCAAACGCATTATTTTATACACCCAGACTAAATGGCGAAGGTACTATGGCATTCTATGGAACAGGGTGTTAAATGCGTTTGCAGTATCTAATGCCATCGTCTGAACCACCTCCACTTGTAACCACCATATGTATCTGGTCCTATATTCACATAATGGGATTTATGATAGAGCGCCCTTGGTGAAACCCAAATTGTTTCTCTGTTAAGTCTAATATCACTATGGGGCCGTTTCCAGACGATGAGTCCTCACGGCACCTGTCCTTTAGCAAACAAGTTCCGGGTATTTGATATTTCCATAAACTTTGTAATGTAGATCTATATATGACCAAGTACGTCGTCTTTTACACCACTTTTGGGATGGATTCTGGTTGAAAACGTTGAATCACGAGAGTATCATTGGATACGGCCTCCTAATCTCAAAACTAACGGAAGTCGTATAAACGTTAAATCTATTATACTATTTGAACATTAAGACTTCTCGATTTATAAATTTATTTCGCCTTTGATAACACCTTTGTTTTTTCACATTTTTTTAAACAAATATATGTAATAAAACAATTCATCCGATTTTCAAGATTAGTATTTTTGATACATATACATATGTTTTATGCACCACTTATGTTCTATATATATTAAATGATACAAGAAATATTTAATGATGATCGTTTTAATTTACATAAGACAATAAATTAGTTTCCCTGCACGTTTCTCATGGAATGTACTGCCTAAACTGTTAAAATGTGTATGGAATATAGAAATCTAATATTTCAAAATATTCAATGAGTATGTACTTTGAACAATTTTATCTTCATCAATTGGAATATTATTATAAAAATTATTCTTTCAATTGAATTTTTAATTACGTTCATTTTTATAAACTGATTACTGTTGTCGGACAAATGCGAATGGATTCGTAGGCAGGAACTAGTAATAAAATAAAGTAAATCGATTTTCTCAAGTAAAAATTACATTATTTAGTCGAAAAACCTATCTTCTTTGTTGTAGGACGGTTTGGAGGTGATGTTGTCAGTACCAAAAAAGGCAAACGACGCAATGCACCTTTCTTTGCTAGAGGGTTGTGACGTCCCCACAGATAGTCTGGGCGAAGTCGTTCTTCAGGACTCGTTCCATGTATGGGATCTTCGCCAAATCATAAAGAAAGGTCGAGAGAGAAGAGTATTCCTTTTTGATCTACATCTACTTTTGGCAAAAGAAGTAAAGGACTCACACGGAAAAGCTAAATATATTTACAAGACTAAGTTTATGGTCAGTATTTATTGGAAATCAAATTTGATTTATTGTTTCAGTAGTTTTAAATGATTCATATTACCTATCTCAAGGTGAAATACTGAGAGAATTTTTTTTTTCAGACATCAGAATTAGGGGTAACCGAACATATTGAGGGAGACGAATGTAAATTCTCAGTATGGACTGGTAGAGAACCAATGGCCAGTGATTGTCGTATAGTACTCAAGGCTCCATCACTTGAAATCAAGCAGACCTGGGTACGAAGGCTAAGAGAAGTCATACAGGTAAGAGAAAATATTAATGATTATTTTGTCGTTACTATGAAAAATATATTTGATTTACGATTTCACTGTGAACGTGCATTTGTATGAGTTTTATAAAATCTTAACATCGAATTTTTAGAAACTCTTAATTCACAACATATGTGCATACTTAAACCAATCACAGTTAATCTCTTTTAAAAAAAGATATCTCGTTAATCTTCGACGTTTTTAGTATATAATAACAACCAAATATCTCAGATATAATACTTTTAAAAGAAAGATCGGAATTTATACCGTAGTGTTCGCTTGCGCACGATAATATTATTCGAATATTATTTAGAGAATTATACTCACAGAAAATATATGTAGTACGCTAGATGTTAAACCAGAGTATAAACTACTATCATTCCAAATTTCATCAAATTCGGTACGGTAGTTTTTTGCGTGATTTGCCGACAAACACACAAACAGACAGATATTATGTTATATTATTATATTTCACAAATATCTCCAATGTACAGATTTTGTTCCCTTTAGTCTTTTATTATATAAGGACAGATAAATATACGTGGAGATAATAAAATAACTTATCATTTATTCATGGTAGAGTTTACTACAAATTGAACAATGTTTGATGAGGGCTATGCTTCTGTTTTGTTTAAATAGGAAACATACTTCAGTGGCGCCTTGCAACAGCCACCTCGCAGTCCGGCTCGAGTTCGCCCTACTAGTTCACAGCGATCCAGCAGGTACTGATGATAATCTACATTATGTACATTTTTACCCCACCAATTTTGATTACTATAAAATTTAAACACTCGCTACGGTTCCCTTCCTCTTTAGCAAACTGTAAAACATCTCCCATAATAAAAATATTTGTAAAAATATGAATGTTTTGAAAATCTTGTCTTATATGTCACCTCTTCAAAGTGACTTTACAGTACATTGTTTTAAATCCTTTTTTATATTATTCTTTCTCATCCCTAAAAGATTTATCAACCGGCTACCCTACTACTAACTACAATTTTACTAGAGATTCATTCACTCATTCAAATGAGTACCTACTTAATAATTGTGTTATTACCTTAATATTAACATAATGATATGAATTCCATAGGGATTTAGACGACACACTATTAGACGAGACAACAGAAAATCTAGACAGGAATTCGTTGGCGTCTTTCGGTAGTGGGAATACTACGGATTCGGACAAGGTGAGTGCATACAATATCTAATGGATTGTCCATTAATCACGTGAGGCTTGAAAGGTGGGGGAGGGTGCGGAGGAGAGGGGGAAAGGCTTTTGGAAAATATCACCAAACACATCCAGTGAGATATCATGTTATGTATTGATTTTTTTGTTGAACGGTCGATGTCTAAGCCGAGAGTCTGTATTTAAAGATAATATTCTAAAAATATTTATGATACTTTGTATAGAAAATACACATTATCTTTGATAGGGGGAGAGGAATACCTCACCAAGGGTAGGGGTCTCCCAAAGTTACTATAAAAACAATCACGTGATTAATTAACGACGCCTAAACTATTACTTATGCAAATTCGTTTAGAACTTATTCAACGTAATTTTAAGTTCCTCACACTTGTATCTCACTTTAAACTCACGTCGCTAGAAAATCAACGAAATGTTTTAGATCTTATTTATCTTTAATTACAACATTACTAGAATGGAATTGTTTTTGTTCCTAATCATAAAATAAATACATTTACGTGTTCTTTCAAAGCACAATTTATACGTTCAATAACAAAACTCAGAAGTAACATCCGTTCGTCTCTCGAGTGTCTCAAGAATACATATAACTATATAAATCTTCCATTGCTCATTTCAGTTCTATCGGTCAAAATTGTTAAATTATATAAGCCTTAATTAAAACTTTATCTTCTTTCTAGACCATTATTCCAAATTAATCGATGCACACATCAGTAAAGATCAGACAACAGGTTATAGTAAATTACAATAAATAAATAAATTACAATTTACTGTTGGATAGTAAAACAAGTATAACTGAAAAGCACTGAACATTTTTTTAGGCAAAGAAAATTAGTATCAAGCACTAGAAATAATGTGCAAAAAGTCGTTTAATTTAATTAATCTAGTGTACTCTAAACGTGCGTAATGTAGTTTATTTTTACGTATTCTTTTAATTAAACGAATACGTACCAAATTAAGGTTAAAAGTGCTTAAAAAAGAAGAAAAAAAAAAATATTTCGTCCTTTCACACTATTTATATCTATAGCTAACTTGTAGTCCGAGAGTTGATAGACATTTGAGCATAGTTATCTGAAGCATCGAGATTGTTTTTAGTACAATTGTAACTATATTTTACCAAATTGAAAAAGTACCATTCTGGTTTAAATAACCCACCCATCTTTGACTCATTTGTTGTACACAAAAAGTGCCTTTAACGTGCTTTGAAATGTTCATATATTTCTTTCAATATAAGATTAAATATTTTATTTAAAATAGCCAGAATATTTAGTCGGGTCTAAAACTTATTTATGTGATTGTATGTTTTATTGTAATCAAATAATATATATATATATATATATCTGATAGAAGATTAATCCCGCACCAGATTGTTCTCTATGTTTATATATATACAGATGATCCAGGATATTTTTATATAAATATAGGGAATTATACAAAACTATTTTGCCACCTAAGGAAATTTAGAAATAAACAATTAACTTGCAGCTAAATAATAATTTATTCTCGTTAACTCGTATGTATGGTTATTGTTGCGTTCAAGTATCTAAGTATCTGCGTAAGTTCAAGGTCTATCTAAAGTTAAAATAAGTCCTAAGTTTAATTTTGTAATTTGCGAGAGATAATATAAGTTTTTAATCTAAAACCTTAGGCCTTAACCTTAGCCTGGGATTTTTTTTTAGTAAAGCTTAGTAGCTTAAACCCTTCAATTCAATGATCTAAAACCGACTGTAAATACTACATTGAAGAAACATACATTAATAAAGGTGGAAATAACGGGCGCAGTTTATCGGTCGAATATTGGTATAGACTTATATTTTGTATCACACGACGACGCAAAATGAGCTATCTATCAACGAACGCGTGTGAATAGAACTGAATATCGGTTACCATTTGTTACGTTCTGGTTAGTGGAGGGTATTGGAAGTTTGGTTTGTATCTCAAGAGTCAACACCTTTCTTTCTCGCGAAATGTCCGATACGGAATGCTTTCCTTTTCAAAACCAAAAATTCATTATTCAATTTGGGCCCGTAATAGGCGTTTATGAACATCAAAAAAACTACCACCAGTTCGAAAAACAGCCCAGTTAATAAGAGTCGGTAAGAAACTCGACCTGGTTTTCTTTACAAAATGTTTTTATGTATTTAGTTACAGACGGTTTTTTAGGGGTAGCACAGAGGGGTGTAATTTCCAGATAGCACTCTCGTTATCGTAATGATCCACCCTGTAATAATCTTTTAATGGATCTATCACACTATATGACCAACACCTCACACAAGTGTGAAAAAGCAACTAAAATAATTACGCCCGTTGGCGAGTTAACTGAATTTCATTCATACCTAAATTTCACGGCTCAAAAAACGCGACTCATAAGATTACGCTCCTTTCGGCTTACTCTAATTGCTTTCTAGAAACGGCTTGCCTTAGAATTTCTTAGTTTGCATTCAGAGTAGCAACATATTTAGTTAACATTTAACCTGCATGTATGGTAATGGTTAATAAAAACGATTGGAGGCTTATTTCTCGTAAACCTCACATAAACCTTCAACGAAATTTGGGACGAAAATTTTGATTTTCGTTTAATGCAACATCACTGGCACCCAAACTCTAAAGGTTAATGGCAGATAAGGAATGAGTTCTGTAATGCGTAGGCGAAACCTCGTTTCCTATTCTATTATATTTTTAGTTTGCGGTAAAACTAGTTAATATTATTTTAGATCTTGTGATTTTTTTTAAAACGTTATTTCTTTTGTTTTTTGTTTTACTTTTTAATTTATTGGAGTTGATGATTAAACAAATATTCAGATTATTTTAGCTAGTTAGTAAAGTTGTTGAACTATAATAGCGTATCTTGGCTCCAAGTTTCACTATATGATCAACTTATCAATTCCGGCTACAGCGATTGCTGTACATGTTCGTGCACTTTACGCATAATTTTGTGTAACTAATCTTTGATCGGAATATATGTATATAGCACACACAATGAGTTCATCATTGCCATTAGTATAATTGATCATCGTTGGTGATTGATATACATACGTCTAAAGCATTCAAAGTTATATAAAGACTAAGGCTTTGCTTATTGGTATGTTTGATTATCTAATTCTTTGTTATGCACTCATAAAATTATGAGATCTTAACACCTCTAGCTGATATTTAATGAGGTCTAGACCGTATCACACCATAACCGTGGTATGAACGTATCAGGCACTTAAAAAGCACGAGATGCGCTACCATCCATGCCCACTGCAACGGATCGACCTCGTATCATACGCGTTTGTAACGGATTTCATGCTCGTTTGCTACGCGTAACTATTATGCCCGTTCGGAATATCTATACTAACTAGCCATGTTACTGCGGCTGCGCCCGCCTTTCTTATATTTTTCATAGCATTTTAACTTTTTTTTTTTATATGGAAAACAAATTATTTATCAAAATTTGCTACTAACATTAAGCAAAGATATTCCTCACGAATTCAAATACCTGTCTACTGACATTGTGAACTGTGCATTGAATAGGATTTTATTCACAATTTCATGAGTTTAATTTTTTTTTTACGCCGAACCCTTATTATTTTATAAAAATTAAAGTAGTAGTAGAGTATTAAAGGAGTAACTTCATCTATCTAACAAAAAGTTCTGTCTAAATCGGTCCAGCCGTTCCGGAGACCCGGTCATTACCCGGGACAAATAGATTTTCAAAAATAATTGGGGTCCGCGTAAACAACTAAAACTCATATAAATTGAATAAAATCCGATTCAATGCACAGTTTTACGGGCAAGTGTTTGAATTCATGAGAAATATTTTTTCCTTATCTTAGTACTAATGTCTACTTTAAAATAAAGGATAATTTAATAAACATGCCAGATTGTTTAATTGTTTCCGTAATTTCCTTACAAACCATATACTTCGGGTGTTGAAAATTATATAGCAATTCGTATTTATGAATATACTATCGGTTTTACGACGTCCATATTTAATAAACACATGTGCACTAAAAAATAAAATCCCCACTTAACCGTTCCGTCACCGGACAGAACCGTAGCGTGCCATGAACCTGCCGGCAGCGATTTCCCAACGATAATATTTTGCCCATATATATATTTCTATTCTGTTGCGTCAAGCAGAAATACACAGTATACGCGGCAACATCGCGTATATTACGCGCGCGTCATGGACCGTACCGGTACATGCAAAATATAATCGTCGGGATTAGAGTTTAAAAAAACTCTAATCTTGGCGAAAATCGCTATCTTCAAAGAACTGTGGTCGGTTCCTTTTTTTAATAAGAGATGAGAACCCGAAATAACAAACACACTAATGTATTTGACATATTTTTTATAATAGAGTTTTTGTAATGACCTTAACGGATCTGGATACCAAATTCGATTACCAATCTACTACACAGTGTTTTGTTTGTGGCAAATGGCTTTTGAAATTTTGATGAATTTTCGACAGCGCGCTCTAAATGGGAACCCTTTAAGTGTGAACCCCTCATATTAGGCTTAACAATAATCCCCTTTGATTATCCCTAGACTATTTACTAGGTAGTGTGCTTAGTAATTTATGTAGCTCGTCATTAAACTCTGATGAATATCCAAAAATGGTTAAATTTCTATTTTTATCGTAAAAAATAGCCTTCAAAATAAAACAAAATACATAAATAATATAACATTAATTTAAAAAAAACCTAATCATTTATTGGGAAGCCAAGGTTTAATATCAACAAAAATAATTAATTTTCGCCTCTCTCTTCTTGAAACTTTAAATGGTGACAGATTTACAGTTATTAGTTTTTCATAGAGAAGAATATTTCCTAAACATTCAGGTTTCAACACAATGTTTCATTCAACATTAGCCGATAACAAGAATTACTAATTAAATACCAATTAGTGAACAAGTTCCAATAAATTAGTACAATCTGAGAATAGGTTTGAATATACTAACCTCGGTTAGATGTCGAACTAGTCTTAATTATCCGTTTTGCCGTGATTACTTTTGTGGACTTCTAATCTACCTATCAATTTATCGAGATGTTTACTCTAAAGGTGCTACTATTATCGCTACTCATTTGTTTAATAACCAGATATATAAGTTGATGTTGAGTAAAAGACTCGCGAGACTCGGACGACTACTCGTGTGCGGGCAGTAAAGTTTTTCGAGTACTGTTTCGTCAACAACAACAAACTGATTAGGCACGTCCTTCGCAGCATTGTAGCCAAAACCTTTGGAGAATAAATTTGGGAAATGTAGCTCGATACGGAGGCTGCGTAGTGAACGGGCGAGCGCACTGGCGGCGCGATAGCGACACGAATCATAAGCGACAGTGGTAAGACCGACGCGTACCGTGTCGGACGGAGGTGGCGGTGTGTCGCTTCCTCCGCCGCGAACACATGTTGGCGCGATGGATACTACCCCCCGCCGCCCGCCAATGCCAAACATAAAAGCCGCCGCAAAATATCTCTGCCATGGTTCAGGCAGAGCTCTGTGAGCACGCCACATGCGGCCTTAGCTCGCCAGCACACCATCGATACACCGAGCTCTTTCCACGCGCGCCTGCTCAAAGGCAACCGGCAAAGACAGGTGATGCGCTGCGTCTTACTGCAGGATCGAGAATGCGATTCATTGAAACATCACTACTCTATAGCCCAATACCGATGCACCGATTCCGCGCTTAAACTCACGCGCTTGCATATGCTTTCGTACACTAACAAATGAAACTTTACGTATTGCTTATCATACCGTCATATTTGTACGTAAAGTTTTTGTAGAATTTTTATTATTTTGGTCATTGCTAATATTTGAGTTAGTAATGTTTCGAAGTGCATCCAAATACAATAAGTTATAAGTTTACTAAGTGTAAATAAAAGAACAATGCTTATTTTATGTATAACTTTTGTGCTCAATATATTCTTCGATTACATATAACTGTCGTGGAATAAGATAATCAAACAAGTAAAATTGCAAAACAATAAATATTAATTGATTGATTGAAACGACAAATTACAAGTTACTTCATTATTTATTTAGAGTTGTTAAGCTTCATTATAATCACCAGTGTTCAGTAGCAGTCGTCCTTTGATATTCGATATTTTGTTCTTGTCCTTCACTTTTAGTTTTACTGCTATAAAATATGCCCCTAGTTGAGGATGTGTATTTGCTAATTTTCATAGTCCATATTTTAGTTTTACTGTTATAGGAAGTGATTCCAATTGTACTGTTGACTACCTTTTTAATGAAATGTTAGCGTCTTCTTTTTCTATCTCATTTAATACATCATTTTTCTTATCCCCGATGATTTTCGTCGTATTAAAAAACACTTTAACGTACTGGACATTTCGTATATAGGGTTGCGACGCTGCCAGTTTTTTGTATACATATCATTCGAAGCCGGCAGATAAAATTGTAACATGAACAATTGGGAATGAGGGTTATCCGTATGATTTATGTGGTTAATAATTCACCAATACATAGTCGGGTGAAATAAATAATTATAATTAAATTAGTTTCATTAAGTTAGTTTGTTTTCATATAAATTACAGTCAGGTTATTTTTATACTTTATAATTAAATACACAATATGTACGGTATATACATATTAATATATAATATACATATACGCTAAAATGACTGTTTCTTCATAATAATTACTGAAATTACAACTATTATATCAAGTTTTAGCAATTGTTATAATAGGTACAAAAGCTAAGTTTTCTCAACCGGTCTAAGCAGTACTTCACTCCTAAAATAACGACTTGTGCTATTCGAAGCGCAAGTCCGATCTCACATGGAGTACTGCTCACATATTTGGGCCAGTTCTCTTGCTAACCAGCTTTCTCTTCTTGGCTCCGTACAAAGGCGTTCTATTGGTATTATTGATGATTCCAAATTAACGTGCGGTCTGGATTCGATTCGGTCTAGATTAGAGTTTCGCACAGACATATATCTCCTACCGTATGTACAATGAGGAGTGCTCAGAGGAACTTTTTGATATGATACCCTTGTCGCCATTCCAAACCCGTACCCTTTGCAACTGACTGGCTGCTCATCCCCACACCATTAACCTTTTTTTTTTTTGACGAGGGGAATGCATTTACTCACTACCCTTACCCATTGCATTAGTGAGACCGAAGTCCCCCAATGCAATGGGTAAGGGGGTGCGGAGGGGCGTCTCCGCACCAGTGTGGGACTCACCCGGACGTGAAGCGTCCAGAAATACCCACTAAACCCCCGGAGCCGCCCGCCGCATTTGGGATGGGGACGATACGGGATGGCTTTCGCAAGCACCGCATTGCCCCCTGCGTCAAGCCCAATGGGCCCGTCCTACAACAGCCCAATGTGGATGAGGGGAGAAAAGCCCCCCCCCACCTCTTCGCCCGCCTCTCTAAGAGAGGCATTCATCGTCCGGGGGGAAGAGGGGCAATTACCGCCTGAAGGCTATAACCACCTCTCTCCCCCCCCCCACACCTCACCTTCCTCTCTAGCGCAGGTGGCCCACTCCTCATCTCCTGTTGCATATGCAAGACATAGCGAGGAGGGACCACCAGCACCGGCCACCCGTTCTCGCCCTACACCTACTACGGTGCACCCCGCGGAAAAGGTGCCCTCGTCACCGGAGGCCGGCAAAAAACCCCCCCATGTGATGCCGGTCCTCCATTCCCGCATCTGCGCACGCGGCACACTTCGGTGTTTCCGCTGCACAGTCCACTGCCTTATGGCCCTGGACTCCAGAGCGGAAACACTGGAGTCCTCTCTCCACAACCGCCGTGCATAACGCCCGTGTATGCCCCAGGCCCATGCACTTGTAGCAACGCATCGGCTTTGACCCAATTGCACAAACCTGAGCCGTACTCCAACCAACAACAACCCGTCCCCTCTCTACCAGCCGAAGCCCCGCCTCTACCGGAAGCGACATAAACATCGCCCTGGCCCCCTCTCTCACAATCCGGATTGGGCCCGCCTTCACCAGTTCCGCCTTAACGCCTACCTCCTGTGACACCCTCCACACTACCTCTTCCTCCGACATTGAGTCCTCCAGACCCACTAAGCGGACCTCGATCCGCTTCGTCGGCCTGGAGACCACAGCGACCTCCTCCATCACCACCCGCAAGCTGACAGCGAGGGCATCCGCACGCTCCATGCCACAGTGACCCGAGATCTCCATGATCCGGGCCCCTGCCTCAGTGGGGCGACACGAAACACCCTCGATCCCCAGATCCTGCAAGCCGACCTTCATTTTGGCATCCGCCAACACATCCTTATAGGTGACCACCCTCGCCACCGCAACCGGCTTCAGTGTGACGACCACTGCTACCGACCGCGGCGGCGACGGGGGTGTCACCCTCCTCACCGGCCTTCCAGTAGCCCCCGGCTGCACCATCCTGGTCCCCTTTGTAGGAGCCACAACCTCATCCCTCCTTACCCCCCTCTTCCTCTTCGCCACCGTTACTAACGCCTCCGTCACCCGCTGCTCTCCCACCTCCCCTAATGATGGATCTGGCAATGGTGCCCAGTCCATCCCCAGCGGAGGCCTCCCCGCAGCATCCTCACGCACTACTTCCCCCTTGTCTGCCGTCCGCACCCTCTTTTCCGTCGCAAGGACAGACAATCCCGCATTCGCCGACATCCCCCTCTCAATGGACACCAATCTGACATCCATTGCCGCCAATGCCTCCTTCAAGGCACCTTCCGTCTTGGTGAGGGCAGCCATCACCCTTGACGCTTCCTCACCAAAACCTCCCTGTCTCTTAACCGCCGCTCCATACTCCTCCCTGATGTTAGCGACATCCGTCCGCAAGTCTAAAACCTCCACCGCATACTTGGCAATCCCGCAAGTAAACCTGCTCGAATCCCTCATCCTCTTAGCCACATCTAAAGTCGTTCCCGTCTTCTCCACCATTACCAAAGTCCTCACCACACTATCAGCAAGCCCCATTATCTCCCTGGGTGCCATAATACCAGGCGAAGTACCCACCTGCAGCTGTTCCTGAGTTGTGACACAACAGCATCACCTCCTTTCAACCCCTTCACATAATCTTCCACAGGAAAGGTCCGTTCCAACACTCCCTCATAATCTGTCCCCTCCATCAGTAACGTATCCTTCTCCCACCCGTCTCCATACTTGCTCGTCTTCTCATCCTCAGCCATAATCCATTCAGTACATTAACCACACTCACAATAATGACATCATTAAACCTAGCCGTAATGTAACTACATAAAGGTACTCTAGAACTTTTATATTGCAAACGCTAACACTGAAATAGGTTACCCAACACAGTTTTTCCCAAACGCGACACGCAACTCTTCAAAAAGCGACTTAAACACTCCAAGATCGCCAATTCATCGATAATACTGCTGGTATTGCAGTTGGTCATAGGCGAAAATAACCATTTACTATCAGACGGGATGTCTGCCTGTTTTTGCTGTCCCTTAATACAAAAACAAATATGATGAAAATATGAGAGAAATATGAAAAAAATGATAGTTTTATCTAAAGAAATTACCTGCTTGCTATACTGTAAACCCGAGAAAAATATTGAGTTAACTAAATTTCGCTATAACATTTTACTTCATCGTCACGCGATATTTTTACTAATCAGTGGTATTAACCCCTTGAACACTAACCTGGCGTTTACGCCAGCTTTCTATTGTTTTCCTAATGTCTTTCTATTGTCACATTTTTATGGGTAATCGACATATTAATTACATTTCACTTCGACTTTTCTATCCATTGCATCACCAAAGTTCATCGTTGAAAGGCTAGAATTACGCAACTAAATCAACGTGTAGTAGAATGTAGAGTAGCTCCGTAAACCTCGATTTAGAAGCAAAGCAAACAAGCTATACACACACAACACTAACTGCAGCAGCCAGGCTTTGAAGTGTAAACATAGCTCACTGTGTGTTGGTCTAGCGATTTGCATTTGACAGGCAACTAACTGACCTGATAGCAATCGATGGCCTCATTAGTTTCGGGTCGACAGGCTCTAACATGTCCATTCAACAAATATACTGTGGCCTATAGAGTTTACATTTATTTTAGATAATTCTAAACCTTAACCTTCGTACAAAGTTGTTCATAGTGTCCGTATACATTAATACTAATAAAACTGCGAATTGAAAAAAAAAAAAAAAAAACTGCAGTGCCTTTTGAAATTCATGTTTAACTTCAATAAATACAACGAAACCAGCGAAAGTATGATACAGCAGAGCAATTTTGTTCTATTTCATGCAAGCAAATAGTATTTTATTATAATAAATTAAATCAGCGATAAGTATCTATATAAACTGTATATTGTTTACAAAGTCATAAAACTAAAATCCTTTTCAATGTTTTTCTCGTAAATTCTATGTATTCTATTCTAAGTAAGCATTGTGTCTCCATTTTACTATAAAATTCATTTCAATAATATTTCATGTAGGTTATACGGTTTAACGATTTCACGTAATTTAATATTGTCGAACAACATTTGTGGCCACATTGTACTCAGTTTTGTAATTAATTCCCTTCAAGAGTAACTTCTCTGGAAAGTAATATCACTGTAATGTATTTTTATGAACTTTACTGTACCTACACTAGCAATCTTGTTTACTTGAAGTCGTCTTTGACGTTCCACGGAAACTTCCTCTTTGAATTGAAATTGAAATCTATGTTTTATTGTTGTCTAATATAGTAATTCTATTATTACTGCTTAGTCCAAATTAGCTAACACTATAATAAAAAAAGAAATATCAGGTATCTCAGTAGAATTCATACTTTGATAGGCTTGTTTACGTTGTAGATATTTAGGATAGAAATACCTGGACATGTTAGCAAGTTTGCATTTCGAATGTCAACTTATTATAGTTTCTTGATTCATAACAAAGAATCGAGGAACAATCGCTTTAATTTGACGTGTGGGTTTATGTAGCTGAAGTTTATTTTCGGACAGAAATAAACTATAAATGAAATTTTACCCAAATGAATATTTACCCATCGTGTACTTTCATTATTTGGCCCTTATATATATGAAAGACGATTTGAACAACGTCATGAAGGCTTTTTTTCCGTAAGTGTATAATACAATTTGGGAGCGACGGCTTTGTCTAAAGAAACGGGTAATGGATTGGAATTTGTACGGATTTTAAAATGTCTTCAGTGTACCTTATTCTAACGCATTTTAAGTTCTAAAAACATGGTAGAGTTATGAGGAACTATATACACAATAATAAAATATACTAGCTGTGTGCCTGCAGCTTCGCCCACGTTTCATAAATTTTTAACTGCGTAATATAGTTTTTAAATTATCATTAAAAAGTAATGTTTTGATTGTGCTGTTCATTTAATCGTATTCACAAATTTCATGAATTTTTACTTTATTTTACGTGGAAGTTACTTTTGATACTAACAGAAAGCAAGATGTTTTGTCACAAATTCAAACACCTGGCAATAAAACTGCATTGAATTTTTTACGAGGAACCCTAATTATTTTGGAAAAATGAGAGTAGCCTGTGTAATAAAGTAGTATTTGCAAAAAAAAGAAAACGTCCTGTAAAAATCGGTTCAGCCGTTCCGGAGATTAGCCGAAACAAACAGATAGATAACAATTTCCAAAATTTTGTTTTTGGTCATAGTCATTATATTTCTTGTTTGTTGTTGTATTGATATTACCAACAGATACTTCAATTTTATTTATTAGTATAGATGATATAGCTATATTACTGTTCAAGATAATCATTGCATATTTACATTTGGTTTTGAATCAATATTTACATAAATATATACGCTGAAGTAGAAATATTATACTTTTGCGCAAAAAGGTTTCAAAATTGTTTTGAAAAATACGATTAAACATGAATATTGACTTAATATTTATCTACATAACATAAAGGCGGAACTTACGCCAAATTGATTCAATAATAAAATTAACCTTTCTCAGGAGACCCACTGCTGCTATTGTTATCAATATTGCCAATACACTGCGTGGGGATTTACCTAAAATAAACGTTCTCTATACAATTTAAAAGTTTAGAGCAGTTAATTACGTTTCCCATCCCTTCATATAAATCACAATGTAGCGAATATGCCGAACACGATTAATTTTTGTTATAAAAAGTTAGGTAATATAATTTTCAACTAGGCGACAATCGTAACCGTTGATATTAAAATTGAATCACCGATGGGTCATGACGTCTGAATACGAAGAATAAAAAAGGGTGGGAGGATCAAGGGTTATTTGATAGGGGCCAAATATTGATATGGAATGGATTGTGTGAAAATAAAGCTCTGTCTCTATTTTTATGTCATGCTATGTTTAACGTTTAAATCAACATTGCGTAAACTGATTTATAAATTAAGAATAATAAAATAATGTAGAATAGGCGGCCACCACCCTACTTCATTTCGTAATTTTGAAACAACAGCTAAATTTAAATAATTATAATGTTCTAAAAGAAAATGCTGTTATAACGTACCGAATATTTTAAATTAAAATTAAACCTGCATTTGAAACATGAAAGCTATAATATTGTAACGAATCGGTACAAAATTAATTAATTGTCTTATCTGTAGAGAGTAGCTCGCATTGTAGCGTCCTTTATCTTGTTAAACCGTTACAGAATTGTAGGAAATTCGTATCGAATTGTAATGTGTGACGAAAAGAGGCTTTTTACATAATCGTAACTAAATATCCTAATGGGTGATCTCAGGTCAAACAATGCCTAAACTCAAGTTTACCCATAGAAAGGTTACTTCATTCACCATAGTTTCTTCAGTGGCGATCAAGCAATAACAGCTGACATTTATTATAAATATATATAAATAACTCCGAACGTTTATGGCATAATTTATAGCGAAACAATTTAGTTTCTTCAATCGATTTTAAATGTTATTGTTCCATGATATTGACGCATTGATCTCACAATGCTCGAGAAACAGTTTGAACACTACAAGATCTGCAGTTACCACTTGTACCATTTTGTTTGAAACATTTTTGCACGAATTATCTTCCCAGGCAGAGATGTACTAATTTACACAGTCCATATAGAGTTAAGGTCCCCAAAGTTCCATTGGCAATTGTTTAAATGATATTCCAATTATACAACAGAAATGTACATTTCATACAATAACCTCGTACTCAAACATTATTACGACTCATAATATTTTAGGTCGAATACAAAACACTGAACTGATTATCTAGGTACCTAATTAAAATAAAATGTAATAGTAATAGAACACATGGAATTCAATCGTTACCTACAATATAACGTTGTTAGTTAGCTCTGAACCATTGTTATTGAAATATGTCTAGTTGCGAGCTAGATCAACTGTTTACAATAATCGAGTAAATATCATTGATTAAAGTTTACCATTGGTTGGATTGTTTATTTAATATCGAATTACATTGATATTTAATGTTTTTATTCTATCAAATATTTAATTTCAGTACAAGTTGATTCAGGTACTTATCAGTTGTCCAACCCCCACTAGAGTCGCTATCTGCTATCGCATGTCCAGTTTATTTGTATTGTCGTTGGCGGCAGATCTTATCGTATAGCGGCGAATTCCCCTATCGATAAGCTGACATTAACTGTCATCGATCCTTGTTTTGATGTCCAACGTCCCGTTAGAAAACCTTTGTAATTCATTGGCAAAAACAGGTGATGTTTATGGTCTTTATTTTCCATAGATATATTTTTCTTTCAAATTTTATTCCATTTCCATCTATATATAAATAAACAAAGCTAAAATAGTTTAAGATATATTTATATTCTGTTTATCTTTTTTTGTGCTTAGTATTGATGAATTTTAGTGTTATTAATAAAAAATGTTAAAATATTTTTATTCCAAATGTGAATAATAATGATCATCGTCGAATATCCAATAAATGACAGCGGAACGAAGAACACAACAATAAGGTCTACATTTCAAGCTAAAAGTTTATGTAAAATTCCCGATATATTATATTGGTTTCAATGTTATACATAAACCTAGGAAACTGAAAAAAACAATCTTATTAAAATATATTTATTTTACATTATCTTAATCTCACTCAACACAACTGTGACTGACAGTAATCTAGCGGGAATTTTTTTTGATTTGCTAGTAGTGTATGCTGTCTTACTTCTATCCGTTTTTTTGCTTTATTGTAAACTCGGTCTTAGTGTAGAAGACTTTTTTATAGCATTTAATTATAACATCACCTGATCTTAAGTGACGTTAGTACTTGAAGTACTAAGTCTTTGCTGGGTCTGAGGCTCTCAAGCGTAGTTACTGGAACAAACCTATGTATGTTTAAATACTTGGCGATATATTTTTGACTTGAATTTGGTAGTTAGGTAGATGGATATTACTATCACAACGCGATCATAGGCTTATTGTAAAATTTTAACTCACTTGAATTAACGCTGTGTCCAAATACGTGACTAGAGATAACCTTTATAGGTCGACTCATTTGCGCCATTCATTCATTTTTTCACACGTCTACAATACACGTTGTATTGATTGTTATATAGTATATACTATTGATAGATAGAACTTACAGAGATTTAAGTTTCTTTCTTTTGTCCTTAGGCTGGATTAGAAATGACATGGGTCGTTTCGGAGCATACAGCTGGCGGTGCAGGCGAGTTGACAGTCACAAAAGGCTTACAGGTAGAAGTCCTTGAGGCCTACCAGGGGCGGTCAGATTGGTGGGTAGTCCGTATACCAGGGGACCCACCTTTGGAAGGTGCCGTTCCTGTACACGTACTTAAACCGCAACCCCAACAAAAAAACGTCACCTTCCAGACGCCCACTCAGTCAGCCAAGCGAGGACACTCTGGGTAAGTTTTGTTCTTTAGTGACTCCATTTAATAGTAACTGTCGTGTTTATTTTGTGTTGAGTAACGATATTTATAAAATCATACTATATACAAAAGGAATTATTGAGTAGAGCTGATTATTTAAAAGATTTATTTATGAATGAAATACACTGGAAAATCGAAGTTTTCGGAATACGGCTTTTTTAACGTTTGTAAATATGTAATATTTAATCCAAAATTAACATTGTGGCGACTGCAAATTAAATCTTATATTTGTTCATGTGTCCCCGGAAGTAAATTGTGTGTTCACTATATTTAATTGAAATAGTAATTTTAATATATGTCAGGGTAATGAAACCAATACGATATTTAAAACGATGACGTCATGTTTATTATTAATCGTTCCGTTGACTATGATTAATTAAATATAACTAGGTACTAAAAGTTAACCCCGTTTTCTGTGTTTAAACAGTAAATAAAGGAATATATATCGTTTTAGCATTGTAAACTACGTATATAAGCGGCGTAAGCTGTAGACTATGAAAATGTCATGGATTGTATCAAAACCTGGGCTGTACAGCAGTCTTCCCAATAGTACCAAGTAGACTATCGATACATTAAACGTTTAAGGGTTAGTACGAAAACGCTACCATATCAGTCCGATTGCCGAACCAGTCCTCGAAACCTATACCTTTGCGGCGGGGGGTGTTAGGGAGGTGTCATTCTCCAAAACTATTAATCGCAGCGCTGGTGGATGTTTTCATATTTCTAGACTAGAAAAGACTTAGCATTAACATTAACAGCGAGTAGATAATACTTCGTTGTTTTACCGATGATATGGTAGTCATTCCTGAGACCGCACAAGACCTATGTACGATTTTCCATGGCCTTAATAGAACATCCGAACGAGTTGGTCTTAAAATGGAAACGGATAAGACGAAAATCATGTCTAATGTCCATGTTGTACCGACTCCTATAAAAATCGGTGTTTCTACGCTGTTAATTGTTGATAATTATGTACACCTCGGAAAAAAACTGTCCAGTTAGGTAGTTAACTCTGAGAAAGAGCTGCAACAACTGTGTTGAATTCAAGTCGTTCAAAGACATGCAGAACCTTTTTTCATTCGAAATACCAAATGAGTAAAAAAAGTAACTTACATTGTCCAAAGAAATTAAGAAACTTATTAGCAGTGATGAAGCAGATTACTCTTAGAACTATTACTTGGTGGGTACAGGCTCTCGAATGGTACTCACGTACCAGAAGTCGCAATATGGGTAGGTCCCTAGCAAGGTCAACACCTGCAGGAGACCCAAGTGCGTGGACAGAGGTGCGGTGTATGCTCGTTGTGACCTCGTGACTTTTTTCCACATACGCACTGACTCGGTCATTTGGTTTTCATGGGTATTCCCACGTTTTAGTTGGACGAGTCTCACATGCCCCTCCCAGAATATCAAAAAGGTCCCTAGCAAGGTGGACATATGATCTGGTGAAGATTGCGGGACTTAGCTGGATGAATCTGGCGCAAGACCAGTCGTTGTTTAGTACCATGGCGGAGGTCTATCTCCAGCAGTAAACGTTTTTCGGCTGAGACCAGCAGATCAGATTAGATTTTAAATATTTTAATTTAAAAAAAATTGCATCTTGGGACGCCCAACAGAAGTGATAACATAAACTAATCAAAGTTCATTCCTACCGCTGTCGTATGCTTGAAAGAAAGGGAAGCCAGACAGACTGTAACGCGTTACGTATCCAAGCGATTTAACCTCCCATAAGAAGTTATCACTTCAAAATTAATCGTTCGGATCAATCATAAATCATATAAAAATTATTATTACATTTACGCTGAATTGAAAAATAAAAACAAAAATTGTACGTTTTATTTATGTCTAACGAATGAATGAATATTTATTTCAGCTAACTGTCCTGTAACATAGTTATACCTTCTAAATACATTCACAGCTCAGTCCAATTGAATATTCTTATAGTTTACGGTTCCAAGTGTGAACTATTTGTTATTGTCAACGCTAGTTTCATCATTACAAAAGGAAGCGGGGAAGTCGCGTTCATCGCGTTACCGCGCCAGACGACTATTCGTGTCGTGCTGCTTATAATCGTATTTAAATTAGACATAGTAAAGTAAGCAGTGCTTTCACTGGTTATATTATTGAGTTTGATTATTAAAGAATAATTCCCAAAAAAGAAATGGTATTTCTGTTTGAAGTTCATTTATCATTTTTAGGTAGTTTTGTAGGCATTTTTAGGCAGATGAAAAAAACGCATAGTTATATACCACGTGTAAAATTAAGTATAAATTTAAGATTTTTTATTAAAAAAAATAGTTTAGTTTAATTGATTGTTCACACACTAAACTATTTATTAGTCTTATTGGTTACCAAACTTAACTTATCATTTTAAATAACGTATATTCATAATGTTCCTTGGAGTTTTGCGTATGCCTTGCCAGGCGAAATTTTATCAAACAGGCTGAATCGCAGAAATATAAATAATTATTAAATAAACTAAACATGAACTAATAAACTATAATATGAAGAAATACTTACACTACATAACTAAAATTATAAGATTAGTTTGAGAATTCCGCAATAACTACCAGATTAATTAATGCCACTTCAAAACATACAAACGAACTCACTATATTCCTAGCTTAGAAATCGAAGAAGTCCGTAATTCGTGTTAAAGAACTCAAAGAAATGATGAATCAAACCGCATGCATTAGCGCTTAAAATTATCCGATCTTATTTTTGTATGGAAGTGGAGCAGCAACGAATAATAGATAGCTAGAATACAGCAGCAGGGATTTTCATAATTTTGAATAATAACGAATATTTAACGAAGTAGTATTGGGTACTATGTATGTAACGCAGATATAATAGAAAGGAAACTGTAAAAAAATCGTGCAATTAGTACTATTTAGATAGTAATTTGGTAGCACTGGTTTAAGGGTTCCATATCTAATAACGAAAAGACGAAACGCTAATAGGATCTCTTTGTTTCCCAATTTTCCATATTTTTATAAATACATGTGTGAAGGCCTTTATATTGATATAGTTTTTATGTATTATAAATTTGACATTGGTATAGAATACTAAAATTCGTAATCATATATTACTAACAAAAAACCCTTGATACTGAAAGTCTCGTTCAACCTTATTGGAGGGGATACGCGATAAATTTATCTTGCTATTAATTTCATACAGTGTTTCATTGACAATGCCTGCAAAATTAATTTGTCGCTTAAACATATTTACGTGGCCAGATTCTAGAAGCTCTTTAAGTGTTATTATAAAAGTGTGTAATAACACGGAACCCTTAGGGCATGAGTTTTATTTGTTTCTGCACTCGTTTTACTTATTATGTGTATTATAAAATTACTTAACATTATTATAAAAAAATAATATCTGTGTGGTACGCATGTCAAGAGTGATCCTTCTATGGAAATGTTTACTTTAAATCTGTACGACAAACTAACGACGACCAGCTTTTTTCCGAACCGTTTGTAGTACTTTGACATCAATAGAGTTTTATTTGGGGCTACAAATACGGAATAGGTTCAGTGCTTTGAACACAATCTAACCTGATGTTAAGTCGTGATGTGGTCCAGGATGGTAACCACACTAAGCCTAGAAATAGTGGTTCTCAAGTGATGCTTCCGGAACACACCTATTGGTATTCGGCAACAGGTTTTCAAACTTGAAGGTGGTAGCTATCCAGGCGAGCATTATTAGAAAATGAACCACCAAATTAGAAACCACCATGCTATGGTTTCCTCACGATGTTTTTCTTCACCTGAAGCTCAGGTCGATATTAGAGTCGGATAGGTGAAGTTCGAACCCGCGTCGAATGACGCGAATCCAGCCGCACTACCCGCAGCGCCGTCATCGCTTAATCGCTTATAAAAAATGAACGAGAGGTGTTGTGGGACACCCGATTGAAAATAAGTTTCCTTCTTTATTTATTATGTATTATTAAACAACAAGAAGAAATGGTAATAAAATTGTATTTAATAATTCGACCACGGACGTAATATAAAGGGTTACCATTAAAAAAAATTTTTTTCAATGTCTAGCTATCCCAAAGAATGATAATTACATAGTCAAAATATGGAGGAAAGTATTTAAAAAATTAACATAATCGAGTTTCGAATCTTCCATCCGGGTCTAATGTAAAAGCATGTAAATTAAAAAAATAACAAAAAAATAAATTTTCATCGTTTAGAATTGTGATTATACAGCTGGCTGTGGACAATGCTTCCTGGTGGATTTTCGCGTGCGCACATACATACACCCGTATATATTAGAAAGAGAGGGAAGGTCACCTGGTGCGGGAATAACGCTTTTTCCTCCGCAACGAATTCTGCCAGTTAAGCAAACAGCGTTAGGAATTTCTCTCCAAAAATATATCTCTTTCTAAAATTTAATCATGCGCGCACCCTTCATCCAGAACGAAGACAGTACAAGTAGGAGACGATAATAATTCTACAGTGAAAAAGTATAGCGTGCTTATTGTTCTTGTATCATTCTCTCTTTAATATTCAAAATCATGTCGTAACTTACTATAATACGTATAATACGTAACTTACTATAATACGTAAATATTCCTATTAATATTCTGTATTACTCACAAAGCGCGCAAAGAAGTTTCACTTCAAAAAACCTTGTTAAAAACGACAATAAATATTAAAGTATTTTACTACCGTAGTGAGTATCGTACTGGTACTGATTTTGCTGTTCCATTATTGACTATGTATCGACCGTGTAAGAAGTATCAGCGACATCGGATGCGTGTGCTTTGCCCGGGCGAATCAGTCGGGCGGGCGGTCAGAACGTACGCGCCCGCCCGTCAAACACTGCGATCGCGTACCTTGCGTATTTTCTGTTGCGTTCTATTGGTGCATCCTCATGTGAGGGTACGTCATCCGGTTCTCCGGATTTTCGTACCAGTCATCGATTTTGCTCACAGTCCACTCAATTCCGGTGGGATTACACGCATACCCAGCGTACGTAAATTAAAATTAATAATGATAACTTTCATTCTTTAACGCCAAGTGATGGCTGCCTATTCGTTTCATGGTAGTGCTGATACAGTTTGTGGCAGTGGGAACTCGTCGTCATCTACTGCGTCCAGTGATAATAACACCTTATGCTCTTATTCGCTTAAATCTGCGTATCAAAAGATGTCAAAATATTTGACACAATCGGCCTTCAACGGTAATGAGGGTGAGTTTATATTGAATAGTTATCATGACAAAATGAAAAACATCTGTTTTACTACTTTTTAAATGACCCTAATGGTCAAACGAGGAAATATTAAGTATATAATGTTCCGCTTTTTTTAAGTATATGTTGCTTTTTTAAGTATATCTCTATATATGTTGAAGGGCCGTCAATATATGTAATAATATTGATGTTTATAAAAGTCCAACATACTTTGTTATTTAGTTTTAATCAATACTTTTTTATAAATAGGTATCGCTTTCGTTATAGTGTCAATAGTATTTCTGATTAAAGTATTTCGAACTATGAAATCAATATAAAAAACAGCAAAAAACACCATAAATTCATGCGATTAAAATAGAAATATACATATTTAAAACTAGCAGATTAATTAAAAACATATGAATAAATATACAGTACAAAAATTATTACTTAAGTGATACTGCGCTATTTAATTTATTATTCCGTGACACAATACAAGAGGTGATACGATGAATTAATCGGGAAATCGGGAAAGTCAGCTCAATATCCTTCAACGTAACATAAGAAACAAATATATATATTTATCACGAAGCGATGATGTCCCAGTGGATAGTGCGGCTGGATTCCACGTCAATGAAACCGGGTTCGAGCTCACCTATCCAACTTTAAAATCAGGCTGAGCTTTCGGTGAAGGAAAACATCGTGAAAACATAGCATGGTGGTAAGGCATTTTCTAATAATGCCTGCCTGAGTAGCTACCACCCTCAAGTTTGAAAACCTGTCGCCAAATATCAATAGGCATGTTCCGGCAGCATCACTTCAGAACCAGTACTTCCAGGATTAGTGTGTTTATCATCCTGGACCATATCGTCATTTAACATCAGGTGAGATTGTGGTTAAAGTACTGAGGTTATACCGTGTAAATATTTTCAAAAAAAATTGCGAGATTATGAAAGAGGCTTTATAAAAAAATATTATTCGGTTTATTTAATAGAAATAGGCTTGACTGATAAGACACGGGTTATGAGAATTGGGTAATGTTGGGTTTTACTTACGTACAAACCTAGGATAATATAAAAACTTAAAAAATGCAAAACATTCTGTTAATTCAAACAATATGTATCTAGATTTCAACGTCGATAAAGTAAATTTGAACAACGGTTAATTGGTTTATACTAAACCCAGTGCCAGCGTTCTGTGAAAATCTATAAAACAAGGCTTTATAATTCATTGCAAATATAAATTACAAGGTTTTATTTAAGCATAATATATAGGTTTTAATTTTGTTTTCAATTATCATTAGATAATATACTTTATTATATACTTTTATTACAGTGGTTATTATTGGTCATTACAGTAAGTAGGCAAATATAAAATATATCTACAAGGTATTAATAAAAGAATAAGTAAAAATGAGTATTTGTAAATCTGTCATCTATGCTCTTTTAAACTATTCGCGAAACTTCGAAAATGGAAAAATGAGTCAAATTTAAAAAATTCATTACTGCTTAATAAAGTATGAAGGGAAACATGTAAAACAAGCTTCAAAAGTTAGATTTAATGTGACAAAGTTTCTGTGCTTTCAATCTCTAAACATTACTATTAATCATTTATAAATTACACGAAACAAAAATCACAGAATATTAAACGATAATAACTTAGGCCTATTAGGGAAATTTCGTAATTGTTATGCGAGTTATATATATGTATGTCTTGCTCTACATACTGACACATATGTGTTGGAACTTATCGGCAAATACCTTTTTTTTGTTGAAATCATACTTCTTTCGGCGTGTTAGGGAAAAATGATGCGAGTAAATTTTTAAGATGCGCGCGCAACCGTCACGTAAAAACGACACCCTGAAGTTATCTGTCAGCGTTTTAGTTTGTTCTATTATTTTACGTCAAAGAAGTGTAACTTCTTACGTGCGTACATAAGTAAACGAAATCTTTCTTTTTTGTTCCTTTTTGGTGTAAATTATCACAAATCATAGAGCTCCAAGGATTTGAACTAACTAACAGATAACAGATTATTAGTTAAGTCATTTTTATTGTGTATAATTTTAAAATTACTATAAAACTTATTGTTTTTCTAAAGTAACAATGCGGATTTAAACGCTGTACGAGTTTGTAAATGAGTTGCAACGATCTTTTGATTCCATCATTTATTATAAATTAAAATTTAGACTTCTCTAAATTTTACTAATAATTTCTTAAAATTCGAATGAAATGTCGCGAGTAGTGTTATGGAATTATAATGACTGATTCTATCGCTTTATATTACCGTTGCTTTATATACGGTAAGATTATTTATTTATTAATGCTAATTGTAATTGAATAAAAATAGTGAACTTTATTTCAAAAACTACGGTTATCATTATTATGTTCTTTACCGCGTTCATAATATATCAATCAAACAATATCCAAAACTATCATCGCTGTTTTACACAAATTGCACGTGAATGCGCTCAAAATTATTGAATTCTCACAAAATTACTATTAGACATTAGTGTGACGAATGACCTTTATACACTGATATTATTTGTACACAAATCTTGATCCATTAATATACGTCACGGATTGTAATGTCAAGATTTTTTTTACTAAATAGATATATGAATGTATATAAGTCACCTACACCAAAATACAGTTTTGAAAATTGTCGTCTGTCTGTCTGCTTGTTCCGGGTAATCTCCGGAACGGCTGGACGGATTTTGACGGGACTTTTTTTTGGTATATAGCTGAAGTTACTCCGGATAACTTAGGTTACTATTAATTTTCAAAATTAATTAGGGTTCCACGTAAAAATAAAACTCATATAAAATTAATAAAATCCAATTCAATACACAGTTTTACGGGCAAGCACTTGAATTTATTAGAAATATTTTTTCTTTCTCTTATTACAAAAAAAATATTAGGGTTCCGTATAAAAAATTAAAATATATATGAAACGCGGGTGCAGCCGCCGGCGTTCAGCTGGTATCTAATATAACAATCCAGAATTATCTTTTTATTAGCGTAAATGTTAAGTTCCCATAGATCCACGGAATCCACAAAAAAATGTCGAAAGTATGTACTAAATAACGATGAACGAAAAAAACAATTTAGGGTATTTTTTACAATACTTCAGGTGTGTTTAATAAATAATACTTTGCCAACGCTTATTCTTATTCTTGAGAAATAATCGTAATCAGGCAGTATACGATTTCAACACGCGATACGGTGTCAACTACAATGATCTCACTACCGTTTACATATCTTATGTCCGTTGTGAATTTACTAATAAATGCAAGCTGATATGTCTGTCTAGTGAAAGTGCTTTACGATCGTTACAGATTGTTATAATTTTTTTCCTTAAATTAAATTATGGAAGTATTTAAACGTCGAATCATATGTTCAATATTCGTGCTCTGACTGAAACAACATTTGAAGAATATTGCTTGAGCCAGTTAAATGGTTTAGATTTTCCATATGCGCTGTATACGCCTGTCACTTGGATGTTGCGCCGTGAAGTTTTACAGTGCGATCATGCGACCTCTTCGATACGCTGCTTGTCAATTCGTTTTTATTATTTAATTAAAAAACAAATATATATAATGGACTTTACGTTGACGCCTTCAGAAATGACAGTATTTTATACATATTATAAAATTAAATAATAAGAAAACGCTTTGAAGACTTATCCAGCCGCCCATACAACCTACGGAATATTGGAATACTGGAAATATATGTAGGTACCTTATATAACATCACTGGGACAAACGTTTATATCACACCAGACACCCTTACATAGCCTGCGGCTACAGCATACTCCAGTTACGTGTGCCGGGTTGCAGACTGGTAAGTGTATTTTTATTATACAGCGCATATGGATATTCTAAACCATTTAACAGGTCCAACCCAATAGTTTATAATATACTACATCTATTGATAATACACATTCGTGATGGTCGTGCATCGGGTAACAGGTGCATTAATGTGACTATATTCTGAAGGCTCATCTTACATATCTCGAATGTTTCATCAACTTGCTATGTCAACTGCATAATTATTTAATACGTCGATTACCCATAAAAATGAGACAATAGGAAAAGATTGGAAAACTGGCGTAAATGCCAGGTTAGTGCTCAAGGGGTTAAGAATAACGAATAATTAATGTAAAGGAGTTAAAACTTTATACCGATTCGAACTATAAGAAAACGTTGAAGGTACAAAAAAATTAAAAACATGTTTCCCTCAAGCATAAATATTCTCTAATTATAAAAGCTCTTCGTGATTTGCATACAGATAGTTCATCGTAATATACAGACCAGTAACCGTAAGAAAAAAAGCAAAATCTAACACAGAACAGAGATGAATGAATCTACATAGAAGTAATAGTAAACGGTACGTACTATCACGGCAATATATCAGTACTGCACGTGTTTCATACCGTACCGTATTACCGTTTCCATGAACTAAATGTACTCAGGCTATTAGTTCTTCGATATGGTATGCTTGCATAATTTAAAAGATAAGAATAATAGATCACATAAAAAATCATGTGTTCATTATATAATCTATTATGTTAGTTCTAAGAATTAAAGCCGTAGGAATTTAAAAGTTTATCTTTATAACGTGGGACGTGATAGAGTCGTGATAATAATATGCCATAACTAGTAAGATCATATAGATAGATCAAATGGAATGTCACTAAATGTTACTCTTAAAATACGATATACTGTATGTTTTTTGCACTAATAAATGACAAATGGACCTTAAAGTAAAATTATTTGAATTAAGACCCTTAATATTGTATTTCACTTGTCCTAATTAATATACTTTGATATGATCATTAACCTGGCGTTGCACATTTCAAAAAGGATCGATTCGGCATGTCCTTTTCTTCCACTCTCTATCAATTGTAATCACATTACTCACACCTTTTACACAAATGTCAATTTTCACGCAATACATTCGTGTCTTTTTTGTGTTCTCTTTACATTTGCATCATTCAACCTTCATACTTAACACTCTTCTAGTCACGTGACATTTATCTCTACTTATGATGTGTTCATACCACGCCAACGTATTATTCTTTAACTTAAGAAAGGAAACTTACCTCTAATATCCTTATTCAAAAGCTTATCCGTTCTAGTTATAATAGATATCCATCTTATATTCCCAAATCTGTTACATGTACTCTTTTTCATCGGTTTCTCTACTTGCCCAATATTCAAATAAACTATTGAGTTTATTATTGTATCTAATGAAAGTTACCAACTAATAAAATAGTATTGTTATACAGAAGTAAAAAAGAAACGTTCATTATAATATATACGATGACTTATACGTTGAAAGGTCGAATCGTTGAACTTTGAATTTTAGAATTGGATAAAACTATAAAAAAGGATGCTAAGAAATACTAAGTTGATAAGAAGATCATAAAATTGTTATTTGAAAATACGTAACCTGTGAACATGTTCCCGGAGCATATGTACAACATCAATGATTCTGAATATAGAAATGAGTATTTGGAATCACCGTTACAAATGAATGATCAAGTGCTTTATTTATTCTTGATATTCTAAGTATGTAAATTATGGGATAAGTTAATATAAGAGTACCGTCGTGTAAAACACGGAGACCATAAATATGCTTTCGGTTAATTCAGTTTGCAGAAACTTCTGGTGCACTTCAGTTTTGATCAGTTACATATTACTAAGTTATAGAATACTAGGTGTTCTCCGCGGTTTTACACGCGTAATTCCCGTTCCCGTGGGATTTTTGGAATAAAAACTATCCTATGTCACTCCTTGGATTCCAAACTATCTTCATACTTTCATCCACTCCGTTTCAACCAAAGCGGACCAGTAATTTTTAAGTTTATTCGTTACATACAAAAATACAAGTCTTTCCTCTTTATAATATTAGTATAGATAAAAGTGTGAAACATAAATAAATAACATTTAGAAACTTTATAACTAAAAACAACAAGAGAACTTAGCTACGTATTCCTAGTAAAAGAAAAAACATGATTATCAGTCTATTCGTTACGTCAACAAACGTTAGGTTTTACTTCATTCGAATGCCTTTTAGAATTTGTATTCGAAATGTTTAATCTAAAATGAATTTCGTGAAATATTCATATTTATAAATTAACGATAATATCCTAAATTAGCAAGCATATTGTACATGAATTATCTTAAATTTAATCCGTTTTATGTCTGGTACTCATTGTAATTTGTTTTTGAAAGTCGATGGATGTAAGTTTATCACAACAGTTTAGTTTTTACAAAGGAAAATGTAAACATACATATTATATAAACTAAGGCAAAAAAAAAAAATTAAACTGGAAAAATACATTAAAAACTTCGGAATTAAACTGAGAAAGCGAATATTTTTTAAAATATGACATTACTCATTCTTTTACTTATTATTAATTCCTAATTATCGTTTCCTTAATAAATTCAATCTACAAATTCGGAAAATTTACGATATTATTATTTATGCAACGATACTATTTGGGCCCATTTCGTTCTTATGCCGTAACTGTCCAATGGGACGTGCACGCGCGTTGATACCTTATTTGAAATTGAATGGTTGGTATCCGTACGAGGACTGCACAATGATCTCGACCAGTGGACTCGTGGCGCGCGTACGAGTTGCTCCGACATTGCCGCGCATCTTGCAATTCTGTGACTTTTTACTTATGAAACGTTTATTACCCAGCCTTGTCTAATGGAGTTACACGATGGTAAGATATTACAGGACGTAAATGCCACCTATTCGATGTTACATTAATTTGTAGTTGTTGCTTGCTTCCCTTGCACCAACACTAGTAAGTGATACTTATAAAATTTTGATCATTTTCCAGCTCTTTAATGTAAATAGCAATTTAAACTCATAGATTCTAAAATATTTGAATATTATTTCGCTGTTTCAAAGGTGTCGTTTGTTTTCACGCTCTATAATAAACATGTATAGTTTCAAACTGCGAAAACGAATTACAGTCATTGCGAATTTGTTCTGGTACTGGTTGGGTTTTTTGTTAAACTGTACAGTGTTTTTGTTTTGTTCTGTTTAATTTATAATAATGTGCTTTAAATTAAGCTCTAACTGTTACTATAACTTAAAGCAACGTTCAAATAATTTCAAAGAAAATCTATATATAAAAAGTCAACATAAAACCTATTCAAGACATTTTTCTCTTCTATTTTTCATTAAGTAGCTTTGGATGGGCTTTAGTAATATTGTTTTAAATCAGTTATTTTTATTTGTGTATAATAAATGATTTTGATAGAATTTCGAGCATCAAGGGAAAACTAGCATAAGTAAAATATTGTTTTAGTCGAATCAGCTCAATTTTCTTTTACCTATAATTAACCTACAATGAAATATCTTCAAAATTCCGATTTCTAAATTGAATATACTAGAGAAACAATATGGGATATTGAGTTGATAAGCAACATAGTTATCTAAAATTATTTTTATCGTTTCGACAACTTTTCTTTTCGTTTAATTAAATCGCGTATCTTTTGTAATGTACTCAAATAATATATAAATAACATTAATTTTAGATTCATCTTAAGAAATAATCTTGATTACATAAAAATACACTTTAAGGTGGTAGTAGAGCTTAGTAATAATAATATTAACATATAAAAAACTGAAATTTATTTATTTATTTATAATAAAAATTCACAGCTCGAATTTAAAATACGTAAGGATCGATACTTACCATCAATGATAATGAAACCATCAATTAATGTTATACTTTTTAGAATACTTTGTTTACAAGTGTGTATAAGAGAGTCAAAAATATGTGAACGTAGAGTTTAAGTGAGTCTTTATTAAAAAAAAAAAAGATTTTCTCTTACATTTTAAAATATAATTCAGCTTCTTAAAATCGATAAATGTTGCCTTCGGCACTAGCTTATTGTTATTTATTAAAATGTATTATATATGGATGCAGCTCGCTATTCCAAAGATGGAAAGCACGTTTGTACATGCATGTCGATTGTCCGAGCTCTACTGGCGCCTAGCGCCGGCACTCTGGCTTAATTTAGCTTTTATATTATGTATTTTAATCCAGCATAAAGTCTTTTACATCTCACTGCTTTCGTAATATTGTCTAATTGCGTTTCTCTTATAATAAATGGGTTACAATATATTTATTTTACTTATTTAACAAGAATTGATTTGTCCTTTTTAAACTCTTTATTGAGAATTCAGTTTATTACTTATTATTACTCAGTAATAACATTCATGAAAGTTTTTTTTTTACGTATATCATCATCACGTCAGGCGGAGGATATCCACGAGACACGACATAGGCCTTCCCTATTGATTTCTAGAACATCCAGTCCTACGCCACCCGCGTCCAGCTGATTCCCGCGACCTTCACCAGGTCCATCTTGTTAGGGGTATACCCACACTGTATCTTCCGGTACGTGGTCGCGATTCGAAAACTCAATAGACCCATCGGGTATCGATTCTACAATGTCTTCAGCCCATAGTACACATAAGTGTGGTTATTTTTCGGGTTGTCTCGGTTACTTACGTTCTTCAGCGAGTCTCCTCATCTCTGATATTTTCCGAAATCACTCCTCCCCTTTCAAGCTTCACGCGATTAATGCACGACCGCTTATGGTAATGATCACTTATTTGTAAAAAAAAAAAAATACATAGATATTTTTTCATAGACAATTAAATTTCTTATAGTTATATATATTTGTATTGTTCTTGTAAAATTTACATTTTTCGTTAAAGTCATTCAATAAACGGTGGTGAATCCATCATCTTTCACTACGGATGTTAAAATTTGTAGTAACGCGAATTTATTCACACACCTGCGCCTACAAAACTTTATTTTTCCTGTTGTGATTCATGAAATTTATGAAATTTATCGTATCGATATATGTTTATAGTTTTGTATTATTGGTTGGCGCCCAATTTGTTCATTTTAAATAAAATTTCTGTTATTATGGAAAAGCAAAATGCTATTTGGCCTATATAATTGTTTAGGTTAAGTCGTGTATTAACCTGGCAATTACATTCAAATGAGCAACTTATATTATTTCAGTTCCGTTTCTAAAATGAACGCTAGCTTGGTTACTAAAAATGTCGCCACTGGGCGGTGCAAAAATGCCATCTCATTATCCAAGTTTTGCATGAAATTGATAAAGTTTTTTTTATAGTTTGACATAATTTTCATATAATTAAAATTACTAATTTATCATAAATAAATATTATAAATAGGTAAAAAATACATAGGAAATATTATATTTTGTATTGGGGATTATTATAACTCATAAATTGCTTCCATAATTACATAAAAAATTCAATTTTATAGAATATCATTAATTACATTTGATAATAATTATAAAACTAAAATATATTTAAACTATTAAAAATACAAAAAAGAATTATAAAGGTATTAAACTTTTCAGAAAAAGTTCTATTTACATTATTAATTATTTATTTTTTGGAATAACCCATTGTCGCCAATGTAAAAAATGATTTTTTTTTATAATCCTCTAAATATTACCACCCTGGGCACTAGCTTCGAATGCCCCTAGTATAAATCCAACCCTGATTATTTGTAATACAAATTATAGTCATTCAAGCACGATAGACTCGTACAAGTGCCAATAATTCTCTCAGTGAGCGTGTATTTACATAGATAATTAAACATTTCAAGGTTGTGCCTACATTTCTGTTATTTCCTGATTATGTTATACAGACTACGTTGCTACGTGAAGTATACGTACTAATTGTGGAAACAATATTTTATAACCGCAAATTGGTTCCGTTTTATTAGGAAAGAATGGTTAATCGACTAAATACTTTTCTTTATATGAATAATGAATCGATGGACGTTAAAGAAACTGCGAATCATTTAAGTACCTACGAAAGTTGTTTAATAAAATGCATACTTATTAATTATTAACCATGTACTGAAAAATACGCTACATATGTAGTAAATAAATATTATATAATTTCAAGTTAACTAAGCAGCCCGCATGTCCTTCTAGTAACTAGTGTCCTTCCGATGATTGGAATACAACCATAATCATTATTGAAAGTTTCCAGAAAAAGGAACTGTTTCCAATTTTGATTGATAAGTCAATACCTAGTTCAGCCTTAGCTACTAAACTACATCAAAAAAGGAAATTGGTTTATAACCGGAGGAGAAAAATGAGTTGAACAGTTTTATATCGACTAGAGACCGGCTTCGCCTTTCCGCCTTCGCAAGAGCAAATAAATTAGAGTTTTACAAATAGAACATAAATACAACAGTAAAAAAAAAAATAGAGACCCCCACCTGTGGATTTTTCTTACATTTAGCATTTATATAACCGTTGTTTCTTATAAACGAAAAGTGCAACTCGAATAATTTCAAGAGTTATTTATATCATAGTTACATAATCCACCTTAATTATATTATATACCTTATTTAGTTCGTTAAGATATAATATCATTCATTCAATATAATGTCATACAATTTAATGTCATCTTTCGATTCTACAGTCCGTTCACAGTTATTTTACCTCTAGCCGATAAGTTATCGTTCTGAATATTGTGTTATCATGTTTGATATGTATTATTCGGCATGATTTGATTGAATATACAATTCGAATGAGGTTTGAAAAACGTGTCAGATTCAAAATACACCGGCCGGAAACATGACTTATCACAGCAAAAGAAACTTCGTAGCTACTGACCACTTTGGTATATCGATGAGCCAGATATACATCAGTTGTAAGATATATGTTTCGCTTAAAACCTATAACTATGCATCAATAAAAACAATGTAGTTAATATATATTTTATTTCTGATCGCATATCAATCAAAATCGTCTTTTTTGGATACCTATTTTTCTTTGAGTTCTTAGTATTGAGACATAGAACCTGCACCTTCTCTTTCTGTTCGAAAAAAAAAAAAAACAACATAAAATTTATTTATTTCTTGCATTGTGATACAAAACAAGGTTTTTTTTTAATTTTATAATAAACCGAGATGACTTTTTGGATATTTATACCAATAAAATTTAGAAAAAAAATACTGCACAGACAACACTATTTTACGTACGAGTCATGGCGGTAAATCGTTGACGAATGGAATTAACAGAGCTTTATTTGATATTTATCTTTCAGAGAATGTACGTATAACTAGAAAAATATTTGTAGCAATACTTTAAAAACGTTTTGGCATGTTGTACGATTTCAATATACTATAACAAGTTAATATCCAAAACGATTGACAACATATTTTAACTACGTGACAGCTAGTAATGCCAAAATACTAAAATGAGACTTCAGAGGTAAAAGCATTTCTTGAGCGGACTATACCCATGTTTAATTGAAAGAAAAAATATTACAGTAATTTAGCTATTAGGACTTTTATTTGGATTGTTGGCATTTGTTATATGTCAAACAAAACGATTAACGATAACAAAGTTCACGACTCTTTTCGTGTCTATAGGGAATTAGAAAAACGCTTTCAATTACTTAACCAGTCAGACCTTTGAGTTTTTTTAATATTAAAATACCAACATATTTAGTTCATCCATTGTGATAAACGCAAAAGAGAACATTACTTGTATTCGTTTACATTAGGTAATATCACATTTTTATATATATTTTATAAACAAAGGATATTTTTATAGAAAAATTACATCTTGATTATAGAAGTCGAGTTGGTAAGTTGTATATGTCGACGACTGTTAAATAAATATAATTTTAATTATGACCGTCATGTAATCCCGTTTTATATGGAATGGGTAACTCATTGGCCGAATGTTGGTTATATACTCAGGGTAAACGTATACGATGACAAAATTACGTTTGCATCAGCTGAAACCCTAATCCCTTAACTACATGGTATAAAATGTTTTGTCATAACAGCAAAAAAGTTTGCATAAATATACAGATGCAGAGTTATATTTAAATCATGGCGCTCATCCGCAATGTTAAGGTTGAATTCCATAGTCGTGAGCAGAATCTACTGCTGCTATCGTGCATTTGTGTACCCAGGCCGAAATTTGATTTTAAACCGAAGTGTTTATGCATTGGGACACGATTTATGTTGATCGATACGAATGAAACTTAAAAACGCGCTAAGCCGTATTATATATATATATATTTATAACAGATTCGTGTTAGTACACCATTTATAACTCGAGAACGGTTGAATCAATTTTTATGATTTTGGTGTTTATGATTTTAGTTAAGACACCGTATTCACCAATTAAAAAAATATCATTAAAAAAATCAGTCATCAAACTAACAGTCAAAGACAACTGACAGCTCACGTAACAATGTCTATGATTTGTTTTTAAAATATCGTAAAACTTTGAAATTGAAGTTGACCGGTCGATGTGTTTGTTTTATGCGAGTGTCACGAGTTTCTACGAATATTAATATAATAAATATTTTGAACTTGACACTGGCTAAGACAAGCCGTGCAGAGCCATCAAAAAACACAAGAAGAAGAAATATTTTGTGCCGGTATTATTATTAACAATGCCGCGACCAAGAAAATCGAATCTCGATAAAACCGTAATGCAATTAGGATTCCAAATATCCCGGATGAAACTAGTGAAGAAGAACAAGAAATTGCACGTGAAGAGCGCCGTGTTAATATGACCCTAATTTTTGTTTCTCAATCACAAGAGCAAAGTGAGGTAGCCCGAGAAGCGGCTCCGTTGGCCGTGCGAAATCGTCGAGCAAACCTCAGAGATAAACAAATAGATTACTTGACGCGCAAGAAAAAAAAATTCAACTATTTGTTTGAATCTAGCAGCGTTTTGATACGATTGCAGCACTGATTACAGCTCGCATGGTTCCATTCAGATTGGGCCAATGGACGTTGTTTACGAGTATTATGGCGCATCCAAGTTTTGCGGAGATACGCCTGGATTGTGCTGCCTTAGTGACAAACTGAAATTGCCATTATTGACTCCGCCACCTGAGCCATTGCATTCATTACTTTGTGGTGAAGCAACCTAATCAAGACATTTTCTAGCGAACACTCAAAAATACAATGGTTGTTTCCAAATGACTTTATTTGGCGCAGACATTATCGAAGAACCTAGATTTAATGCGATATTCAAGGAATTTATTTTTGTACTTACACACAATACAGTAGAAGAATAGCATACTATACTTATTCCCGCAAGAAGACTCTACCAGTAAACCCAATATATTAAAACAAATAGTAGACGCAGTGTGTAATTTAAATTGTTATTTATTGGTTTTATTTATTTTATGTTAGGCCTTTGTATTATGTATGCTCATTCTAAAAAAAGTGTTTATAAACAAGTGATATTGACTTTACTTTGGGTTTTATAGATACAAGGACAGATTCACAACCGAATCGAATCATTTGAAACCTCCCGAAGATGCATAGCATACATTTTTACAAATATAATTCATGGCCAACATGGAGGAACAACTTGATCGACGTCAAGAGATCAACACAGTTATGACAAAAGCCATTCTTCAAGATCTGCAGCAAACTACTTCATAAACATCATGCGTTGGTCAAGACTGCTTTGGAACTCTTGCCAAATAATGACTACAAAGTCCTAATCAGAGTGGATAAACCATCAGCTTATCACACGGACACACATTTAACGCTCCAACAATAGGTGAAGTTGCAATCCTGATTGAAAACTGGGATATACGACATATTGTGCTTACACGTCGCGATACTGGGCAACTATACTTGTTGGTTCAGTAGTTATCATGATTCGAAACATAAAGCAACCAAAACAATGCAACGGAATGCGTTTGGTGGCAAGTAAACTGATGATCAATGTGATTTACGCGACGATACTGAAAGGAAAATTCAAAAGTGATGACGTTCTTATGCCGAGGATTCCGTTGATTCTAACTGATATGCCATTTGAGTTGAAACGACTTCAATTTCCAATTTGTCTTGTATTTGCCATGACGATAAATAAATCACAAGGTCATTCCTTGAATGTTTGTGGTCTGAATCTAGAAAATACATGTTTTCTCATGGTCAATTATACGTGACATGTTCTCGGGCCGAAAAATCATCTGCTTTATTTGTTCTTGCGCCTGATAACAAATCGAAAAACGTAGTATATCACAAGGTGCTTCACTAAAGAGTGCATCCTATGCACCAACATATAAGGCCAATAAAGCAAATCTCTTACTGGCACGTCATTAAAATACTTGTTTTTTATAATGTATGTTTTATATATATTTATTATCCTAATAAAGAACTGAAAAAATAAATTTGGATTAATTTTCATATCCTAAATCTGCTCATTCATTGACTATTAGGCAAAACGAAATTCTCCGAGTAAGCTAGTATTCTAATAAATAAATATGTCGAAGTTAAAATTGATCTAAAATAACTAAATATTCATTGTAATCAACTATACATTCAAATATTCATTAACATTATATACTGTTATGATTGATCTTATAAAATAATAATATTATTACTTTTAGCACTTTAAAACATTAAGAATTTAGTGTGCAATTAATTTATACGGTGTATTTATTTTTAATTCCAATTTAATAACAATAAAATAATCATACATATACATGCACAAGCTATGCCACCTTCAATATCTAACGAAACTAATCAGTATTGTCCAAACATTTCCTGTATCTTATTGAACATTAAACCTTTCATTGACCAACGGAATTATCGGAGGTATACTTATTTTGGAAATTATTCCCTTTAGTAAAATCATTTATAAGTTATACTGTTACATATTATATTGTGTTTCAGTTAAGGTAAAATCTCCTTTGGAACATATAAATTATTTTAAATATTAAATTATTTATAAAAAGGTAATTAAGGTAATTTCATTTTTTACATCGTTACAATACATAATAATAAAAAAAATCTTGGAACGCGAAATCATGTAAATTTCTTACACAACTATGCGGTAAGTTAAACCGAAAATTTCAGAGTATCCATAGTATATCATTTATATTACTAACACTTCATATCTAACTGTACAAACAGAGATAATTTATAATATATAAAATGCAAACCGCGGCGTGAATACGATCGTCTAACGTCTTACTTGTAAGAAATGAATACAAGCGTAGCCACAACCTTGGGGTTGTTTCTTTATCCGTGTGAATTTACATGGTTATACGAATGAAACATTATACATATTATTGCCACTTTTCATATTAAAACAAAGATGCCATTTTAATTGTGGCTTTATTTAAAATATGCAATATCATAATAATTATTTTAATATAATATTATAAATGATTTGAGTTTTGCAAAAATAATGAAACATTCACTAAAAGTAAACGTATACTTAAGTAGATGTATAATAATATTACAATAATAATTCCCGTTTATGGTTCATTTGTTTCACGTGAGGGGTCGTTGAAACATTACGTCAGTAGAATTTTAGACATTTTAACTTCCCGCCCGCTTGTCAGTAATAATAAGAAAAGCTTTCAATGGACACGTAAATATAGCCATCTTTTTTTCATAATTTTCTTAATTTATTAAAAGTAAATAAGTAAACATTGCCGACGTAATAACCATTTAGGCACATCCCTCCATACACCTTGCCAATAAAAATACGCAAAGCATAGATCTCCGCTCTCTTCGGTGCATACGTAACAGATGAGCGGGCCCTGACTAGTTTAAAAAAATAACCACAAGGACGCTTACGAGAGTAGCTGTTGAGAGAGAGATAAAAAACAAACTTAGAATAGTCACAAAATACGTCGAGCCGTGACAATGAAACCATAATGTTATTCTCCCACAATCACCACAAGCCATTATTGTACTGTGAAAAAAATAACAATTGGGCCATACGCCAACCAGTTTCACACGTTCATTTCAATCGGATTACAAATAGATTACAGATATCATCACGCTTCTACGAGTACTCAACTTGACATTGACATAATTTTATTATGCGACATCTAGTTTTTTTTTCATAAACAATTACACGGATACAATTAACGCATGTATTTCAAACTACCCCAAAGTTCAACTGAAAATAACTTTTTGTTTATCAAAAATTTCATAGATTAATATGTTGTCTATACTACGACATCCATTAAAAACTTTAATCTGGATAACATTCCATTATTTTATTAAGTAATAACGTGTATCACAAGTTTTATAAAAAAAAATTAATTAATTATATCATTAATATATTATATTATACGAGTATATTAATTAAGCAATATTATTTCTGATGTATTTATTCACTTCACCCATTCAACCGACAGACGTCCACTGCTGGACATAAGTCTTCCCCAAAGATCTTCCACGAAGACCGGTCTTTCGTCACACGCATCCAGCGGTCTCCCGCGACCTTCACCAGGTCGTTACTAAATGTTAAAAATGTGAAAAATACTGCAAATAAATGTGAAAAAATATTAAGTTATCAATATCGTATGGCGTCATTCGGGCGTCGCTGCGTGTTGTGGGGATATTTTATGTATATTTCTTTTTATATTATAAAAGTAGTGTAAATATTGTCGTTTAGAGGCCCACCCTCCGAGTGTCACAGAATCGATAGATGGTACTCGTCTGAGGCCTACCAAGGGGGCTACCCGCTTACGAAGTCGATCATACGGAACACTGATTTCGGCTAAGCTCGCTTCTTAAGTACAATCGCGAAGTGATACTATTCAATTTACTTAATTTTTTAATATAAATTTAATAAAAAATAAAAAAAATTGATATCAGTATTCATTTTTAACTTTACTCGAACTCTTTCATATTGGTGAACTCCATCAAGAAGATATCTGCTAAGATGCTTGAATATTTTATTTCTCTCAATTGTAAAACATAACTTTTTATGTTAGTTATGTTTTTCATAGTCATTTATGAATATCTTACCATGGTACGGCCGTTTCAAAAATTTTGTTTTTCTGACACTATAGTCTAAAAGAGAGTATTTTCAATATTATAGTATTTTGTTATATGTTTATTTTAATAAAGTTATTTTTTTTACACTTGCAATAATAAGGCAAATTTCTCAATTTTAAGGGAGTCGTACTCTTATACAAGATTTTATTTACATTAATAATATAATTATTATAATTATATTTTAAATTTGTTCATAAGATTAATATTAATTTCTTTAAAAGGTAATTAGATTGCAAGTTTTATAATTTTATATCATTAAATATAAAACGATATAAGAGTAAAGTTAACGAGTGTGCTTGGGCAACACTAGCTGTTTGTAGGCGGGTCGCGTGTCACTCTGGGCAGTCGCTGTATTCGTGACGCACAGTGCCCACATGTTCCTCTGTTCGTGCTGCTATAGAGCTTTAATCTTCCTAGCAGGTATATTTATAACAAAATCATTTTCTTATAAATAAAATTATTTTATTTAACGTTATTAATTCAGTGGCGATATCATTCGGATTAACTATTCCAGTGAAATCGGTTTCGTTTTATTCAAATGGAATAAAATAGTATTATACCTTTCGCAATGTCGTATAAAAGTCAACTGGAAATTGTGATAAATACGTCGGAAGCGTCGGTGATTGTGAGTGATTGCGGCAAACCGGCTGTCATTGGACCCCCTCATTCTGCTTTCTGGCTATTTCCCGTGCGCGTACTAGGGTTCTCCCCAAGGATATTTTGAATTCCAGCTTAATGCAAATCTACTTGTCGGCTTATTTAATTTAACAACAACCCAATAATCACAATAAGTTTCTAAAAACCGTGTCAAATTATATCATTATAATTGCAAGAAGATCTATTCTGTTATGATACTTCGAAGTTTTAACAAATCACTTAATATGCTCAGGGATATAATGAAATCATGTAGTTGTTTTGTCACAACCGTTGTTTAGGTAAATCAAAATGTATAAAGTTACATTTACATAATTTTGCCTCGATTTTAATAAGCAATGTTGCATAATAAAATATCTTAACGTTTAACCAAAATCTTCACAAAATCAATCAATACACAAAAATAATTTAGGTATTTTTTATAAACAGCGCGTCAATTACATAATAATAGTAACATTGCGTGCAATGGACATTGAAATCGAGTAATTTTATATTTGTGTTTCTTTTCGGTCTTAATCACATACTATGTGTTAACTATTAATCTGTCATTTGCGTTATGAAGCTCGTAGTCTGTAATTCCAAACATACATATTAGATTAATACGCAAGTAAGAAATAAATTATTCCGTTAAAAATATTTATTTCTTATACACTATTTGTTCTCTATTTTGTGACCTGGTCGCTGTTTCACTGATAGGCGACTTCTTTTCATTCAAAGTATACAAACAAAATGAACTACTAATGGAATGGTTCCGAGGCACGCATCTACACTGTGCTCTAATTGCCTGCCACTGATGTCTTTATCATGAATTATAATTAAAAGTAGTATAAATATTTTCTTGTTATTACTACAAAAATATCCCAAATACTTCCTTGGAAATTTGATGTTGTGCAGTGTAAGTGTAGTATAAATTACCCTGATTAACTAATAAGAAGTAAATTTTCTACTGATAACTAGTATTATTAATACAATAGTGTGTTATATTTTATAGAACATTGTCTACTATCTCATGCCGGTCATTTACAAAACGAATATATTGTATGCTGTATAGCGATGTTTGTTCTTCAAAATTAATAGGAAAAATGTAGATTACATCAACTAATGATTACACTCATGATATATACACTTATGGTATATATAAAAGTATGCAAAATAATATATACATAAAATACTTCACAAAATTGCCAATTTGTAGTCCATAAATGCAAAAGAGAAATGGAAAATGTCCCGTTTAAAATGCAGGTTTATATGTAAACAACATTGGAACTTCGTAAAATTGCTTATGTTGTTCCTGGGAAACCACGTACTCGATCTAGTTTAAAATACCGTTACAAGCTGAAACACTTTCATCGAGCGTTGTTTATCTTAAATTGGATCTAGTCTAGATTTAATTTGTCATTCTTTTATCCAACGCACACTTTGTATACAATGTTATTTTATTCACCCCCTCAAATTAACACTTAAGTTTGATTTGTGTTCTATATAATTTTATTCTTATTATTTACTTTTAAGAAAAATCACAACTGTTCTTTACTTATTCCAAAAGCGTCCTATGAAAGCTTTGACTTGATTTAATATAACTATGGATTTAGGCTAAGTAAATATAATAAAAGTTTTATAGGTATTCAGTTTTAGCGTCATCGTCAGACAATAGTGTCTTTTTTTCTCTAACTCGTATTTATATTATAATTATATACCACTATGAAGTAATGGTGGAACCCTGTCTTGGCTTTAATTACTAAACAATGTGTGTTATTCTGTATAGTTATGTATGCTGTTGGGTTTCCTAGTAATAAATAAATAAATATGATCCCAAAGAACATTACCGATTTACCTGGCAATCAGATCAAGCACCATGTCAAGCATGTCTGTATTATTTTCCGAACCGGTGGTAGTGTTTTTTACGTTCATAAGCGCCTCATTAGGGCCTACATTAAATAAAGTTTTTTTTATTATGGTTAAATTGAAAACTACATTAAAATTTGTGCAGTAGATTTTAAGTGATATTGTACATATTTATTTTCTACTTCTATTTAAAGGTATACAATGATTATTAACGAAGAAGTTTTGACATCTTTATACATTTTTTTAACTGAGTTAGTATTAAGAAATTCAAGATCATCATATTACAAGTAGTTTTAGTAGAAAATTGGAGAAAACCGACGAGTACTTACTTACACGACTCGACTCAGTTTCATATTCACACTATTTAATCGCATCATACAAGAACGTTATCAATATAATTTAATAAAAACATTTAGAATGAGTTCATTAGTCATATTGTATTTTTAATACTCTCTAATATTTTGGGCTTATAAATAAAATCGTAATTTAAATGTATAAGGGATCACCCTATTCAAAAATGTGTACCATTAAGTTTTATTGAGGGCCCCGTACCAAATCTAAAACAGATTGTAACGGGCAGGTTGAAAGATGATAAAGTAAGACCGAACTTTAAATAGCACTACAAAAAAACATTTACGCTTTATTTTTTCACCTCTTAATTATTCATTAACAACTTTCGCAATATATGAAGTTCGCATTGTAAATTTCAATGTAATGTCATATTGCTTAATATGTGGGTATTAAGAATTTGGTATTAAGAATTTAAAGTATTAAGAATTTATTGTTGTAACTACTACGGTCCACCATTTGGTGACCCCTGTTTTTTTACAATATATCTCTTGTTTCAAATCTCATTGTTTTATTATTAAAAAGTGTTGTACCGAAATTTATGAAGTTGCTTTTATACGAATTGTATTGATCGAATGAATGAATGAATCGAATTTTATTAACCGCACATATAAACCGTTTATTTGGTCTTACTGATGTTGATAGAGTAATTATTATCGAACCCTTGAGATGGGGTTTGTAAATTAGTTGTTGTGTTAGGAAATTTTCATCTCATTATTAAACTTTGTATTCGGAATTTTAAATTCAAAAGTATAATAAATACATCGTGCGTACATACGAGTACATAAATATTTGTACTCAACTCAATTGGGATCACTATATACTTGGTTAAAGTTTCATACATAATAAATTATAGGTATCATAGTTACTCGTATCGTTTCTCGATTTAACTATTGATGCTTTGGCTTCTTGAGCGCGTATACCTATAAATCTTTATCTAAATAGTTATATCCTATCAAGTGAAATCCAGTCGCTTTATTGAGCTTGTGTTGAATACGAACTACCTTAAATTTTACAAAGATTCTGTGAAGTAATTATAGGGGTAAAATTCTACAGTAACTATCACGTTGAATTTTATTCCAATCATTCAAAGCGCACAGGCGCAATTTTGTCGTTTCAAGAATGGAAATTATTTACATTTTTTTCCCTCAGAGGCGAGCAATTCTGACCCAGGCAGCAATGTGAGCGCCGCCAGTCCCGGCAAACAGCGTCGAGGATTTAGTGGGTGAGTGAATTTTGAAATGTTACTTGCAAATCTAGGTTAAGAAATATGATTACGTATGTAAATGGAAGTTCTGCTTTTTTTTATACGTCGTTCTTATTAGCAATCGTTTTACATCATTTGTGAGCGTTAAATGTCAATGTGCCACTAAGTAACACATATTTTAAATGTAAGTACCTATCCACAAAACAAAAACCAAACTAACACCTAGGATTTTCTATCGAAAACAAAATCTTTATCTTGGTATATCGTGTGCAAAGAGTTTGTCGTCGTTTTCGATTAGTCATCTTTTATCATTTGTGTACATTATCTAATTCCTACGAAGATAGCGATTGCGGCACGTAGCTCAGTTGCTTATTGCTTGTGGTCCCGACCGCCATGACTGGTCATGAGTCGGGGGAAGTGCATCGACAGTGCCCCACCTGCTGTGATCATATCAGGTTGTTCTTAAAGTGAGAGAAGGCTGCTTACACAGTCCAATATTTTACGGCCATATTGTAATTACAAGTAATTATATATAAGATGTACTAAAAGTGCTGATACTTTTAGCGTTTTAATATGATTATGTTAATTATGCAATGTGTATGATAATTTGTGAATATTGTTATGTTATAATGTTGATATATACTTTCACATTTCTTTAATGAAACGATCATCTCTTCATTCTTAATTAATTTTGTTTATTTATAGTGAAGCCCTTAATTCTCTTTGGTGAAGTTACGAATCTAATTGAGTTCGTGTGTAGTTTCTGGTGTCACAGTCACTATCTTTATTAGTCTTAGTCAACGGAATTTACAGGATTTGCGTATGAAATTACGAATTCTTTTTTTATGATATGTTTTATCTAAATTCTACTAAAGTCTATTAACGGAAATATTAAATAATTTGGAACATATTTATGAAGATATTAAAATATCGTATTTATTATTTAAAAAATAAAAGAACAGAAATTCTATAAGCAACATTATAAATAATTGGTACAAATATAGTTTATTATATATATATATATATATATATATATATATATATATATATATATATATATATATACATGATTTCTATGCCAGAAAAGTACAATTATTCAAAATTACATTGAAACTTGAAAATTCGTGCTTGGTAAAATTATATGGTTTAACTCTATTGCTTAAATTTAAATCCTAAGTTTAGATATATGTAAACCTAAATTTAGATACATATATATATATGTAAAGTAGAAATCATGTAAAGTAATTATCTAAAGTAGATAAAGTACAATTTAGTTTTTTTTTTTTATAAAGCCTTTATTAAATAACAAGTTACTTGATTCTTAGACTCTTAAATTATTTGCATGTCTCCGTGCGCAACAATAATAATATAAAAAGTTGTAAAACTTTATTTAAAGAAATTCAACTTATCCTGTTTGTAAAAACGCTAACTATCTTATTTATTTGTACCCGAAATTTTATTGTAAATGCTACAGACACGAATCTTGAAGGTTTAAGTGGTACTATGAACATGTATATTTTTTGTACGATGTTTTTATTGGTATTGAAACAATAATTTAAAAAAAAACTAACTCATTCTACAGCGCAAGTAATCTAACCAAACAAAATTATCTATTGTACAGGTAAAGAAAAACGGCGATTAGATAAACAATTGTATTGATAACACTATACTCAGACTATACTAATAGAACAAGCAAGAGAAACCCACGTGACACATTATAACATGTTTCATTAGTAGAATCATTATTAATGTCAATTATTTTTAACGAAAGCAGTAATTTCGACGATACTTTTGTATAAAACTGAGAATTGTCTTCCTGTTTTTGTCAGTTCACGGTTAGCTTGATGCATTTTCCTTTAAATAACAGCATTAACGAAGGTTTCTGATTAAATGATTGCCATCGAGTTACCCTTGAGTAAAAAATATCGTTATAGTATTCGACCTTATTGAAGTCTTGCCCCCTATCTTTGTTATTATTTATAAGTTACATAATATATTATTAAACTTATAAATAACTTATTAAACACTATAGCTAATTGTTATTTGAGATTGTTAAAATTTACTTAAATTATTTAATATTACATTACTTTGCTTGGCCAATATGTTTAACAACGGACTTTATGGTAGGAACATAGTATAATATCCCTTTGACTTATGGTTGATTTTAGAAATGAGAATCTTGACATTACTTCGACATATAATTCGCGCATGATATCATGAACAATTAAAATTGAATAATATCTTTTTGTACAAATAAAAACTTACTTATTATATCGTCTACGTGGTATATTTTATTGTTATAGTTTTTTTTTAAAGTAAATAAAAAATAGTCAAAATAGAAGCGAGTTAAATTTAGTAATTGAATTGAGTTAATGTGTGATATGGATATCTTCAACAATTTGTCACCAAAGTGACACGAGAATATTATTAACCCGTATTATAAAATCTGTATATAATACCGTAAGTAATACTCAAAACATACATTTCAGCGATTGATCGTGACTTTCTATTCAATAGCAACCAAATCCGAAGCATCATGTTTGACAGCCAATACTAAGCCTTTACGAAACGATCACTGATGTTATCGTAAATGGGTAACATATATATGTTATTAGTCATTTTACAAAAACAAATGACTAAAAGGAGTAAAACTAACTGGTCAATGTTTTGTAGGAATCACAATGTGTAAAAAAACTAAATTGTACCAGCTGATTTAAATACTCATAGTTATCGTAACATATTAGATATATCTATGATTAATATGAGCCAATCAAATATAGTTGAAATTCTAAAATTATGATTCAGTACAAAAAAAACTGGTAATAAATAAACTATGTTAATGAAATAATACGTCTAAATAAAATAAAAAATACAATGGCCTTTTATCGAAAGCTAAAAAAGCATTTTTAACAAATAACGAAACCGTATCAATAATATCTTATCATTGTATCATTTATCTTACTTAAATCTTACGAGCTATTTAGAATATCCGTCATTTAAATCGAAGACTGATCTCCATTGAAATGTAAGTAAATAAATACAGTGGGATCTAAATAAATAAGAGCTCAAGGGACCACGATCTATTATTCGCTTAAGTTAGCTCTATCCCGAGTTTATAGCTTATAGAAGTGCAGGGGTGGTCTTTCTCACTCATAGAGGTCATAATACAGTACTGCAACTAAATATATATATTTACATACTAGCTGTGCTCGCGACCTGCTCGTGGGGGATTCAGATAATTATATTCTAGTAGACAGCCTATATTTTCCCTCTAGATGCAATCTATCTATGTTCCGTTCGTGCCTCTACCCACGGAGAAGGTCAACCTGGCCAGACCAGGGCATCTCTCAAACAGCCTTCTCAGTGCAATGAAAAGTTCCCTTGCCCCTTGGTTTACCAATGTGATAGAATCCAGACTCCGCCGAAACTATGCACCCAGCCATTCTTGCCCTAAGAGGCCTGAATGGCGGCCTGCGCAGCATACTACCCATGTTATGATGAATCCTCCCTCCTTTGTGTTTTTATTATAGTATTATTTAGTTTATCAATGTTCTTGTAATGTAGTCTTCAAAATAGGCGAAATTATTATAACATAAGTATAGCATCAGAACTACATATATATGTTTCAAATTAAATATAAATAAATTATGTTGATTTAATTTATTTTTATTTCTGCTTATTTCACTATTTATTTATAATACTACAAAGCAAACACATATTTATTATGTGTTAATATGAATATAGATAAATGCTATTTACTCATTATATAAATGTATACATGTATAAAAATGTTACACAGCGTATAATACAACTATACCAAATTTCATTCAATTCGGTCCAGTAATTTTTGCATGATTGGCGAACAAATTAATAAACATACAGACAGACAAAAATTTTAAAAACCATCAAAATGTGTTCTGATGTCTATTCTGAAACTCCTCGTGTTATTTTTTTCTGAAATATACAGATATACAGATTTCGTCCCTCTAGCCTTTTATTATAAGTATAGATTAAATTTATTATATAGTTATATACTTTTATTTTTAAATTTTATAATAAGTGGATTCTGGTAAAATAGACTTGTTCCGAATTTCATTACGCGATTTCTCACATTCAAACTCATTCATGACTTTAATTTTATCACTTAGAATTGTACCACTCCATATCTTTCCGTGGGTGTCGTAAAACACCTGACTGCGATCGCCAACCCGCCTGAAAAGTATGGCGATTATGGCAATCACCTCCTTCATGAATGACACACTAAGAAACCGGCCCCTAGTCCCCGGGGGCCCTGCTATTCCTGATAATAATGATGGGTCAAGTGATGCTAAGAATTTCCGGCTACCACAACAAACAAGGGATCGACCTGGCAACGTATAACAAGCGAACACTGCGAACTGATAAGAAAATCGCTGAGTTAAAGGAAGAAATAAGCAAGTTACGGTGGGATATATTGGGATTATCTGAGATTCGAAGAGAGGGGAGTACTCGATAATCCCCAAATCCGATAACTTGCTGTATTTCCGGGAGGGCAAATAACAGTCCCAAAGTGGTGTCGGGTTCCTGGTCTGTAGATCCCTTGTAAATAACGTAGTGAAGATCGAGAGTGTGTAGACCAGGGTGGAGTTCCTGATACACAGAATAACCAAACGGTATTCCGTGAAGGCCATTCGGGTCTTCGGTACACTCCGGCGAAGAAGTGGAGGCTACTTATGAGGATGTTTCACAAGCCATACATAAATACAAAACCTGAGGAGGAATCGTGGGGAGCTGCGAGTGGGGTAATTTGGAGTTGTACTGCGGACCCACCGCTTTATGAAGAATGAGGAACTCTTTATGATGAACTCCTTCAGAAAGTGGGTACATAGAAAGTGGACTTAGATGAGTCCCAACGGTGTGACGAAGAATGAGATAGACTTCATCATGTCGATAAAAAAGCAAATATTCAATGAGGTATCTGAAATCAATTCTGTAAAAACCTGTATCGATCACCGCATAGTCAGAGGCATATTGAATCTGAATATCAAGCTTGAGAGATCCCATCTGACGAAGTCTACGCTTCGTTCGTTGCCCGTCCAAATACAAAACCCCGAGAGCTTTTAGCTCGAACTCAAAAACCGCTTTGATCGCTTAGGGAGCGAAGTGGACGAATACAATGATTGGTTTGTGGAAGCTGTCAATACGGTTGGGTCTAATTATATTTAAACCTGCCATATTCCTAGAACCGGCAAACTCTCTGACCTAACCCTCGGGCTCTTGAAGGAAAGACGTAAGATGGTCTTACAGTCGTCAGTCGATGCTAATAGGTATCAGCAACTCATTAGACAGATTTCAAAGTCTCTTAAACCCATCCTACGACAATGTAATACCGATCGTACAAGAGGCTATAAAGTGAAACAGAAGTTTCAAAGTTTTTGCTAGAGATCTGGCTATTGGGCATATCCGATTGACCAAGCTGAAGGTTGACGACGGTAGAATCATATTCTCCACGCCTGAGCTTTTGAGGGAAGTCAAGAAGTTCTACGACCTAGCTCTACACATCAACAAGAAACCCCAGTTGAAATCTAACCCTAGACCCAAGAGCTAGATTAACCCGACAGTTTACCAAAGATATCCCATACGTCAGCCTGTACGAAATTCAAATGGTTTTCAAACAGCTCAAGAACATCAAGACGCCGAGTGATGACGGAATAACAGCTGAGCTGTTGAAGCGGGTTTAAAATCGATTCTTGAGGTCCTTCAGAAGCTCTTTAAGTCCGTCATACTCAAGGGAAAAACGCCACAAGCGTGGTACACAAGTATGGTGATCCTCTGTTTCAAAAACGGTTATAACAACCTTTAGAAAAATTATAGACCCATCTCAGTTCTTCACTTCTTCACACACTTCTTCAAGAAATAAGCATATTTTTTTAGAAAATATTGACAATAGTATTATAATAATGCCCGCCTAGGTAATTATCACCTTCAAAATTGAAAACCTGTCATCAAGCACCTATACATGTGTTTCGGCAGCATCTGTTTTGAGAATCGGTACCTCTATACTTAGTGTGTTTACTATCCTAAATCATATAGTCATTTTCGGCCACAACATCAGATGTGATTTTTGAGACATAAGTAGCAGTTTCAGTCCACGCATAGACATCTGAGTGTCCGCGAAAGAGAACTAATATAGACTTCTGATTCTCACTCAGAGTTTTTATAGCTAAAAATTACGGGACTAGACAATTACTCTCGCTTATAGACATTTCTCTCTTACACAGTTATTTGCTTATACTATATATTAGGGTGTGCAAAAAATCACGATTTATTTTTTGGATATTTTCGGCTCAAAATATCACGGGTAATATAACACTTTAAGTTACTTTTTCGGTTAACCTTAAGCCCTTCTCACCAATTCCGGCGAAGGTCAAATTGAGGAAACTCTTGCATCCGTTGCCACAGCAATACAGTGACACTGTATCACTGGTGTCATATCAAGCTGCTCGATACATGTACCTATACTCACCACAGGCAAAGTACGTATAATGGACTTTTTTCTGTTTCCGAAACTAGAGAAGTTACAGAGCAGCACTGGTCAAGTTTCGTATCATTTTAATACCATTTAGTAATGGTAGCGCCATTATTGTCAGGTTGAATGCCTTAAGTACTCGCGGCAACATCCCTGTTGAAACTTTCAAAGCCCTTTAGTCATCAGTATTAGCCAGTGCTAAAACAAAAGCCTGGGATAATCTTGGAGACTCTTCATATCAACAGTGTTATTTTGAAGAAACCTACAAGTGATAACAATTTAAAAATCATTTTCAATTGCAGTTTTTCTTCACTGTAGTATTAACTTCTTATAAACATGGTTTCTAATTTGCAACCTGGCATACTAATTTTATAACGTTTTATCTTATTTAAGCTCGAAATTAACTTGCTTTCTGTACTTTGACTATAAATATTAAAATTTTACATAATACTCAGCGATATGAATATGAAAGTTTCACAATAAAATTTTCTTAAATTGGCTTCAGAAATAATAGTAACACTTTGTGTAAATTTAAAATTGTAAGTTTTTAAGTGAATTCATAATACAACATTTAACTACTAAAACATAAGTAATTCTCTTTGAATTACTAAAATGCTACAGGTGTGCACATAATAAATTACTAAACATTATACATACTTAGTTCCCCCTTAACGCGTTTAAAATTATCATGACTATCTTGAAGTTGTCGTACCTAAACGATTATTGACTCCTTCATTTATTGTGATAACAATATTTGTGCGCTTGTATTTGCACGTCAGTTTCAAGCGGACCCGTTAGGGTTGCGGTTAGGTGATGTGGTATCGATTACGCTGTATATATGTGGAACCAAGTACTTCACGTAAAGTGAGTTTTCATTATTTTTTTTGCTCACCGACTAGCTACGAGTATCTTATGAAGTCCTATGACTCCGGCAATTAACAAACTACCTATGTTATAGAAACAAATTAAAACAATTCCAAATATAATACAATATAACACACAAAATCGGTTTTTAATAATCAAAGATTAAACTAATTTGTTTACACATACATATGAATATGAACTTATGATACCATGTCAATGGACGTGGGTTCTAATCCACCTATTCAACTCTAAAATCAGCCTGAGTTTTCAGTGAAAGAAAACATCGTGAGGAAACCATAGCATGATGATAGGACATTTTATATAATGTCCGCCTAGGTAGCTACCACCCTGAAGTTTGAAAAACGTACAGGTTACGTCTAGGCTTAGTGTGTTTACCATCCTGAATCACATCGTCATTTAACATCAGGTGAAATTGTGGTCAAAACACTAAAAAAATGTATGTAATTTGTTATATATCGTAAGAATACATTTATATAGTTACCTATTTGTACAATTATCTCTTACTACATACTATACATAAAATATGTTGTATTTAAGAGTATTTAAGTGAGATATTATATATTACCATATTTTATCTTTAAAATACTTTAATATGTAGAAAACTACAAAACAGCAGCCCTAGTATATTATATAATGTGTGATAAAGTAAATTAATTAATATCAATTTTCTAAATTCGAAAACGTATTTAGAAGATAATTTTTGTAATTACCTACGAAAATTCTATTCATGATATTATTGATATGTTATGGCGTATGTATATCCTATGCACATTTATCCTTTATAAATTAAATATAGGTTATTTATTATTTAATGAAAACGATTATTTCTTTTTCGTGCTTCTTTTTCATTAAATATTTATAATTATCAAATCAACACGTAACTATTATTTAAACAAACAGACGTTATTTAGTCTTATGACTAAAGTCATTAGAATCTATGATAAATGCTTTGGGAATTCCAACAGTTATTTTTGCAAATCTTAAATCGGCTTTAGTAGGTAGCCTATTATAGAAATTCATTTACATGATAGCTGTAAATCCTGCTTCTTCCTGTTCGATTTCTACATGTAAAGTATAATATTAAAATGGTAAATTCGGAGCATCAAAACCTGGGACATTTTACATGGTTTATCACGGACACATGGATAACAACATTACACTCTGCTTATCCTTTATCCCTGATTTAATTTGTTATAGGTATTGATATCCTGTTTAATAAACATTGTCTAAGCATTGACAAGTTACAGCTGTAATTATATCATTCATTATTAAATTACGTTGACCTATTAGACAAATTTAATCTAATTGTGATAACGTTCAATCAAATTTACAATGGAGTAGTATTATTGTTGATAAACCGTTTACGCAAAAATTGTACTCTGAATGTAGTTTTTAAGTATGTATGCATTTGTCATTATTTTTGGTAATTAGTTAATACTAATGAATGATAATAATTATTTACAAACATACAAAAAAGTAGTATGTGAATGTTTTAGGCTATGCAGGCTTATATCACTGCGACCAAAATAGATCTATTGTAATCGCCTCACACTACTAAAGCTCCACTGCATTGCCCTATAGTCTGGATATACTGTAGAATCTTTTTGGCAGAGAGCATCTGTACCTCTTCTAAGAGCAAAAACTCGGTTGCGTATGGATGTGCTTTAGTGTTTTGTTTGCAGCTTTTTGTATTCTGGACACCAATGTGCCCAGTTTTAGTAGCTAATACTCGTAGCTGATTCATACTGATCATTGGAGATTATTCAGATTTGATTTGAGTGAATGCTCTTACAAGCTTTTTGTCTTAGCGATTTTTTTTCCAGAATTCTACCTAAAGTTTTACAGGTATATTGGATCCATTACGGTCAATAGAACAAGGCTTTTTAAAATACTACATATCGGTTCAGTTTCATTGCTGAAAATTCCTGTATGCTCTCGGATCGAGCTCGGAATTAGCTTGTTATTCTTACTCAAACTGTTTAACACCTCTTGTCTTTTGGGACACCACCCGGATGATTTGGGTTACTGAGTCCTCCAAACCAACTATGCGCACTTCAGACTATTAACCGGTCGGCATCTGCCTGCTCCACCCCATGAGGCTTTGGGATCTCTATAATCCGGAATTCTGTGATATTGGGGCGCACCGAGATGTCCTAGATCTCGTAACTCCTATATAACCACGGACTCCTTCAACCTCTCGAATGATGCCTTGTATGTTGTTTCCGTAGCTACCGTCTGAGGCAGTAATGATAATATCACCGCAGCCAAACACGGGAACTCTGGGAGCTTTATCATCGGTTTGGAGCTAGGTCCAGATACCCGCAGAAGCTGAAGAACCGAAAGCCATAACCATTGTCCTCTAAGTTTTCTTATTTCCTGCCTTCTTCCTGACCACGACGGACTATAGAGTCTCGTTTTTACAGCTAACAGAACCGCAGGCACGGCTGGAAGAAGAGCCCAGTCTATGCATAGCGGAACAATGGTATCCTATCTCTTCACCCTTGAAGCTGGTATTGAAACTAATCTCGACTGCGCCTTCCTCCGACTTCTTCCTGGTCTGCCAGCCAAGGGGCTATCCCTCCGGTTTGCTTCGATCTGTCGCTAGAGGAGGCCTCGTTACCCTTACCAGGGAGATTTTCCTTCAGGACCGACAACTTTGTCTTTAGGCCATCCTCTCAATGTTTTTTGTGCCAGCCCCCACAGCACTAGCTATAACATCTGACAGTGTACTTCGCTTGACCTGCTCTGCCAGGGGAGGATTATTCACCTTAGATTTAGTCATTTAGCCATCTCTGCCTCGAGTGCGTTCTGTTTAAGTAATTTCTTCCCAATTCGCTTCAGGTTTAGTGCCGCTATGGCACACGCTAATTCCGCCGTTTCCTTGCACCTTATGAGCGCCCTGATTGCCTCAGTCAGCTCATTATTCTTGAGGTCTTTGCAAAAGTCCTCTTAAAGTTGACAAACGTTTCTATGCCATTTGAGCTCATTTCGTAAATATCCTTGTCCTCATCATCACTTGGCAGCAGCGATGCAATTGCAGCCTCTGTTGGAGTGTTCCGAGTACCAAGTGTTCTACTCAGTTCAACTACCTTCAATTTGTTCACTAATGTTACGGCACTCTCCATGTATTCCACAGCCTGTGTTATGTCCTATTTTGGACTCATCAATAAACCACAGTAAGCTGTCTTCCCTCCACGTCATCTCAATGTGTAACACCAGAAGTTACTTGAGAGAATTTCGACAGGATAATGAACAATTAACGCAAAGAAATACTATGTATGTTGTTTATATGTATAAGCTATATTTTTTTTTTTTTTACTTTAACAACCGTCTCTACAGAATTAAATAAAGTTACTCTTCTGTGAATATTATTAAAAAAACCTATTACTATAATAGCTTTTGACATTTTTTATACAATGCTATCCTCAAGAAAATGTGGTTAAACTGAAAGAAACCTTTACTTTAATTATTTTTCATAAAGGGTGTGTTTTTCTCTCTGATTAAAATAAAAAAAATTAACTTCTTAAAAAAATATTTTCAAATTTACGATGGTTTTGTTCCCTTCTCATAAATTTTTAATGCGTATAAGAATAAATGATAATATATATATATATATAATATAATATGTTATATGTCGTATATCTGAGTCTACATAATACAGGCATTGTGGTTCACGTGTTCACGTTACTCGATTAAATCTAAAAGCTTAACGCTAAAAGCTTACGTCATAGAGCGTAATACAAAACTAATTAAATGCACAAAGTAATTAGAACTGTGAAATGGCGTTCTTTGTGTTTTAATTTTATTAGAATAGTTGAATGAGTTCTGAAGCTACGCTCCGTGACAACGAAGCGCACAATTTTAATACAGCACACTGCATAGTTTAATTAGAAGTAAAAGAAAATAAATGACTATAGAACAAGATAGAGAGAAACTAATGTAATAAAAATATACTGTGCTGTTTAAAAAAATACAATATACTTAACTTTGTTATTGACTTGTGTAAATTTATCCTGAGAATTCCATCGTGTCAGTTTTCCTGTTACCGTTATTTACATTTTGTTATAATATAGGTAACCCGTTTATAGACACCGATTTTGTAATTTATGATTTCCTCTAAGATCATTTTTTATTAATTCTACTTATAGAATGGAATTATACCAAAGACATGATATTTGCACAAGCTATAGTTATGATTTTGAAATGTTAAAAATATTAACTAGTATAATTATAATATAAATTACTAGAATATAATTATCCTTCGATTTCTTTTAATGAAATCAACTTGGAATCTTTATAGTTTTATCAGTAAATTACAATGTTAAACAATGAACACTAAGCTTTATCAGTTACCAGTTTGTAAAGATTGCAACAAATTTATTTTTCCTGAATGTCGAATTGCCTTTTTGTAGCAAACAAGTACATACAATTTACTTTTGTTCGTTCATGAAAGGCGTGAGATTGGCGCTGAAAAAAAACTTTAACACCAACATTTTCATTTAATTCCAATAATTTTATACAACACAAATATATAACTGACACATTTATTACCCTTTTTTCCACACGCATTGACATATATCGCTGAGCTAAAATAACCATGGATAAACGTTTTGAATAGCAATATTTTTGTTTTCATTGGTATGGTAATTTATTTATGAGATTGTTAATTCTAGAATGTATTTTGTTTGGTTTTCTTTATGTATGGGAAATCTATGTACTTGTAAATTATATAGCAATGATAGTTTTGTTATAACTTAAAATAAAATTTATTTTTTGACACGTTTTGTTAAAGAAGGCGATGGCTTGGTCTGCGCAAAACCTCACAAGGAAAGACTGACAAGACCCCGAGTGGGGCTCAGTCCCCGGCCACTAGCGATAAACCAGCACCCTTCAAGAAGGTGCTTTCCGACAAGAAATTAAAGGTGTGTTCATTATGAATAAATCTGAAATAAAATGTAATCATTGAAGACATGGCTAAAACAATAATATATATATAATACTATACTATACAAATAATCTTATTTTCCTGAAGAAACAGCGAGATAATGGTGTTAGGCAATTTTATCTGACCAGATTACGAACACTTTAAGGCGTACAGCGTTGCGATATATCTTGCGGTGAATATTGAGTTATCAAGCGGCACTTACCTTTAGATTATCGTATGTCGAGATCAAGTAATATAGATATAACCAGATGCCACAATACTTCTCAGTTCAGAGTAACAACAGCGACTATTGATCTTTAGGTGTAAGTAACCCGTCTATTTGGATTGTTTTTTATTTACTACTAGCTATGTTCCCACCGCTCCGGCCGCATATCAATTTTGTTTATTCCTCACAATTCCTCGCGGTTTATTGCAGTTTTTAAATAGGTAAACATTGGAAAAAATATTTTGATGGTCACTATTTTTTGGTCCTAAATTGTTTTTGGTACTAACTTCCAAAGACGTTTCTCACAAATTCAAACACTTGCCAGTAAAACCGCAAAGTTAATTGAATCGTATTTTTTTTTACACGGAACCCTATTTATTTTCCTAACAGTTTTTACTGCTAAGAAAAAGCAAAGAAATTTCTCACAAACTCAAATACTTGCCAGTAAAACTCTCAATAGTAATTAAAATATAAATTCAATAAAATTTCAATAGTATTATGGTCACAATTTTATGAGAATTTATTTTTTTACGTAGAAGTAGCCCAAGTTACGCTGTACACCTTTAAGCTATCTACAAGAATAAGAATCCCGTCAAAATTTGTCCAGCCGCTCCAGATATACCAGTTACCCTGAACAAACGGACAGGCAGACATATAAATATTTTAACATTTTTATTTTTGGCTTAAGTACCGTATATACTGTCATATGTATTCAGTTAATAAATTGTTATGTTGATATTACAAACAGACACTTCAGTTATGTTTATTTATATAAATCAAGGAAAGTACCGTACTGATATTACTATGCTATTTTAGCATGTGTTTACATTGATCGTTAAAGAAATACACGTAAAAATTTCTATATGTATATAAAAAGAGTCAAGATTTATAATATGTTTGTTCTTTTACTCACATCAGCTGCCATACCCTACTGACAATGGACGATCTGATGAAACCGGTGAAGGCAGCCATGTGATCAACTCTACGTTAGATGAGGCTGAGGATGACGCACCTGAAGCAGAACTGCCTCCACCTATGAAGCCGATACAAGTAAATACAGTTTTTGTTTTTTCACATACATGTTTGTTGATGAGTAAATAGGACATTAATCTTTCAGGTTCAACATTTTATTTATTCTGTATAGGTTTAGTATTTGATTATAATTTCTCCTGATATTAAGTAATTGGTGGCTTAAAGTAGTAACTCACTAAGCCTTGAAGAATCAACTTTCAAGTGAAGCTACAGAACATAGCATATATACATACATACATACATACATAATATATAGTTACTAGCAGAGTGCGAGGCTTCGCTCGCGTGATGTTTAGACTATTTGCAATATAAATATATATATATATAATACTTAGTGACAGATTTTCAATTTGAAGACATACTTATCAGATTGGTCAACTCACCACTGCTTCAAAGTTTTATTTCGTAAACAAATTCACAAAATTTCACCAGTAACAATAATGATATTTTTATTTTAACAAATTAATAGTTATAATTTATTTTAATAAATAACTAGTAAACATCTAGTAGTAATTACTAGTTTTCATAATTAACATAAAATATCAAATGAATGTTTATTCAACGGGGAATATTCATTTCGGTTGTTATTATTATCTTAACGAATTAACATTTAAATTCAAATCATATGGTAAAAGAGAAGCAATTTTTGTGTAACTATGCTTTGAAAAGAGTTTTTTTTACGTAGCATGGTAATTAATTAATCAGTAATTATAACAAGCCGAGCCTTACCACTGGTACTATAAAGTTTTTAGATACAAAATTATACTACCGTGTTAATTAAGTTTTGTTTAAAAGTATAATAGTGAAACTAGTAAATGTATTATATAATTTCACAGACTGCTACAACTTCACTTCTATGTGGATGTATAGTTTACAAATTGATTACAGTAAGGTGTCAAAAATTTTACATGATAAAATCAACAAAGAAATGTTTTTATGTATTATGCAAATATTTTCAGAACATAGCGGCAACTCTCTTGTCATACAATTTATCAACTGCATATATTTATATGTGTGTACTATATATTGGTATATATGAATTACTGTCTCACCGCCGACAATTGCATCAAATATATTCAGGATAGTTTAGAAATTAAAGTCAATATTAAATTAAGTTGGCTTCAGAAAGGTCTTAATATAAAAATACGCTGCTTAAGCTCATGCCATTTGATCTCTAAAGCAGACTATATCGTTAGCGTATTACTTGACATATTTAAATAAAAAGTATCGTTAAAAATATATTCTTATATGTACTGACGTAATATTAAAAAAAAAAACATACAAATTCAAGTGGTAATTTTCTACCATTCATTTCAGTGCACTTATGTTAAAAAAACTTGTTTCGTATAATAACGACAGACAGCGGATATTTGTCGTAGTTGCGTCACCGCAGCGGCCAATTTTACTCAAAGTTTGACTTATAATTATGTCCACGTCGATAGTAATATTATATTTTTTAACGTTATACGTTTATGTTTTTGCAGACATTACTTATTATCTTCAATCAAAAGGTTTAATTGTCAGTAATTTGTAACTTTAATAATCACTGTACGAGCCTATAACTCAAAGTTTTTTTTAACTATTTTTCTTGTTATGATAAATATGTACAAAATTCACCTTCCTAAGTTTACAATAGTGAGATAAAGTAACGATATTGTATGAATATAGAGGCCAGCCGGATATTAATAATAAACGAAATTGCACATAAAAAGTCAAAGTCAATAAAACGATTCTAAAATCGCCTGTGCTAAAATTACTATAGCCTGCAAACACTCCGGCAGCGACCCATGACGTGCTCCAATCACTAACTGGGGAAGCTTTTGCGACCGCCGCCAGCTCGTTACATTGACACGTTTTTCTTTTTACTTACCGTAGTGTTAATTCCGCAAAACATTGGTTTCTCTCTATTTTTTTGCCTTGAACGATTGATTTAGGAGTCAGGCTAACAGAATGTACACAGAATCAGTTTGAAAAAAAAAAATTAACAGCATTATGAACCACATCCAAAAAGCCTGACCAGATTTTTGAACTCCAAAATAAACGTTTTATTGTCAGTTTTGTTAATATCAGGTTTCAAATAACCATTAAAATATTTTTGCCCATAATTTTTTGGTATTCTCTTTACGTCATTAGTGGTTAAATTTTATCAATCGCCATGATACTTACGTGTTTTGCTAATTGTATCGAAGAGCAATACTACCAAGTCTCAAATAAAGCTAATAAGAAGAATATCTGTATTTCCTTTCCCTAACTCAGGGTATTCGATTCTAAGTAATCCCTTTGTAACAATAATGAAATTATTAAATTGACATGCTCTTTAAATTGCAAACTTTAAGCAGTATGCGCTCTTGTATTGCATGATGTTGGTTCGCTAGCATACAACAATCTCAATTCTTCAAAACTTTTCAGTGCATCTCTTAAATTCTAACCAGAAAATGTGCATATGATTGAAATAAAAAAATCATGTAAATCATTACAGATATTCTTCAGTTAAAAGCCTACTAATTATTTTCAACTATCTCCTAAACAGAATACAACATGGTCATAATCCCACCTTCGTTTGTTAATCTATGACAATCGAAACGTTTCCCGGGCGTTATGGGTGCTTTTTAATCTCTTCTTTAAATTCTGTTTTAAAAAGTTATTCTATACATTTACTACACCGCTCGATATTATTCATCTTTTTTGTACCAAGTGATCTCTACACATAAAAGAGATATTGTGATTTATAGAACATGTTTTTTCAGTATGTTGATGATATATTTTGACTTGTGCGCCTGTGCTTGAGTGACTGATATGTGTTGAACCCTCTAGATATTTATGTAGTGTGTGTAGTTCATGCTGAACTATATTGTTTGAGGTTCTTTAAACTTAATTTTAAACACACAGACAAAAAATAATAATAACTGCAAAAGAAACAAAATTCAACAAATTTCTTACAGTTTAGAAATTCAACAAACTAATTAACTAAGAATTTAATTAATGATCTAAAATGGATTAAGAAAGTATAACAACAAAACAAACTAAGGATAATAGTTATAAATAACTATAGATAGATCTAAAGAAATAATGAAATTGGTGTTTTAAAATAAAATCACATACATGTACAATAGAAACATAATTAATTTCAATCACGTGTTATTACCCCGGGTGATGACGTGCGTTTCATATAATTTCATTGTATGGTCTAGGGAAAGTTAATTATACGGATATGTTATTTTTCCTATATATTATTATCCTCTCAGTATGTAGAATTTTTATGTTACTTTACTATTTCCAGATTCCCAATTATTACTTTTTCTACAGCAGAATTCTTGGTTCTGACTATTTATTTCTTGGTTGAATACGTTAATTTAATTAACAAAATTACAGCAGGAATTAGCAAAAGGAAAATAAATATTAATATTTAAAAGAATAGGTTCATATTTGTAGATTCGATCGAATTTAACATTCAATAAGAAAACATTAAATTATCGTTATTATTAATACGAGTAGTTAATAAATTGATTACATATATTTTATCAGCCTTCCACAAGGTATCCTCATATCCTATGTTGACTCCTCTGAAGCTACAAAGCGAGTTATAAACGGTATAGCCTAATAGAGCATCTCACTTCGATGATCGCGGGGGCACTGCGATACGTTAGCAACTACGTAATTGCGCGTAACTTACGTGTAGAGAACCTGGATGCATTCGTAAACAGCCTTGCAACCAACATGTTTTGAAAAGCGTACATATCGGCGCACGTTCACCTCAAGGACATCGCGCCGTTGCACGCCAGACCTCCCGATAAACGGAGAGGAAGAGGTGGACACTTGTCATTAATACACATGCCTCAGGCGCGCGATCTCATACGCCGGTCCTTGTCTAGCTGAATAGGTAGTTGAAGGAGGATTGTGACTATGACCCGTACAGAATGGGCCGATCTCCCTGACCCCTCAGAGTCCGATCGATAGAAGGATTACCCCCCAGGAAACTCAGAAGATTACTCCACGAGAGACGCACCTTATATGCCTCTCCCAGTTGACTTGTCCGTAGGCGCGGACAAAGGAGAGGCCACCGTCGAAGGGAATAATAGCCCTGATGCGGTTTCCCCGTGTCCCCTTTAGTTTTGTTGAGTACAATTAAATTTGAACCTGTAATTATTATAAGTAAAAATTGGACCACTCAACCTTTGCTAATTGTAACAATTTTTATGAAAAATAAATGCCAGATCAAATCGATTACGCCAATCCTTGCACCGAGTTATGCAAAAAGGGTGGTTGCACGAGATGGCTCGAAAAAAAAATAAACGATATTTTCAGATTACTATTTAATACTTCAACCAATAGTGATTACGTTCTATATAATTCTAATGGAAAAAAAATAACATCAAATAAACTGTTAATAGATTTTTGTTATCGGAAAGTAACGCATTCCTCAAATAGAAGAATCAAAAAATTCTACAAATAAATAATTAATTACATTTAACAAAATACGTACGATATTTCGGAAATCCTTTAAAATTCCATTCGAAGATTAAAATATTGTTATAAAACAAACTAACATGAAGCGATCGAAAGTAACAAAAACATATTTATCGGTTAGTTCCAATAAATGTTTCACTCATCAAGTTGGCATTAATCCGAAAATCTCTTGTGCAATAAATCATAGTGCACTTAACTATAAAAAATATTTTTAAAACCACATTACGCACGTAAGTGATGCCACGAATGAATCTCATATATTTATTTCGTGTCATTCGAAAAACATCTTCCACCGTGCTTCTCTTTTTAAAAGCGATCCTATTTGTGAAGCATAGTATATTATCTTACTAGTCTGATAAAATTAGTGTTATATTTATATATCGTACAAATTAAACATAATGTTTTAGATTGTTAAAGTGTTCGAGTAACGTTATTACTTAACTTTTTTTCGATATTTTGTTTAATCTTTCACAGTTTATAATAAAAGTAATAATACCTAGGTTTAGGTATCCTAAAGCTAGGTATTATTTAGTAAGGTCTCTTTCTCAAGCCTTCTTTTCGTGCTGAGCTTTTATCACTAACACCCGTCCAAGTAATTACGATAAATAAAGAACGCAAAGCGTCTAGAATATTTATAAGCCTCAGCTGAAAACTAGCGCTTTTGTACTTTTCGTTGCGGGAGCATTGTCTAAGTTTGGGGTCTTTTTTCTAGCGTAGGACAGCGCATGCAGTAAAAATTATGGTTGAAATATAATATATTAATACAATATGTGCTGTCTATATGATGGAAACAAACAACTTTCTTACTTTCTGTCATTTTTGAGCTTTAGTTTGTGATACTAAGGCTTTTCGAGTATCAATTGTTTTCGGCGTCTTTCTCCGCTATCAACAAATTGTTGAGTCTCCGTATATATACAAATTAGAGTACACGAAAAACGCAAAGAAAATTCGTTGGTACATTCTAGATAATATTAGAATGATATCTCACGGATGTAAGTAACATTGATGCTGCAATAAGATATTACAACAACAATACCGACGATTACACTCTACAACTTAATTCACCAACGCTTAACGTCACCGTCACGAAAAAATTCTTAGCCAACAGACATGAAAAATTAAGTGATACTTTTAACTTCCACCCAGTTAACTATGTATAACGATGCGAAATGACAAGTGTAGGTATGCTGCTACCTCATCACAGTGAACGAAACGTTACAAAATTATAATTGTAACGTCTAGATCCAAACAAATTAATATTCTTATTAAATTAATAAGATCAACTACCAAAAAAATATACGTAATATTGAAACTTACAAACTGAAATTTGTCTGTATGAGGATGTATTTACGTTTGTATTTTATTTATATCTTTATATTCCTATTGATAGAAAAAGTATCGGATTTCTATATTACCGATGCGTTATTATCAATTATTTTTTGCACAATAAACCCCGACGTATGATCTGGAAAAAAAAGCTTTCTCCCGAATTTTCCGTGATTACATTACTCTGCATTCAATGTACTGATTGAAAACCTTTATACAGCACACTTAAATATTTCTTATTATTAAAAAGAAAAATAAAAGAAACAAATAATATTGCGAAAATGAAAAAATAACATAAATCTTTTGTGATGTTTGATTCTGATTCGTCTGATTTTTGAAATCATACAGCCGAATAATTTGTAATGTTTACTATGTATTATATTTTTGTTATTAAACTTCGGCAAAAATATTGCATTTCATCTGATATTAAATTAAGTACAGTGCAAGAACTATGAATACTCTCGATAGATGATAATTTATTTCTTAAGTAGTTCTGAAAAGCGGCGTGTGGTACCGGCTAAGAATATTACCACCCTTTATCTTCCCGTGGGTGGCGTAAATGCCGACTAAGGTATGGGCAGCAACATACTTAGAATATCACAAACACTTACTGCGATCGCCAACCTGCCTGCCAACCCTGGCTATTAAGGCATTTCCTCCTTTTTTGGGGGAGACCTATGTCCAGCAGTGGACGTCTTTCGGTTATCAATCAATCAAGCACTTCTGGAATATACACTCTCTGATCCTGGAATGCAACGCAAGAATCGCCCACTCTGCAAATCCTACCTTCCAGAATTTACTGGTTATAATCTTTCAAAGCGCCGTAATTATTCATCCAGTAATATTAATTATTTCTAGATATGACTTCCATGTGAATTAAGAGGATATCCTAGCGGAATTTATTTCATACAAACGTCTCCTGTTTCCTCCCAAAAATTGCATTATGGTAAATATTTTTTACCAAATAATATATATCCATCACCGCCATGTCATGTTTTGATTTTTATCCTCATTTTCAGACGTTCGTCAAACAACTTTGATGAATAAAATTTATAAAATCAAAACGTACAGACAAATCTAAAGTTGTTATTATTCTAAAATTGAAATAAAATTAAAAATCTATTAAGATTTGATATTTTTGTCTATTTTGCCTAGATAAAATTAGCCTAAGTTGCAGTTGTCCTTATTCTTGGAGCGCAACGCGATAACAATAGATTTCTGAAATACCTACTTTTCCGACGGCATGTCCTCATGCATGACCGCATATTTATTGAAAAGTGATAAGTTTTTTTTTCTGGAACAATATATGTATGCTTTTCCTCCTCTGGTGATCCATTGCAGAGTAGATATAGATATTTCTTTTATAAATGTTATTAAACCTTTTATAATTTTCCTTTATCAATTTATTGAAAAACATATCGGCGTAATCGAATGTTGTTAACGTAACAAACAAGCGTAATATGCTATCAGTTAAGCCATTCCCGACATTTCTCAACACCTATTTTGTGCGTACCTCGTGATGTAACGCCAGCCAAATATAGATCGTGTTTAGTCTGTGGAAACGGTTTGTTTTCCCAGTTCATTCATGTTGCACTAGATGAAATTGTTTATTTGCGGAGTTACTTACATAAATAAATGTTATAACAGATTATGTCTTGATGATGATTATAATTGAAGTCTTTATTTTATAGCCAGTTTTTTTTTTTGTAAATTGTAATTGTGAATAAATTATGGTATGTTTTAAAAACAAACTATTTCGTATCCTCATAGATATGTGATAAAGGTAGTTCCATTACTGACATGTAGAGTATGTAAACAATTAAAAGATAACAATTCTACGCTCAGTACTTATGTACTGTATCAAAACAGTTGGCTAAATATTATTTCATTTAACGTCCAATATGCGTAATAGTAATGAATATCATTATTTCCGAAGGATCCGCAAGCAGTTCTGCAGCAAGCACCCACACCGGCAGCCACGTCGTCTACACCAACAACAAGGGTAATTTGTTTAAAATTTATCAGAATTTTCATGTTTAGGTGCTTAATAATATTAATATCTCAATTTTACTCATACTGTTTATTAATTAAAATAAATAACTTTCACATTTCTTTAACCTAATTTGTTCTATACAGCCGACGCGATAACAAGCGATTGATAATTAACTTTAAAAAAATACCAAATTTTGTTTAGAAGACTTTATGTATAAAACAATTTTTTGCATTTTATCCATTAATTCTTTTTTTATTTATTACACATGAATAATTTGGAATAAATTGTTAGTTTTTGCATAATATTGTAGTGTACAATTTTGTTACAAATATAAACACGCGTCGTCTGAATATAACTACATTTAACTAATTTAACCGAAGGGTACGTTTTTAAATGCTTGTGATAAAAGGTACAATATTGGTGAAATTTTCAGAACTCATTGACAATGGACGCTTTGGATAGTAACGGAGGCCCGGCCGATATAGCAGAAATCGAACGGATTGTAAAAGAGAGGATGGTTCGGAAAAATTAAAGCATGTAGTGTGCATGGTTTTAGCCTTGTTTTAGTTCTCCACTTAATGTTAAAAAATATTTGATGTACTCCATTTGAAAATAATTCGGCTCAGAGACTTTAAAAAAATCAATTTGTCTAAATCGATTTTGAAATTATTTTTAGCCCACTACAAAAAGATGGAGGTTATTAATTCGTCTGTATGTATTTTTTGTATGTTAGTTATACGATTACTCCGTCAATTGTGGACCGATTTGCAATTTTTTCTTTTAAATCGAAGGAGTACCCTCACTCCCGAATTGGTCCCATTTCCAAATTAGGATTTGATCAGTAGAACTCAGGGAAATTGAGAAAAACTATTCGTTGTTAAAATATTATAAATATTATTATATATAATATGTTAAAAAATATTCGTTTCCAAATATATAAAGTAGGCTTCAGGGCTATACCTAAAAGTACACACCTAAACTAAAAAGTATGGAACTCAGGAAAATTGAGAAAATCCCTCGTATTTTAAAGACACCTACACGTTTTTCATACGTTTCCAAAGATATGAGGTAGGCTTCACAAGTGTACCTAGAAGTACATACTTAAACTAAAAAGTAGAAAAAAAAATTATTTAAATTAAAAACCAAACCGACTTCAAAAGAATAAACTATAAAAATGCACTAAAAAGTCAATAAGTAATTACTAAGTCAATAAAATCTGCTTAATATGAAATAATGTCTTATTATAACATTGTGTTGTAACAGTAGACAATTATTATTATTTTAACATTACGTGGATAACGAAAAGTGTACTGTTTGTTTGATTTTATGTTTCTAAAGTTTTTTGTCATTTTGGATAAGGTGTCATATTTTTTTTAGGAAATCCGTTTTCGTACGTTTGGCAAATATTAAACCCATTTTCATTACATTTACGTATCGAAAGTGCAGTGTTAAAAACCGATTGATTTCTTCTGCATGTTTCCTATTAATTGTGAAATGCGTGTAGTTTATCGCTTGTTTTAAATTGACTTTTCAGATACTTTTCGCTTCTATGTTTGGGAACGCTTTTAGTTCTATTAACGTGTTTATCTATAGTAAATTTACTAGATAGAATGTCGTTTCGTTCGTATCTATAGTTTGCGTTTAGAATTCAATTGATATTAGATTCTAGATTTCATTATGAGTACAAATTGACCGTATATTTTGTTTTGTGACATTTTGTGATTTATAACGTACTACAAATATGGAATTCTAAACAAACAAACATTAGGTATAAATATATTTGAGAGATGAGTTTTGTGTAAAAAACAAAAATTAAATTTGTGGGTCTTGAATATATCTTTTTACTACAGTGATATTTTAAAAGCTGTAAACGTATAGAGTAATTCTTATTGGATTATTGCCATAATAATGCTTCCCAATACATCGTCATTCGAATAAAATCGGTGCTTAGTTTATGACTTGTTTTGTTAGTAGGTGATATTGAAGCAAATTTTAAGTTTCATTTGTCGAAACTAGTTTATAACGGAGACATTTTTAACGGATGTTGATATCCCTGAGAATTATTTAGAATTTACAGTAACTAGAGTCACCGATTTTATAATATAACTAGCTGCTTGCCCGCGGCTCCGCCCGCGTTTCATATATCCTTCACTGCGTACTATAGTTTGTAAATAAATGTTGGGAAATGTTTTCATGGTGCAGTCCATTGAATTGGATTTTATTCATAATTTTATGAGTTTATTTTTTTTTATGCAGAACCTTAATTATTTCCAAAAAATAAAATTAGATTAGTTACGTAAAGTAACTTCAGCTGTCTGGAATAAAAAATCCCGTTAAAATCGGTCTAACCGTTCCGGAGATTAACCGGAACAAACAGACAGACACACATTGATTGTTTTAATTGTGTTGTGTGATATATGTATTCATAAGTATTTCGTAAAAAGATGTTATTTTAATATTACAAACAGACACTTTAATTTTATTTATTAGTATATGTTTCAAATTGTTTAATTGTAATACTACGTCACAGGAACAGCACGGTGGCAATGCTAGTGGCTCTGGACGTACCGGGGATACAGAGGAAGATGAACAACCGATCACTCCAGGTCCGAACTCCTCGGAAGTTATACTCAAGAAACGGGAATATGTTCTCCGTGAATTGGTGGACACTGAGGAAATATACGTTTCTGATTTGCGTGTCATTTGCGAGGGTTACATGAGACACCTGCAGGTAAATATGCAATATGTATATATAATTATTATATCATAATATTAATTTTAAGATAAATTTATAGCAATCGAATTTACGACATGTTAAATAAATATATTTTTTATTTAAATATTATCTATTATCATTCTCATGCACTATTCCTAATCGTCTATCTCACTAGGTGTCAGCGCAGTATGTTTTCTTCTTCCCTACGTCTCTATCAGCCGTTATTTCTTCATTTACTCCTTTTTCTGTCATATCATTTCTTACAGACTCCATCCACTTTGGCCTTCCCCTACTTTTATATAGTTACAGTTTATAGTTATATACAGTTTCTCCTTATAGTTACAGACAAGTATATTTTATTTTCTTTCAGTTCCTGGGAAAAGCCTTGGATTTAAAGGAAATTAACGCTTTATCTGGAACCTTATCTTACTAATACTGTGGAATTTAAATCATTCAGGATATTTGTATGTAATGATTGTACTTAATGCAAATTATTTTGTTTTAGGACCAGTCAGCCGATCCACCCGTACCTGAGAGCCTGCGTGATCGTCGCTATCGAATGATCTTTGGAAATCTACAAGCTATTTACGAATGGCACCGAGAGTAAGTAATTTTGTTTAACCTAGAAATATTTTCAATTTCATAAGTGTTTTTATTCCAGCTTTTGTTAGTCCAGTGTACATACGGTGATTTTAAAAAAATCTTTTCCGTTTACATTATTATACGTACCTTATCTATATATATAGTACAATATATACATACATCTTTCGAATAGTAATTTTATCAAATTGGAACTCTTTAAATTTTGATTCTGATTCTTCATACTTACACATATCTACGATTTCTAAAACATGAAAACGCTGGCATTTTTAATGTAATATATTTTCTTTTGTGTATTTCATTTTGTTGTTTTTTTCTATCAATTACTTGCATATATTGCGTACCATGATCGAACCTTTTAAAACATTATTAATAAATATAAATAATGAAGTGAAAACTTTACAAATAGTTGATAAATAATAAATTGCACACGTAAACGGTATTACTATACGGTACGGTACTGTTGTGCTGATAATGTTTTGACACTGATTGTCGATTACGACAATAATTGTATATGTTATCGTAACTAGATGTTAAGTTTACATTTGTGTTGTGAATGCTGTGCGAACACATAACTTAAGTTCTGTGCGTCATAATGGAAAAATTGTTGGACATCCATTGTATGGTATATTATTTGTTTTATACCAGTATATCTTATGCCTTAACTATAAACTCAGATTATAGTGTTGATCTGAAAGGGTAAAAAACTAAAACAGAAAATATTATGATTTGTTATTACGTTATCAAAAATAATTGATTGATTACTACGAAGAGCATGCTGATGATCTCATAAGACTGTTAGGAGTATCTACGGAAGAAAGTACCCTAGAAAATCACATAATATGACATAAAGTCACGCCTGTTATCCCCAAATGATTAGGCAGTGGTTAAATAGCGAACTACACCACCGACATTTCGCCGAACTTAGTTCCATCCCAGAAGAGACGCGGCGAGCTTGCCGCCATATCGGGTAAAAATTCCAGACTCCGGGATGATACTGAGTAGAAAAATCTAATATCACTTGACGCGACCCAGGGATCGCACCCGAGACCTCAGAACGACAGTCGTACCATAATACAACTGCGCCACCAAGGCAGTCCACATATATAAAATCATTTAATGAAATCCGTTTATCTCTATATAAATGTGTAAATAAATAACCAATACTTTGCAATAGGCAAGTTAAAATAAGAATTGTTAAAGGTAAACTATCGTAAATCTTGCACGATCGGGATTTTTTGTAAAAGTGAGTGACTTTTAAAATTTCTACTAATTTGAGGCATAACAAAAATAATACAACTTTAACAAGGCTGGCGAGAAATTAGTGTTAGTTTCTTCTTTTTTTTTGTGAAATCACTAATTCGTTACAAGGCACCGGTTTGTGCAGTAAATTCCTGCGCGAACTTCGTGATTGCCTCGAGGCGCCTGAGCTGCTGGGTCCGTTGTTTCGCCGCTTCCTTGAGAAACGCATGTTCCTATATGAGACCTACTGCCGGAACAAGCCCGTCTCCGAATACATCGTCTCCGAGCATGACCACTATTTTCAAGAGCTAAGACACAAACTGGGTCACAAGCTTCAGGTACTATATTTGTTTCATCTTTACTTATCTATATATTTCGTAGGTATTTTAAATAGTTTTCATAATTGTGGCTAAAAAATAAAACTTTCATGGATCCCAGGAAGGATTTAGGGTTGTCCTAAAGATGACCAATACTATATTTATTAAAATTGTTTTCTGACCGCGAACGCTAGCTAAATTTTAGTCAATCATATTTGTACCGTAAAATAATATTTTTATAGTTTCGTCAGCATGGACTTATTGATTAACATGTTAGCAATAATACCCAAACGGCACGTGTTATCTACGACAGAAATCAGAGTTGATTGGTTAAACTAGAGAAGCTGAGTTATCAATAGCGTTTGTCATTAACATTTATACGACATTGCTTCATTTATTTAAAAAGGTTCTATTGGTTTATTACAGCTTCTTAACCAAAACCTAAACAAAAAAATCGAAAAATCGCTTAATTGTTCAACTTCAGGATTGTAGTTGAGGACTGCACTTGTGATACTATAACAATGTCGGAGTCTTACAAGACTCGGTATCACATTTACGCTATTTATCCTGCTGATTGGGATGATTGGGAAGTATCCTTAGTGTCTCTGATTGGATAGAGGAAAATCTTGTGCAGTTTAATCCTTCAAAGATACAAGTTTGCACTATTACTACTAAAAAGATCACATTTGCCGTACCATACAAGTTCCAGGGCATCTCTCTTAAGATCTCAAACAGTGTCGGGATTCTTGGTCATTTGTAAATCAATAAATACAAAATTGGCATCTAAAAAGCTAGGTATTCTTAATCGATCTAAGCAGTACATCTCACCAAATCAACGACTTGTTCTGTTCTAAGCCCATGTTCGACCTCATATATTACTGCTATCCAGCTTTCTCCTCTGACTCAGGCCAAAGGCGTAGTATTGGCATTGTTGATGATCTCGAATTAATATCCGGTCTAGACTCTTTGAAGCTTCACAGAGACCCACGGCTCTGTATTTCTCCTACCGCATGTATGATGGCGAATATTCGGACGAACTCTTCGATATCCACCAGCTAACGATGTATTTCGAAACCCGCACTGTTTACTATTAGCAGGGCTTCTTATCCACTCGTCATTAACTCTGGCTGTAACGCAACAATACTACGGTACTTTAGGACTTTAGTGTTATGGGGTGGGTTACCTAGCGAAGTCTTCCTCCAAGCAAGAACGCTCTTTAAGGTCAGCAACACATCGTATATACCCCTAGTGTCGCAGTTATATAGGTGAATTTGTCCATTTGTGTTCAAGCTTGAAGTTATCCATTTAGAATCAGATGGGTTGTCGCCTATTTGCTGCCTTTCACATAATAAAAAAAATGTAAAAAAAATAGTAGTATAAATAGCCGATTTCGTATACCAATGTTAATAATGCAAAGGCATGAATCGTAATCAAGATACTTTACTTTATCAACTAGGAATATTCAATAATACGCTTAAATTCTATTAGTTACTTGAATTCTTCAGTATGATAAATGTTTCAATAATATTAAATCCATTTGTAAAAATATCTTATGTTATAAAAATTTTGAAGCTCCTCAGAAAAATGTCATCTGGACTGTTTAGGTGTTTGGCGTCGACAAAATGACATGATATTTTTGCACACTATGTTATCGAGTCTCATCGATTGTTCTGACCTTTTGGTTTTCATATCTCTCTACAAGTATCAACATAGTATACATGCAAAGTACCACTCCTTGCTGTTTCAGCCGATCGTTTATTGTCTAAATTCGACATTTTGTTGCATCGACCGAGCGATAATTCTATGTGATATAGATATCTGAATATAGAACTAATGCATTTAGTAATGAAATGATGTAATTTATATAAAGATTATTGATTTGTATACATATTTCACTCGACACACTCATTAATTATTGCATTTTTATCTTTAATTTGAGAATTTGTACGAATATTTAAGTTTTGTATACTCAATGTATTAAAATTTATAATAATAACGTTTTGTTATTAATATTCCCATTGCCATTTTGTTCGTACTGAGATAGAAAGTGTTACTGTGACTTCGTAGACCAACCCACGTAATTCTGTAATGGAAAGGGATGATTGATAAGGTTAAACAACTCGTCACAACACTGATCGCGACAGGCAATAAAAACACGTTCAATAAGGTGAACTGCATTAAGATTTTCTTTTATGGTTATTCAACGTGCATATAAACAGTAAATCAAAATAATGTCTACATTATCACATTATATCACATTTGTTTTAATCCAATAACAACATTTAATCAATGATTGTTTTCCACTGTTGATAAGACGAAATAATTGACGAATAAGAGAATGATAAATTTATCTTGACTAATCTCTAGTAAAGTTTATTAATTCATACTGCGCTGTTCAGAAACAATGGGCGCCTACAAAACACCAGTCTTAAATATCTGACACTTTAAGTTTAGGAATCTCGTATTTTTAGGTAATCATCAAATTCAAATAAAAAAAAATACTTTATTTAGTTTAAGTCCTGATAAGGTGCTTATTAACGTCTAAACATTACTATCGGTTTGGAAAATAGCCCAGTCATCGAGAAGAACCGGCAAGAAACTCGATCTGATTTTTTAATTTATATATGATTTTATAAAGAACTGTACAACTCATAGTTACACACTTTATTAGTAGATCCTTAGAGAAGGGTGTCATTTCCAGGGACCACCATCGTTTACATACTGACCCACCCTATAATCCACCTTTGCGAATTAAAATTTGCTTGACATGTTGCCGGAACTTATTTTCCGACAAATCGGTAATGGCCTTTGGGACTTTATTGTTAAATCAACACTATTACTTAGAAAACTGTTATTACTTTCTAAGTCAAAACATGGAACTGTTAATTTATGTTTATTTCTTGTATTAAAGTTATGCTGGTCATTTACAAGGTCAAGCTTGTCTATGTTTGCGGGACATACAATTAGATAATATTCCGAAAACTTATTTTTAAGTGATACACGAAGTCCTATATTATAAATTATTCGAACTGCTCGTTCTTGTAAAGTGAAGTATTTACTTCGGCTGTTGGTCCCTACAGTAAAATACACAACATCAAGCTATGAAATTAGGCGAAGTGGACTAATCTAGCAGTGACAATATCAGTTAATTGATGAATCTTATGTACTGCAAACACAGCAGAACTTAACCTACCTGCCAAAGTTTTTATGTGTTGACCCCATTGTAGTTTATCATCGAGTGTGTAACCCAAGAACACAGTACTAACAACTAAATTACCACTTATCTTAATATTACAATCAACATGTTGCTCGTTGGACAAAGGAAATTTCACACATTTCGTTTTCTTAGTATTCAATAGTAAATTATTGACAGTAAACCATTACGAAATACTAGTTAAGGTACAGTTTACTTGATTAATCTCGGATTATTTTCTCTTTAAAAATAATACAAGTGCCGCCTGTAAAAAAAACACCATGTCAGCAAGGTTTTCAACCATTTGCGGTAAATAGTTAATATATACTTGGACTAAAAACTGTCCCAGAATCGAATCCTTAGGGACGCCGATAAGAACCTGTGGAGATTGCTCCATTTACGCTAACTTTGTGTCAGCGATCTTTTAGGTACGATATAAGGCAGCACGAGAAGTTCCAAAAACCATAATGATTAAGTTTTAATATCAGAGTACTGTGGTCAACGCAGTCAAAGGCCATGGAAAGATCACAAAAAACACCAATAGCGTCATGATCCTACCAGGCCCTAAATATATGGTTTATTAGCGTTGCACCAACGTCAGTGGCAGATTTCGATTTCATGAAACCAAAATACCGATCATTGAAAATCTTTTTTTCATTTAGTATAATCAACTAGTTAATTAATTAAGCTTGATATTTTCGAATATCTTACTTATCGACGGAAGTACAGTCAGTACAGAAGTTTATAATTTCCAACACAACTTATACATTTAGATTTAAACAGGGAAACCTTATTTTCATTAAGGTGCCTGTTGCTATGCATTACAATTACAGGCCGTAGAACCATTACCAACATTCCTCAAAAGTCTTCGATATGTTTTAATTTCAACTGTTTGTAGGATTTTATTATTTCACCAGCATAAATAGATGTAAAATTAAATTCAATCTATAGGGGCATTGATTTTTTTTAGAAGTAAAGCGGCAACATTGGGTAACGAATTTATATGTGTTATTACTTCTATAGATATGTTAGGTAATCTTGATCAAACTATTAATTTAGTAACGAACTAATCTAATGAATTAAGTACGTAATACTGTTTTCCCTCAATTTGCTCTCCTAGTTTTATGAAGTTACTTTTTTGAGAATGCTAATTAGTGTAACATTAGCGGTCATTGTTTTCCAGCTTGGCGACCTGTTAATCAAGCCCATTCAGCGCATCCAGAAGTATCATTGCTAGTGAAAAAAATCCTCGCTTACTCTGAGCAGGCCGTTGCTCCGCCAAATGTGATTGCTTCCTTACGTGACGCTGTTCTATGCACTGGCATTATACCAAAGAATGCTAACATAATGATGGATGTGGGACGACTCCAGGGTTTTACGGTAATATATTTTACTTATTTGAAAATATGTTTAATATAACTTACTGCTAATGCGATTTTGTTTTCAATTTGTTGCCACAGCGATTTTGGGCCAACAGTCAACGCTGTGCGCAATAATGGCATATATATTGTGTTACCGAGAACTCTAACTAAACTAAAAGTACTGGATTACTTAAAATATTTTGTAGCAAGTTAGTCATTAATTACTTTTTATAGTTTCTTAATCTAAAACTACTGCTATGAATTTATCATAGTAGTCATGACAATAATTGACTATAAAATCATACAATTAAAACGGTAACTTTAAATAAAAACTTACTGAAATATAGGGAAAAACGGGATACCATTTTTTTTAAATGGTTGCTAGCTTATTAATCAGTGAAATGACTATAATATACACTGGGTGCTTTGAACCTAGTTGGAGTTATAAAAGATTTCATATTATTTACAGGGCAATATCACGGCACAGGGAAAACTTTTACTTCAAGAAACCATGATCATTTCCGACATAACGTTTGGTAATGATAAAGGAAAAGAATACCACGTGTTCCTCTTCGAACAATGCGTCATCTTCAGCGAGGCTGTCGGCAAGAAATCTCAGTTCACCAGCCCTACTTTTAATTATAAAGGTCATGTTCAGGTAAGACTTGAAATTAGATTTGTATTACTTACTAGCTGTGTGCCCACGGCTGCGCCCGCGTTTCATATATTCTTCACTGCGTTTTAAGTTTTTTATACTGAACTCAAATTATTATCTTTAAAAAAAATTTAGTACTAAGATAAAGTATAAATATGCCTCATAAATTAGAGCACCTGTTCATAAAACTGTGCATTGAACCGGGTTTTATTCGAATTTTTATCACCTTTATTTTTTTACATGGAAGCCTATATATTATTGATAATTAAAAGTAATTTACGCGTAGCAACTTCAGTTATCTACTAACTCTACTAAGTCCCGCCAAAATCGGTCCAACCGTTCCGGAGATTACACATTAAAACAGAAAGACAAAATTTTTTAAACTTGTGTTTTTCGTATAGTTATATACATTCATGTATTTAGTAAGAAAAATTGACATTACAAACAGAAACTTCAATTGTATTTATTAGTATAGATGTCAACAATCAGTCTTTCATACCACCATCCATTTAAAATTTCTATAAGCTTAGTTCATTCGTATTTTTTACTAGATATATTCCCACGGTTCTGTCCGCGTTTCATATATTTTTACTGCATAATAATAATAGGAAAATGATTTTTGAATGATGCTGTCCATTTTTTCATAATTTCTTGTATTTTATTTTTTTAACTCTGAACCCTGAGAAATTACCTGATATAATTTTTGCTTTTAACTGAAAGCAAATATGTTTCTCGCAAATTTAAACACATGCCAGTAAAACTGTGCATTGAATCGGATTTTATTCACAATTTCATGAGTTGTATTTTTTTTTATACGCGGAATCTAATTTTTTTCCGAAAGGTACCATAACTATCTGCCAAAAAAAAGTATCGTCAAAATTGGTCCAGCTGTACCGGAGATTAGCCGGAACAGACAAAATTAAAAATATATATTTTTGGTGTATGTATTGTACATACATTCATATGTATTTAGTAAAAAGTTGTTATTTTATTACAAACAGACACTCCAATTTTATATATTAGTATACATTAGTGCTTAACTCTTACTGACGTTGAAACATTTCTGTCCGTAAAATTACTTACTTTGATCGTCTGAGTATGTGCATGTTGGTAAGGCATTATCAAATCCTTGAAGTCCATCGTGGAACACATCGTCATTTAGTCATCGTCATCGTATTAAAGCAAAAAAAAAAGTATTTATCAGAAACATTGATCGTAACGTATTTGCAATTATTTTAGGTGAATAAAATGGAGTTGGAAGAAGTCGAGAGTAATGGTGCCTTTATCATACATTCGGTGGATCCATACAAACCGAAGCAATCATATCTGTGCCGTGCACCTGATGGTAAACGCCAAGACTGGATCTCTACTCTGTCGAGTATTCTGCAGTCGCAGAGAATTTTCGGCGAAGCTCTCGAGAACCCCGGGGCTTATCTACGCGAGTTGCAACGCGATCCTACTCGCGATCCCGCCGCGTAAGTATACAGGATGTTTAAAGGCGGTATTTTTATTAAACAAAAAAAAAAAACAACTAACCACGGTCAAGCACGTAGTCTAATATAAGCAACTCGAACAATTCACATTATTTTGTATCGATATAGTGCTTTTAAAATTATTGTAATAAAACGTTAACATTGTAATATAAACTCTGTTGAACATTTATCGTGCTTGTGCTTGCCAATATTTTAAGTTATTGGTCGAGAGTAGTTTTAACCTTTTAATAAAATTATTATTGTGATTTATACCTAACTGCCAGACGAGCAAGGTGGCTGTTTTACAAATATATTAGTAATAAAGAACAAAAATGTCCACATTAGGCGTTATTTGACATTGGAATTGATATTTAGATAAATTAAATTATTTTAATGTGATTGGGTAAAAAAAAAATCATAAAATAACAAGTAAAATTATTAAGCCGCCGATAAGAATGTGTGAAATCCTCGTAACAAATGCAAATAAAATATCTACTACCTATTTAAGAATCACCACTGCCTATAATGACCTCATTTACTATATTCCAATAAAATAAACAATATCACTAATACGTTTACTACTGGCGTGTTATATGTGAACATTATATAAATATGTCATAATATAATAAAACTACTAAACGAGCTAACCTGTTAGTAACCATTAATAACATTGTATCTTAGTCATATATAATCGATATAGAACAATAAAAAAAAACATTAAGAGTAATTCTAAGTCGCACCGCTTACTTCAATAGAAATCCCTCGTGAATGTGTAAAACTATTCAATATAATTTTTTAAAGTTCTAATTTACAGTCTGTATTACCGTTAGGTAGATTAGTAATTCAGTCCAAATTCAGTACCAAATAATATCATCGAGACAACCGAGCCAATGTAACATGTACTATATTTATCATTAAATATTCTATGACGTTTTGCATTGAAATTGTTATGTCATGAGAAATTTTTGGCACATGTATTTCAACTACCAATTATAATAGTCGCGACATTAATTAAGATTTGCTGTCAAATGTAGTAGTTTTGAAGAATGCTTAGATAAAAAGTAACGTACGTGGGTAAGTATTCTAAGAATATTATTGCCACACTCTAAGATGGCATATCAGCAAACATCGGAGCGATATACTATAAAGTAAATATTCAGTTATAATAATAGTATTCAAAAGCATTTATTTTAAAATATTTTAATCAATAGTAATATAGATTAACGTGATCTATTTTATAACTGAGAAAGGTAAACTATGAGAACAGCGGTGTTGTTAAGCAATTAAGTCTTTAAAGTATTTTATTTTTATTTTAACGATATTTTAAATGAATTTTATTAACAAGGTGTTATCTAATAGATTTTATGATATAAAATTCAACCAGAATTATTTAATTTTATAATTATTTTAGATAAATTTACTTAAAAATAATTTTATATTTTAATGAAAACATGTGTGGCATAAGTGTTTTTTTCGGTAATTTTAACCAATTGTAAACTTTATATATATTTTTACATGATATGTTATAATTTAGAAGCTATTCTATCACCGGGACCTTACTCGTTTTTTTTTAAGTTTATTTATTTTCTAACTATCTAATGCTGTTCACCGGAAGGGCCTTTACAGTTTCACCGTGACTTTGCGGGCGGGTGCTGAAGGCACTCAGCTAACAGGAGGGTTACCAAAGTGGTAAGAACCTCGGTTTGGCCGTTACCTAAGTAGTAAAAAATTCCGCGGAATTTTAAATCTAGCTAAGCCCTATATTTTTTTTAATTAATTACAATTTAAAAAAAGGCTCCTTACCGGACCTACGTACCTGCGTGTTATGTGCAGGAGTGCGTGCAGTGTTGTACGTGTAATACTTTATGCATGTTCAGTGTCACTGTATCGCGCTGGTAGCGGCGTCAAGAGCCTCCCCATTTGGAGAACGAATCACAACTTGGGCCGCCACCGGAGAGGTTTCTTAAGTTCTGTGTGGTCATTTACGGACACAAAGAAAATATCTGGTTTTCCGAAACAAGTTGTAACACCATGTATTTCTTCGAGAATATTTATATTGGGATATCGTTAGTGACATAGGATTAATCAATACGTTTAGGGTGGTCATACATGGCGAAAACTCTACAAGTGTTAATGTGAGAATCAACATAGACTTTTCTACTCATATTCGGATATGGGTGACATAAATTAGTTGTAATAAAATTAACGAGAGTTGCCCAATTGTTTTTTTTTTACATTAACTATACTTGTTGACCATTTATCTATCTAATTAGCCTATATTTACTATGGTTAACATATAGGCCAGCTATTTTCTGCGTTACCCAGTATTGGTCATTAAGTGGCATTTTTACTATGCTAGTCATGTTGCATTATCTAATTATCAAGTCGGTCTTTATCAGAAGTAGTCTGTTCTTATCTGTTACTATTGTTTATGTTAGGCGTCATAACTTACAGATATATGTATTTGCTTATTACCAATGCGTGCGTTGTGAGTTGTCGATTTGTTCCGTGGTGAATCTTCACATGCTCTCTTATACTTTCTTTAAAAGTAATACTGATCGTAGCGTACTCCATGAGTTACTTGTATTTGGTAAATATTAACATTTCACCATCATGTTCATGTTACACCATCAAATATGAGGATATGTAGTTGATAAAATATTTAGGTATATTAGACTGTGATTTCACAAGCTTTGCATACGTCGACCGAGTTCTTCTAGAAATCTTTTGTACTCGCCTGTACTTCCCGGTGTCTTTAAATGACCCACAGATTTATTATAATATTACTATATATTAAATATCTTTTGGAAATAAATTGAGTTAATGTGTTTTTATTTAATTAGTTATTTTCGAGGTTTTTTTTTATTTATAACAAGTATACACAACTTAGAAAGAAATTACATGAAATACTAATGTAATAATATAAGTTCGGGAACTTTAATTAACTGTATTTGTGTGATTTAATACAATTAATTTATAAAACTCTCACAAAAAAACCTTAAAGTAAATTAAATTTAATCTCCAATTCTCTCTTACCTTTCGAAAAGTACATTTTATCACGTTAATTAATAATTTAGCTTTTGGAGTCACAACTCCAGCACTGTTCGTCGCATATATTGAAATGTATAACCAATCTATAAGAAGCGATTATACGTATGGGAATCATTTGAGAAATCATTCTATCGCATATCGAGCCTTGACTATTTGTCCAGTTGAAAGAAGAAGTTGTAAGGTATACATAAATAGCTTATTAGTGATAAAGTTTATAATTAATAATATGTTTCCATAACACTAATAAATCAATTTGTATCTATTACACGCTTAGGCACTTCACACAATTTTTACAAAGGGCAATGCATAAAATAAAAACCTGTTTTGGTTTTAATAAAATAAATTGAGTATGAAAAATAAATACCTGTACCTCGCTTATTTTAAAATGTTTGTCATTTTATTCACAATAAGACGTAGTTTCGGCGTTTATATAGAGTTTTTTTTTTTTATAATTCGTATATTAAGTAAGTTTTAAATAGTCTTACATTTTATCGTTTCTGAAGATACATACATATAATAAGTAGAATATATTACAATTTGTGTGTTATCGAAACAGAATCAATATCAAATACTTTTCAACATACGAGTAGTAGGTAATATACTAATAATAAAGTGCTTTCCTAACTATTACTTACATTCTAATTAACATTTGAACTTTATACACATCCTTATAGCAAAAGTCAATATTACAAAGCGAGTTAGCGAGTCTGAATGAATATTTTATATCTTAATCAACTACGCGAAATAGTTTTCCAATATTGAAATGTATTTCTCTTGTTAATCAATTTGAATTTCACTATTATTTGATGAGTATATTTTGTATAAATATGCTCTTAGTTTTGTATAATATTTCCGTTACTATAGTATAAAAAAATAATCAAATCATTAGTGTTTAGGTAAGAATCGAAGAAGACTGGAATATAATGGAATGAACATACAGATATGGATTGAGAAAAAGATACCTTTAGAATAATGTTAGTCGTAGCCGCTTGTTTCCGCGTGTGCGTAAGATACTGCACTTTTTATATTCAAAAATATTTTATTTGGTGATAGTTATATGAACTACGATTTTATGTAAATTTACAGAATCGAATCGTTATTATCCTCATCCCATATCAAGTTATGTCTTATCAATATTTTAATATAAAACTACATAAGTATATCTACTCAAATATTTACTATAGTGTAATATGTAGATGCACATATCTTCGAATGTTATCTAGACGTAATCAAATACAATTTGATTTAGATTTACATTTGGCCGAATATGATAGTCCAATAGGTGATAAAACTCTAAACTCAGGTAAATAATCGACTATATATTCATATGCTCTTAGTTCTCGATCACCGCTTTTAATTACTTATTAATAAGGCTTTATTATTTAAGTTATATTTAATTAAACATAATCGTTCTTAGTAGATTATTTTATGTCAAATTAATTTACCGTCTGAAGTATAAAAAATGTACTATACAATAAGTATTGCCATGACAAATTTTAATCTTCTGTTTAAAAAAAGGGGCCAAAGTAAATTCTGTTTTTATAAAACAATTATGCTATCGTTATTTTAATATTGAATCAAACCATAATGTAATCAATAAGTTTAAATTGCTTAATTATATAAATTTATATAAGAAATATACTTGCAAAATTTAGCTTTTAGTCTTGACAAAAGTATGAAATTAAATTGTCTGATAATTGTTTATTTGCTATCAACGCTGGATATTAGCACATTAGTGCTGCATCTATCACGGATAAGTAGATGCCACGAAAGTTTTTACTGGACGCACCGCTATGCATTATTGCTTTAATATATAAGAGGCAAATGGAAAAATATACGAATTGTTTATTTGATTTTATATTTAATAAATTTTGAGCTTTCCTAGCCTGCCAACATCGAAATCAAGGTCAGAGTGTATACAAAAAAAATATTTTACTAAGTGCCCAGATTTTTCAAACCGGGACAGAAAATTGACAGTGGCGCCCCTCTCTGCAACGTTTGAGCTAAATCACATTGGTTGGCATTTTTCAATTAGAAACATCCCTTTAATAAATTTTGTACTTTTGCCTAATAACTTTTTCATGTGTTTGACATGAAATTATATGCCAGGAAAGTGCCCAGATTTTTGACATGGTAATTTGCACAACATATTCGATTTCTATAACGGAGGGAGTTTGATTTTTTTTTTTTCATTTGCCTTTATAATTATATCTAGATTAAAGAATATCTAGATTTAATATGAATGAATATGTACTGAATGAAGCTCGAAAGTGACGTTCGCTTAGTGTGATATAAGCGCTTAGTTATGGCTATTAGTAAACATATAGTTGGTTATTAATTTCATAATGAGATTTTCAATGTCAGAGAGACATGTAAGACAATATTGTCTTCGACTTACAGCTACGTATATTGTGCTTCGAATTACGAACTGACGTATATGGGTTTTATTGTTTACTTCATTCCACAATAATATTACTTATCACGTGGAAAATATTTCCATCTTCACAAAACATGTAATTTTGTTATACATATATTTTACTTTAGTGTATTTAATAATATCAATGAAATTAGATTCTAATTTTGTAAATTTTTATTTTGTAACTTTGGTATTTATATAATATATGCGTACAAATTTTTAAACTATGTATATACTATATTTCTAACTACTCGTACTAATCAGTCACTGTAATATTATGATATATGGGTAACACTAATAAATGTGAATAAAATTGGCTTGTGGTTTTCTGCTTATAGTCCCGCATGCTTAATTCTCTTGGTTTATTTAATTTATAGTTTGTTTTGGGCCCAGCTTCAGCTGACTATCAATTTTAAACACGGGTCAATTTTGATGGACTAAAACTGTAAACAAACATACAAAATAATGGGTACAAATGTAAAACAAAAAGATTGTGGAGTTTTATAAACAACAAAATGTTACATTCTATAAATCCTTCAAAGTTGATCTAGATATAAACTAAGGCTAATGCTTAATCTAGATATTGTCTAATGCAGTACTAATCGTAGATTAGGGTTATTCAACGGAAGAAACATAACTTAATAGCTACCTACATAAAATGTTTATGAGCACTAAATTTAAAACTTAAAGAGAAAAATATAGTAGGGATTTAAACTTCAACTACACATTATTAAATTTGTTTAAAGTAAGTTTTGTGTTCAAATTTTGTAATTTATTTTCTTCTAATGTTTAATATCAAATGAATGCATCTATTATTATTTTGAAATGTTGAAATCGTAATCCCTACTATTAATACGAGCTGGTGCGCCCATTTTTATTTTATTTTTTTTTGTTTTTGTTAACCATCCAATTCCCATACCTGTAGTGTGGGGGAGGGTTGGTGCGGTCTGCGTAAGACCGAGAGCGTTCCCCCATCATTGGGTGGTCGTCTGGCGCCTGAACTACGGCAACGAACTCAGCGGGCTCACGCTAAGGCCAATACAATCAATTTACCCACAACAACGATACGTGCCGATGACCGCAAGAAGGTCGGAATCAGTGTCGCCAATTCGGCTGTTAGTCCAACATCGCCGCCACATGCAAATGTACGTATGAATAATATATTTATAGTTTGTACACGTCTTCAAAGCATTGGAGCATTAACGAATTACAATCTTAACAATTTGACTAATAATACAAAATGTAGTACACGTTTTATAAAATGGAAGTTTCCTAAAAACATGTGAATTTTAATAACGTTTTATGAATAATCAATTGTGCAGTAACTAACTTTATCTAGTAAACTAAACAACGGTCCGAATATTTCAACTCGGTCGAAAATTTTCAATCAAAGGCTTTCTGTACGGATTAACGCAGAGAAATTGTTTGGTTCCTTTATTTTTGAAATAGTTACTATTATTATGCAATGTAATTTAATCACCTCAAACATATTAAAATCATACAAGTAAAAAATTACAAAATTCTTCACAAAAAATTCACGCCCATCTTTCGCGGTCGAACAAAGCGAAAGTAACTGAACGCTATCGTTCACTTAGCTAAGATCTATTTCTATCGACATCTTTATTGAGATAGACAACTATAATAATGAGACGCATACTGAGTCAATTCAGTGAGTCGCATTTAGTAATTAGTACTTAAATATAATATAATACCTTCATAGTTAATAGTTATAAGCCGGCGATGGTGAGTGTAAATAGATGCCTATCTCTCTTTGAACTGTTCTTTGCTTATTTTAAAGGTTCGTTTTTTTACGTAGTTTAGAAAAATCTTTTTCTACTAAGAAAAAACGTTTTTATATTGTATTCTTTACTGCAGTTTTTCTTTCCAAAATTAGATATATTTATTATCATCTAATATAGGAACAAACATTCCTATTTATAACAATATTTATATTTTATGCATCATTTGTCAGCTTTATCTCTACTAAAACATAACTTCGCATATATTTGTATTCTGTGTAATACAATAACTTGCTTATTATTAATAGTGGCTTTTACTTTTCTTTGCATGTTATATTATTTTAACGCTTGTCTTATATTTCTTTTGTTATAGGTATGATAACACAGGAATGCATTTTTTTATAGACTGTGATTGCGGACGTTTAGTTTCAGGCGCAAGACCTCTATTGTGCTAAGTGATACCGAATAGCCGGCCTGACTACATATAAGTTTTATTTGTTAATTGTATATACGTAGTATAAATGTAAAGAATGTGAAATGAATACGGGAACAGCACGGGTGAGCATGCATGCACCGCTTTTATTGCATCGTTTGTGTAGCTTCGGCAGTTATTATCACTATATGGTCGTGACAGGGGCTCTCGAAGCGGCCCTGGGCCCTGAAATTGCGGCGAGGCGGTAATGGGGCTGGAGGTGGAAATAGCGGAGAATCAGGCGCCGAGGGCCTCGTCACCGAGCTACGAGCACCAGAACTAGCTGAGCCGGCAGCGGACGTGACTGTCACGCCAGGTGCCACGGCGACGCTCGCCTGCCGCGCCCTTGCCACTCGAGCCACTTCATCCTGGCGTAAAACTGCTCCCGAAACAAGGGCCTTACGCCACGGTGGACGGTTTGCTATCAATTTTGCTCCGGACGGCCACGCCACACTTACAATCCACGGGTGTCGCGCTTCCGATGCTGGCGTGTACTGCTGTCTGATCAGTAATGAACTGGGTGGCGTTCAAAGTACGCGCGCGTTTAACCGTCGGCACGGGTGGGACGCCCAGCGTGCCAGCGGTGCGCGCTCACCCTGGCGGTGGTCTCGTCGTGCAGTGGGATGAACCCTCAACCGTACATCTGGAATACTGTCGCGTCGGTGAGGGCGAATGGCGCCGTGCGACAGAAACTCCTGCTGCAGCAAACACATTGGTTCTAGAAGAGTTACCCGCCGGACAGTACAGTTTTCGGTTGATATGTTCACGAAGCGGTGCGCCTGGTGCTGCGTCCGGACCGGCGGCCTGCGGTGGAGGAGGAGCATGGCAACGGGAACAATTCGCAAGAAGATATAACGTGGAAGAAGAAATAGGTCGTGGTCGCACCGCCAGAGTTCTCGCCGCACGGGATACTGGGACCGGCCAACGAGTGGCATTGAAACAGGTATGTGAATAACAATTATATTTATAATATACTAGATCTGTGCCCGCGGCTTCGCCTGCGTTTAAAAAAATGAGAAAGGATCGATGGAATCCAAAAAATATATAGCCTATAACAATCTACGATTAATTCCGCGTCGAATGGTTGTGGTTTCATGCTGAACGGTCCAGTAGTTTTCGAGTTTACCTCGGACAAACAAAACAAACTTTGTTTATATATATATATATATATATATATATATAGATAGATTTAACTTACGGCACCATCTTTGTTGACGTTACAGTTATTAAGTAATTGTTACCAAACGACAACTTGAGGCGGATGAGTTACGTATGAGTTATGTATGTGATAATGGATGAAAAATCCATTCATAGTAAAACTGTACACATACCTGAAAGGAGTAATTATGCAAAATTTTAAATTAATCTGGTTTTAGAGATTATGATGTACATACAACTAACAGGTGTTGGAATATCTAATTTTAAAATTAATAATAACTTCTTTACAATAACTAATAATTCTAAACAAGTACATTTATCGAAATATGTAATGTCATTGTGTTAAAAAACTGAACTGTCGCTTATGAGTTAAGGCTTATTTTCATTTATTTTTTGTTGATAAACGCTTTTGAATTGCTATAAAAATAACAATATTCACCTTTTCGAATCTTTAAAATGTCAATTTTTTTTACACGTTATAGGCTCAGTGCTTTGACTTCGATCTCACCTGATGCTAAGTGACGATGTTGTCCAGGGTGGTAAACACACTAAGCCTAGAGGTACTGGTTCTTAAGTTATGCTGCCGGAACACCTATTGGTATTTGGCGACAGGTTTTCAAACTTGAGGGTGGTAGCTATCCAAGCGGGCATCATTAGAAAGTGCCCTACTACCATGCTATGGTTTCCTCACGATGTTTTTTCCTTCACAGTAAGCTCAGCCTGATTTTAGAGTTGGGTAGGTTAGTTTTAACCCGCGTCCATTGACGCGGAATAAGGCCGCACTACCTACTGTGCCATCAGCGCTTTAATTTTATTAGACTATTCATTTTTATTATCTATATACAAATATTCAAAGTGGAGCAATTGCATTTATACGTTTTACCTTCAGGTGTTAGCTGGTCGAGGGGCAGATGCAATGCGTGAATACCGTATTTTGTCTCGGACTGCGCACGGCGCTGTGGTTCGCGCAATGGCACTTTTTGCAGAAGTGCCACGTGCGGGAGCCCACACACTCGTACTCGAGCTAGTCTGCGGTGGACCATTACTAGACTGGGCAGCAGCAAATCCTTCTGCTTATACACAACAAAATGTAGCTCATCACACTAAGCAGCTACTGTCCGCCTTAGATTGGCTTCATAGCATCAATGTAGCCCATCTTGACGTTAGAGTAAGTTTTTTGCTAACAATACTGTTTCCCTTAAATTTTATTTACTTTTTAGGATGTGATGAAAATTTTGCGGTAATTAAACGTTTTACACAATAACTTTTGTTATTGACTTATTACTCTATTTGGGTTTGCTTATACCTCAAATAGTAGAAAACAAACGTATTTAATACTGTTAGATATGTTTGCAAAGTGTTTGCTTATATTTTAATATATGTGGGGATACATGGTAGATTCTCCCGTAATAAACTTAATATCTTTTTCTAATGCACAATACCTGGAACATATAATACTTTTTTTGGCTAACGAAAACTCTTTCAGTACATGTATTCTAGCAACCAACAGACAATATAAAATTCAGTTTACTTCAGATTAGAAATTGATATCCCAAGTCTTTGATTTATAATGACATAAATATTTTTTTAAATCATCATCGTGTCAGACAAAAGATGTCCACTACGGAGCATAAGTCTATTCGCATCAAACGGATTCCCGCGACTTTCAGCAGATCTTCGGTCCACCTTGTTGCGGTTACTAGTCAAGAACGCATTACTCCCATCTGGCAGTGGTTTTACGAGGAGTTTATCTCGCGCACTAACACTTAAATTTGGTGATTCTTCGAACGATATCGGTTATTTTGGTTTTTTTTTTTTCCTGATCTCCTCATTTTTGATTCGAAGATGCGGTGAAACTCGGTGTATTCATTGTCCTTTGGGTAACTTTGAGCTTTCTACTTAAGCCCATTGTGAGTGCCTACGTCTCAGTACCGTATGTCATTACTGGCAACCCATACTGGTCGAAGACTTATCTTGGAACACTGGATATTTCGGACGAGAATATTCTGCGTAGCTTCATAAACGCAGCACAGCCGAGTTGGATACGACGAATAACCTCTTTTTGAACGTTGGATTTATCTAAATGGACAAGCGACATTTCGTGCATGTAGTTAACTTTATTTATAGTTTTATACGTCATTGGAATGTATTTTTTTGTCGCACAAAAGACTCTTGGTTTGCACTCTTTATAAGATATTTTTTTCAACAAAATCTTGTACTATAAATTCTTTTAAAATATAAAGACAGAAAAAACAAAAACGACTTACATCTATGTGAGCTTTATAACAAGTTTTATGTTGTTATTTTTGTCCTTAACTATATGGGTTTATATTATTAGTTTTTTTATTTTCGTTTTTTTTTTCCCCTCCTTTCTTATTTTTTCTCTCCAACCCCTAGTCACATCCTCGGGACTATCGTGAGTGTGACTTTAAGTTTTGGGTTATGGTATATTTATCATCCTGTCATCTCGCCTCTTTATGGCCATTTTGAGGTTGTAGTCCTCGTCTTTATCCGTCACCGTCGATGCCTTGGGGAAGAACCTGCTTATCGCGTCTTCTCCGTCGTAGGTGTAGTAGACACAGCTGCCTGTGAGTCTAGACACTGCCACCACGGCATGTGACGCTGTCATAGGCTTGCAGTTTCTTGCCTTTTGCTTGTATGATTACTACTAATGAAACTTTTAGTCACTGAGCATGTCCCTGGAATGTATTGTGATTTAGCAGATAATAATTTAAATGTTTATTTTCATTAGCCGGAAAATATCTTGGTTGAGCTAAACGGCAGCCAGCCTCAGTTAAAACTAGTCGACCTGGGATCTGCGGTGGAGACAGTAGACGGCGGCGCAGGCAACTCTGGTCGCGACGTCCTGCCCCCCGCACCGGCACAGCTTGAGTTTGCTCCCCCAGAATGCGTATTGGGTCGACCGCCAGCCCCCGCCTGGGACGCCTGGGCAGCGGGCGTATTCTTATACGTGTTTTTGACAGGCGTAAGTATTATTAGTATTATCTAAACAATTTATATGATTTATAATGATATGATACTAATCAAATTATTGAAGAAAATATGTATTACATTATTCGCAAGTAATTTTATGACTATGTTATTATAAAATTCAATTTCGACTAATGTTCCTATAAGAGCTTGTAGGTCCAATACTTGGTCACATAGTATATACCTATGTGGACATATTATTCATCATATTTCATCTAAAAACTACATGAAAGTAAATTCGGACAGAAAATAATATTCCCATCATTGGGTATCACTTGATTTTGTTATTATAACTCCGCAATATTTTTTATAGACTAATTACATATAACCCTAGTATAAAGACATAGTAAATATCTATTTTCTGTTATCATTGAAAATGATGATTTATGGTTATTTTAATGTGAAGTTTGTTACTAGGAATATTTTACCTAAGACAGCGGTTTTTCTTATTATAACATATGTTACACATTCGTTTAGTGTACAAGCAAGAACTTTATTTTATTCTAGCTATCACCATTCCTAGATGAGTCAATAGAGGAAACAACAGCGAACATTATAAAGTGCGATTACTGCTTTCCACCTGAACACTGGACGAATATTGATGAAAGTGCACAAGAAATAATTAAGGGTCTTTTAGACCCGGCACCAACAACGCGTCTCACGCCGCGAACTGCGATCGAACACGCGTGGTTTGACGAGGTAAGGAAAGTCGAAGTGTTCTTCGAATGTTATGTTATATTAGTATTTACTTTAGCGGCTTATTTTCCAACTTATTAGTAAATTATCTTATGTTGACATTAGTATATGTCTACGATTTTTTCAAACCGGGACAGAAAATTGACAGTGGCGCCCCTCTCTGCAACGTTTGAGCTAAATCACATTGGTTGGCATTTTTCAATTAGAAACATCCCTTTAATAAATTTTGTACTTTTGCCTAATAACTTTTTCATGTGTTTGACATGAAATTATATGCCAGGAAAAAAATTGAGTACATCTACATTCAGTATAGATCCGTATACATCTAAATTTTCAATCACACTTCCGTATGCTTGGCGCATTGTGGAGCAAGTTTTTAAATTATTATATTATGATTTTGGTGCTCCCTGAACCTGCCTCCCGGGACGGTTGCCCGGTTTGTTCCCCCCTAGATCCTAGACTGGTGTTTTTGATGTATGTACGCCCTGTGGTGCCAGCCAAGAATAGTACCACCTCATATCATACCGTGAGTGTCATAAAAGGCGATTACGGGATAAATAAACCAGGGAATGGGCAACAGCATCCTTTGAGCACCACAAATCAGTCCAAAAGCAATCCAAATCACCAACCCGCCTGCTAAGCGTTTCGATTATAGCAGTCTTTGGGGAAGACCTATGTCCAGTAGTGGACGTCTTTCGGTTGAATGGATGGATGAACCTAAGCCGGATGAAGTATTTTTTATTTACGTTACCAGGCTCCGGCAGTGGTTCTTTCATCAACACAGTTGAAAACGTTCCTTGATAGGCGACGGCCAGCTGGTCACGGCAACGCACTACATCCACTGCGTTCGCCAAACGACACTTGACATCAACACGAACAACCCAACCGTATATGAACGCGCACAATACGAACAACATAAACACCATTACGGTATTTCCTTTATGAAAATTAAATAAAATTCGCATGTGATAAAATATATTAATATAGACTCCTAAACTTTCGACATAAAGCTTTGATATATCGTATAAACATACACTTGTACTTTATTTAAGGGTAAGGTTTCTTTTTTAAAGGATTTCACGAGCTAATTTTAGCGCTGAATTGTCACTACAGATGTAGTTAGTTATCTGGTGAGTAGTGAAATTGTCGCTTAGAATCGTAATAAGTTAAGATTATATTTTATTTAGAGACAACGTGTCGTGGATAATAGTTTTATTGATATTATTATTATGCGATAATTTGAATTCTTGAAATATGTTTTATTGTCATTTATAAATTACTCAAGATGTACGCGTATTTAATTTAGGAACAAAGGCGCCAGCCAAATGTAGATCTTATGAAACATTCAATACACTCAATGTAGGTTTATGGTTTTATTTTTCTATAGCTGTAGTTTTATCTTATCATTCTATAGTCATTGTGCCCACCTGTTGAGTTCGGTATATTAGTTATGTGAATTTAATTACAGCATGGTTTCATTGATTGTTTTTTAAATTTTACATATGTATGTATTTTAAATTTATCAAGCCCGCTCTGATATCAGGGCCAATTTTAAAAATGTTTCTTTCTTAAGATTATATGTACTGAAACTTCCATGTTTTTTTTTTATCCCTAATAATGTTTTATGCTAAATGACCGACGGCTATTTTAAAAGGAAGTTGGCTACTTTTAATTACTAGTAGCCGATTGTGACGAAAGTGTCTGTGATTTATGCTAAAATAAAAATATTTCATGCTTATTCCTAATTTAACGTATTTTACTTGTTAACAAGTTTTTATTGTATATAGATAATAAGTTTTAGCTGATAATAATTATTTTAGTCCTGATTTTTGACCAAAACGCAAAATTTTATTATATAAATTAAATAATAATAACATAATACTATTTAATATGTACGCACTGACTTTTATGGAAAGTTAGTTATAACGAGCAATTTAGACTACCGATTAGTAAACATTCATTTTAATCGACAATTATTATATTTTTACATAAATCTGTATACCTGTTTTATTTATCATCAATTATTTAGTATCAATTTATTTCGAATCATTTTAAATTAAGTTCCCAGCACAAGGTTTTAATGTAATCTTCGATTAATCAATTAGGAATATTTTATCTATTTTATACTATTGTAATCAGGAAAAAAATATGTAATTTATCATGTTTTATCATTCTTTTTAATATAATTAAATAAGTTTTAACCACATGCGTTCGGCTACAAAGCTATAATATACATTCGGCTAGCTAGCTAGTCAAGGAATATTTCTAAATTTTATTTTAAGACGAACCATGTCAAAGTCTGTACTTTTTTATATGATATATATAAAAATAATGATGATCGTACATATATTTTAGAGCCATCGAACGCTTTGCCCCATGTTATAAGAAATAAAAGTTCCAATAATAATAATTTAAAATGTGTAATCCAACTATTCACTAGGCAATAATATGTTAAAAATGTCATATTCTTTTATAGTGAGCTATCTGCCAGCGTCTCACATCTACGTAAAAAAATGTATTTTAGTGTCCCGATGTAACTATATCAAACTTATAATATTATAATTTTGTGAAAATATAATTTTGTTTTATTGTAAATAAACACACACCACATTTTCATCACGTTTACTTCCTTACAGTGTACGAACTTATTTGGTTTTCTTTTTTACTTCTCTTTTCCTTATCATAGTATATATTAATCCAAGAGCAGGACACTCCTTTAACAGTGTATTCAAGTTGATAAAAAGAGGTTGTATTAATCACATGAATTTAATAAAATTGTAAATTAAACAAAAACTGTAGAAATAAATTATGTTATATATCCTTTACAACATTGTCTATAGCAATGATATACTGATTATAAAATATGGGTGAGGAAAACTTATATATAAAAAGTTAAGTAGTACAGGTAACATGATAGTTTCAGAAAAACCAATGGTTAATAAAATCACTAGTAATAATTGTTTGATCTCAATTTTGAGTGTTCGAAAGAGGCAATAACGGTAAAAACCTTATGAATTCAAATATTCAGTCTAAAGCATTGACACCGAGTAGCTTCTATCTTAGTGTTTTACAGGTTGAGTTTTAAGGAGAAATTTTCCTAATGTTTGCATACAAACGTATGTAATACAATAAAAAGTCTCGCAATATGAACTAATTAGAACACTGTCTATTTTTTATTGCAAGACCAAAAGTAAATTTAACCCATTCCAGTGTTGTTAATGGTACTATTTTGTTTATATAAAATCTTTTTCTCATTTCAATTGAAAAAAAACACAAAGAGATTTCACAACATTTATTACATAAATAAAATCACAATAGTAATAAAAATGTAATCATACTGTTTTAATAAATAGTATCTAACAGTAAAGTATGACTTTATAGAAAACTAAGGAGAATTTTATATTTAATAAAAGATAACACTGCATTAAAACTGTCATGTGATTTACAAAAAATATACAAGAAATGTTATTTTATTAGAATAAATAATCAATCGCCAAATCACATCTAAAGTAGTAATGTGTGTGGCACTTTGGTACTATAATTATTACTAGCTATAGAGAGATATATTGAAAAAATAGGAGAAATAGTTATACTCGTATTTAATAGACGTTTCACATTAGACTACATAATAAAATTAAATAAAATCGTAAATGCATTGCGAAACAAAAATCAAAACGTTTCCCAATAATACTGGATTCAATTATAATAATTATAATACAAATAAAAGCTAGCGATAATTAATTTAGCCTAATAAATGGTACCTATACGTTGTGTTTCATGCAACTACAAATTATTTATTTTATTATTTACATAAGTAGATTGATTAATACGTAAATGATATTAAAATACGGGTTTAATAATACCCGAATATTTAATAATTTTTCAAATGTGCCAGCAGCTTACATGAATATGCCTCGACGTAATAAATATGGATATAAATAAAAATGACAAACTCTGAAAAATACATGAAAATATAACCGGTTTGGTTGTTTACAGTGTACTAGCTATACGTAGTATCTAGTTATAATGAAGACACTATTATTACTACGGTTGATAAAAGTACAAAAACATATTAAAATGTGTAAAAGTTTGCCACCTTTATTCAATACAAAAGCAATAAATTGTCAAAAAGCATAGACACTGATCACCATAGTGATCACACTATCAAGCTAGATTTACACGGACAATGTAATCTTCGTATAATTAAAACTTAATATCAGCCTGAACTTTCGCCATAAGAGTTGCTGATTTACGTAACTGAGCAAGTTCAGTTTCAGTGAGAGGCTGACGGATCACATCTGACACACCGCTGTGGCCCAAAACACAAGGAAGGGACAGGAACACTTCTTCGTCAATTCCATGTTCACCCTAAGGAAAAAAAAAAAAAAATGTACAATAGTTTTTATTTATTTCGAATTTATGACCAAAAGTGACGTAAGGAACTGACAATAACATTTGACATTATCTAATCTTTTATAGGATTAGAACTGTAATCATAAGACATGATCTCATCAAGAAGTTTTTCATCATTAGAAACTATTGAGTTCGAACCATCAAAGTTCGAATTAAGGTCCTCCAATATATCAACTAACAAGAGGCAACTAAAATTAATAGGCAAATTTTATTTCGTTCAAACTTTCAATTTAACTTCCAACATGAGTGACAAGCAACAATTACACCTATTTCTACAGAATATAGGCCTAACATTTGACTAGTCCTCTTGATATAATGTTAAATATTATGCTTAGCATATTAGATAATGAAGTAAATATAAAATCATAAAGTCATTGCGGTCACTGGAGATTTCAAAATCAGTAGAAAGTATGGGAACCATGTATGTCGTTCTGGCGGGTGTGATAAGAGCGCGCGTTTGTCTGGCGGAATTCGTAAAGTGATGACCATTAGCATTTACGTGTTTACTCCTTTAGTGGTTTTTACAACTTTTTGCTGCACAACTAGCCATTGTTTTTAAGTAAATAATTATTTTATTAGAGGTAGTAAACCGTCGAAACGATCGAACCCACTGAGGGCACCCAGAAAGACATACATGTAAACTTCATGTATGAATGGTACGGCAGGCGCGGGCGCTACGCTAGTTCTATTGATAAATTCGTAATGCTATGTATAAAATAGATTTCTTTTTATTTTTGACCTGTTTTTATTGTAAGCTACTTCGTATGATAGATATTGACCCTATATTGTATGAACTTCCTATCTTTCATTTCTTTAGAAGTGTTTTTAAATTACGCATTGCAAAGAAATCCGTTGGATGCGGGTGGCGCAAGACCGTACGTCATGGAGATCTTTTGGGGAGACCTATGTTCAGCAGTGGACGTCTTTCCCTTGAATGGAATGGCAAAGTAATGACTCACTACATACATAATAAAAAAATACCTTGAGATAAGTAGATACAGCGTGAACACTGTTAGCATTGTACAGTATAGCGCGGACCAGCTGGGACAACGAAAGTCCGATAGCCCACGAGGTGTATCCTTTCAGTTTGATCACTTCATAGGCGCTCTTCACTACCATTTCGTGTAATTCCTTCCAGTTTTCAGGATCGGAGTCAGTGCCAATCTTCTTATTTAAATCGCTCAGTCGAACTCCGGCAATATTTACGCCGGACCACACGGGAACTTTTTAGAAAGAAAGAAAATCAATTGGTAATTAAAATAAATACATTTGTCATTGCCTTATACAGTGATTCTCTCAAATAACGAAAGGCATGCACCTAACATTTACAGGCTACAAATACACAATTATCTTCTGAGTATTTTCAATAACTTACCACTGCTATCACCATGTTCTCCAATAATATATCCATGGCAGGAAGTAGTTGCGATGCCCAACCTCTCGGAGAGCAGGTAACGGAATCTTGCAGAATCAAGATTGGTTCCAGAGCCGATCACGCGATGTTTCGGCAATCCGCTGATCTTCCACGTCACGTAAGTTAGAATGTCCACAGGATTGCTAGCAATTATGAACGTGGCGTCGGGGCTATATTTCACAAGCTGAAATAAATATTTAAAAACCTTTAACAAATTAAACCTTACTTATATAAATAACTAGATATACCAATCGTTAGTATTTAAAGGAACTGTAATATTATTAATGCGATAACTAAATAAGTGAAATTAAACTAATTTATGTTCTTTACCTGAGGAATAATAATTTTGAGTACGTCCGTATTCCTTTGTACTAAGTCCAGTCTAGATTCACCTTCGCGCTGTCTAACACCAGCGGTTACCACGCAGATCTTGGAACCAGCGGATATAGAGTAATCTAAATTAAAAGTAAATATTACTATGTTATTCATAATTATCACATATTTTGTCAAAATTATTATGACACCAGACGTATAATAACGTATAAGAAATAAAATATTTGTGATTGTTACCAAAAAAGAGTACTATATTTTGGACGAAATAAATTGATATTTCTTTCCGTAAATGATGATATAATAAATTCTCACCAGTACTGGCTTGAATTTTAGCATTCCTCATAAAAGCTGAGCCGTGTTGCAAGTCCATCATCTCACCGGTGAGTTTATCAGCCATCACATCAACCATAGCGACATTGTTCGTCACATTCTGTGTGCAAAATCAATAAAATGTTATAAACGAGTAACAACGATTCGTAGAATATGTGAAAATATTTACTTATTAGTTAAGTTTTTACTCTTAGGTAAAAAATAAAGTTTTAAGTGAATCATTTATAAGTAAATACCCTAGCACTAAGATAACAAATTCAAATATAATTTCTACACTCGTCACTAATGAGTAACGTATCGTTCGTAAAATTCGTTTGTCGCAATAAATTATGAAAAAAGGTGCTTTTTATCAAAATGTATCGTAATATTGTAGTATGTAAAATGAAATTAAGTAGCATATCGCGATTACATGTCATCAAATTATACATTACTGATTTGTTTATTAAACATATTGATATTTCCACGAAGGATGAATCCTCGACGCAACTGACTATCAGGCATCCTCTTAATGATAACACGTAGCAATTTAATCGCCACACGCACTAATCTTATCACAACTTTTCGGTCACAAACGATTTCAGAACGACTAAATACAAAATAAATAGTGTCTGCGGTTTTGAAAGTAATTTCACGGTTTAATCTTGGCATAATTCAAAGATTGCGTTTAATATCATAATATTATAATAATCTTCACAGATTACTTTTAATGACGATGAAAGGAATATTTTATAAATTTACAAGATCGTATTCACATTTACTTATCTTAATTTACTGCAGAATTGTACTATGACACCCAAAATAGCGGCAGTTTTTAAACCTCATACCGTAAAGTGTGTAAAACGTTAACATTAAAATATGGTTGAATTGATTTAATAGAAGATATTTGTTACTATATGAGACAGAGACTACTACAATATGTCAGGTAAAGCAGTGGTAGGAAACGAAATAACAAACAAAACTGTTGTTGATAATTCATAGAAATTATGAAATCCTATTTGAAACATATATTTTTTTGTACATTAGATAATATTATATAGCCAGTTCTAGCAAATACAGTCGCTTGAACTATGTGACGACCATTTGCATGATTAGACTATTAATAGGAGGCTACTAAATGTCGTGCGAGTGCCTTTTGTTTTTATTAAATAAATTAAATGTGTACCTGTGGAGAACATTTTTAAAGTAAAGAACTTGGAAGTAGGATGTTGAATGAAATTTTGTGGATGCAATTAATTTATAAACAATTATATTGATACATCATCCTTATATTCATAATTTTTTATTTTAAGACAATGCAAAAATCTAAATTCTGTAATAAATAGTGTGTTCTTAATTTGACTAATAAATTTAGACCTTAGTACTGTATGAATTAATTATTTAAATACCACTAAAATGTTCTATTACTAATTATTGTAATGCACTGTACGATATTATTATTAAATTTCCTAATGTTTCTTAAACTTGCAGAGTTCGGAGTAACCTAGTATGTGCAAAGTTCGTACTTAAGTTGAATAATAAAGAAATATAAATTATGATTTTAATCTAGAACCTAAGTCTGCATCCACCTTTCACTAATCTACTTAAATATGCGAACAATTCTGAGTGTTAAGATATAACTTCGATCAACGTTACTCTGAATTCAAAAATGAGCCTGGATAAAAAAGTCTAAAATAAATCAAGGAGGCACTATAACTATCAATTTCCTAAATCTCGCCTAGTTAGGTAACTAGCGTATTCGTATTGAGAACCTGCCTCTAACCGTTTATAGGTGTGTTCCAGCAACATCTGTTTGATTGTGTGCAAATTCTAAATATATATAAACTATAAATATAGAAGTATTATTTTTAGCCAAGGAGAAAATAAAGCTCACTCCGTACTCAGTAAATTAATTTTAAAGTCATTATGATATAATTAACGGTATATATATACCATTCATATTCATAGAGAGATAGACTTATTTTTCAGATTACTTGTCAGCATAACTAACTATATTTATAATTTTACATCACCTACTAAAAAAGTAACTTGCAAATGAAACGGAAAATTGGAAATAACTGTACAAAAAGTTAAATCGAGTACTAAATTGTTTTCTTACGTGCGAGAATAAGGAAATCACACTTCTTTAAAAATAATGACGCAACAAATTTAATTTTCCTTAAACCTTCGCTAATGTAAATACTCGTTACTCGTTACTCGCAATTATTTCCAAGTAAGAATTACATATTCATGATTTAATGAAATGTTATTTATTTATTATTTTTCTGAATAAAATAATCGAATTTTTTTTCTTTAGTCATATCTAATATAAAAACCCAGTTACTACTCAGTTCTTCAATGTTGACTTATACATTGCGTCATAAAAGCAGTCATTTCATCGCTTTAGCTAAATAGTAACTTACCTAATAATTACGTAAAATATTAATCAGCACTATATATAGAATCATTAAAAAATATATTACAATTTCATCAATAATTGTTTTACATAAAACAATACAAATGACGTTGCGGCTATAAACCATAACGACGTTATAAATTAATCTTCACTCGACGAGAATTATCATTACCGAAATTTCCAGATGTTATATTAGAATTTTTAAATATACAATAACATACACAAACGAAGGCAGTCCTTACCTGTGTGAGCAAAGAGAAAACAGCAGCCATACCGACTTGACCAACTCCGACCACGGTGACTTTGTTACCGGTGTCATCGCTCTTCTTCTGCACCGGCTGGAAGAGCTTCTCTATTGTCTCCATTTTGTCTAGTAATAACAAAGCGAGACGCGAAAATGAATCACCACCCCTTGATCCACGAAAGAGGCTGCGTATTAATCTACCCATACTCTCTATACGACCAGAACCGAGCGTTATTTGAATCTGACTGAAAAGTTTATAACCTAGTACGTGTCTTGCTGGCCTTGGTTTTAATTTGAGGTACCTATTTGAATTTATATGTATGGTTTTGCACGTACATCGCGGAAGTAATCAGTACTGGTCGGGAATTACTATTTAGCACATAGGTTCAAAAACATAAAAGTTTTAAATATCAATGTCCATGATAAATTACAAGTCGCCATGCTAGTCATGCATGGCAGGTCACGTGATCAATCATTTTTAACAATGTATTTATAATATACGTTTAACATATTTAATCATATGTCACCTATTAATATATTTCATTAGTTGTTTCCCTGTTCGCGTTCTAATAATATCTCCCCAGATGGTAGGTAGATATCTCAGATTACAAAAATAAAAGTTTTTTTATAAATACGGTTCAGTGGGACTGAGTTATAAACCAACTAACGAACAGACATAGAGATAGACGTTGTATTTTATATAATGTAAGGATCAATTAATGCACTAGCCGCGGAATATTGAAATTGATTACATCGTTAATTTATTATGCCGGGCAATTTTCAAAGATACTGATCAATTTCAATTTAAAAAATAATAGAAAATAAGGTATAATTATCAAAATTCAAATATGCTATGCGGAATAATCAAACGAGATTGAAATTAGTAGATTACTTGGAAGCTAGTTAAAAGCTATTAAATTAATTATTTTTGTTTATATAATTATTATAATCAGAAAATTATAATATAAAATCCGATAGTATTAAAATTAATACACATAGCAAGTACAATATAATTTACTAGGGTTCAGTTGAATTATAACATAACCGAAGTTACATATATAAGGTCAAGGATCAAGGTCCTTGATCGCATTAATCGAAATTTAAAATTATAAGTTTTATATGGATTTAGGATTAAAACAACGCTTCCATCGATTATATACCAAATAACACATCTTTTCTTGACAGAACTAGTTACGGCAACCTCAAAATATTAAATTCATCACTTGCAATAAAACGAAAGATAAATGAATACATCACTTATTACAATTTGTGAAAGCCATGATTTTCAATTACCGAATTATCATTTGCAATTTACGGTAGTCACATGCAACATTGTACATTGTCACCTAATTAGCTTATTTATACGATAATCACCGTACCATTACCAACAGTTACAAAAAAATTTTATGCAACTACACAAGGTTTTCATTAATATTTCGATTAGCCATAAAAATAAAAGAAAAGGAAAACAATGGAAAGCTGGCGTAAACGCCAGGTTAGTGCCCATGGGGTTAAATGCACAATACAATACAAGTTGAACGTAAGCTAAAACCACGAATTTTTTTTCAAAACTCATTCATAGTAAATTTTAAATACTTACCAAAGTTTTCAAAACCGTTGCTATGATTATTTTCAGCCATCTTTAAAAACAAATTTGTTGTTTATATCGCAAAAAATAACAAAATTACGATTGCAATACTAATATAGTTTTTTTTTTTAATATCTCTACACAAAACCTGCTTATGCGACAGTCAAAGAACTACTGAATGAACGTGACGACTGGAACGACTGATATAGCTTGCTCTGGTATAATAGTACGCCACAGATATACGCGTAAGTACGAACAGGTTTGAATTGGAATACTGAGTGAACGAATTTACTGGTTACTAGTTAGAATTGAATATTAAATTTATCGGGTGATAATATCTACGTATAAACTAAAAAACTATATTATTCCTCACTACTAGTTAATAGTTTATTAAAGGTATATATGTATAATGAAAATTAGAGCATATTGGAAGAAATTAACAGTGTCTAAATTTATTTTAAATACTTTTTTTTTTTCAATTATAGTTCCAATTTATAGTGGTACAAAATTAGAGTTCAAATCAATTTCTAACTAAAACTAACAAATGCGTATTAGTTTTATTTAGCACTAGCCGTGCGGCCGCAGCTGCGCCCGCGTTTCATAAATTCTTTACGGCGTTTTTATTTGTTTATAAGGAACCCCAATTATTCTCCCAAAATTTTTTTGGTACTATAAGATAAAGCAAAAATATTTCTCATAAATTCAAGCACTTGATCCTAAAACTAACCATTAAATCTGATTTTATTCACAATTTCATTAGTATTATTTTATTACGTGGTAGTAACTTTAAAAAAAATTCCGGTCAGAATCGGTCCAGCCGTTTCGGAGATTACCCGGAACAAACAGAAAGACGCGAAATTTAAAAAATTGTATTTTTAGTATAGATTTCGTACATTATCGTATAGATATTCATATCTATTTAGTAAAAAAATAATTTTGACATTACGAAAAACAGACAATTCAACTTTATTTATATTAGTATAGATTAATCAAAACAGGTTGGAACACGGGCAAAGCCGTAAATTGAAATAAACTTTTTTGTACTTCATTAATAAAATATAATTTGTATCCAAAACTGGCATATTGTTGGTCCAGTGATATCAGTTAAAGTTATTAAAAATTGAAATTTTTATATTGCGGGTTTATGTTTATTTTTTAAAATAATTTTCTGGCATCAACCTCCTTCATCAAAATTCTTAGCGCATAAATGATTCTTTGTTTAATAATTCCCTTTTAATATTATATAATTTTATTTTACTTATAAATATTTAAGTCAATCTTTTATTCCATGCCAGAGTATATATTTTTATAACTTTGAGTCGATAATATAAAGATTAATCATGTATGGATAACGTCATGATAAGTTTTACTTGTTAGCATTTGAATCATTTAATGGAAATCCGTATCGTAGGTATTAAAAAATTAAAATATTAGTAAATAATTATACTAACCATTGAAGATAGTCTAGGAACTCTAGAAGTTAGCTTGAAGTTCGGTTGCTAGGGGAGAGACCAAAGCGGTCTGTGGATTAACTAAACTGTTTCTCATTTCATTACAATGTACAATTCAATGAAACAATTCAATTATCTGCATATTAAAAATTGAATTATCTGCATATTAAAAATCGATTTATACACAAATTATTTCACTTTTGAAATTTGAAACACCCACATCTGTACCGAAGGTAATATTAGTTTTCGGGAATGTCAAATCCTAATGTTCAAGTCTGGTCATTCATTTAATTAATTAGACGTTATGTTTTGAATACAAGACAACTTGGTAGAGTGATTTTTTTATTTGACATTAGATCTAATAGAATAAGATTCATTAGATCCGAGGTTAATTTCATTCTGTATCTCTTTCAACTTTTCGCGCGTTGTTTTATAATTAGATACTTTATTATTCAGTAAAAAAAAAAACATTTTTATAATTACTGGTGTAAACGCTTATTCCTAAATATCTTGATATTATATTTTAACAGTTTACTAAAATAGTAGTGTAGAAATATTTGAAAGCTTAAAGTTTCAATAAGTTTTATTGTTTATAAAAGGCATGACAAATAAATATAATTATTTCTTTATAAGCATTACTATCGAAAGTTGTTTGGCATAAAAATCGAAATGAGGTGTTTTACTTACTGTTTCGCGTATTCCGTGTTACCGGTCACGTAGCGTTGGGTGTAGGAGCGGCTGTGCGTTTGCACGCGTCGGAACCACCGCCGGCTTCGCAGATGGCACTCAAGGTGACCTTCAACAGTTCAGTTTAGACGCCACGCTACAGCGCATGCCCGAATTAAAAACTACAAACAAACAAAAATCTGCTGTAATCCAAATTCTTAAAACTCAAAATACAACAGCAAACTCAATCTGATACAGGACTTCAATTTTCTCGGCCGTCATAAATTTGTAGAATTCGGACCATCACCGCTTTATTATAAGAGCTGGGTACGAACGTTTGAGATTATGCTAAATTTCATGCAGGACAATTTAGATTTATTAGTTACAGTCAATTCTATCAATGATCCTGTTATAGTGCACATGCATATATACACGGACAGACGTTGCGTGTAATTTAATATTTATGATTTCATTATTCAATTAGAATTGCGAATATTTTTATCAAATCAACTCACTAACATGCACTAACTAGAACACTACAAAATCATTTAATCAAAAATAGGAACCGAACTGACGATGTTCGATGAGGCGACCGATGTCATTCATGATCGCGTCGATTAAATATGCATGTTTTTTGTTATATTATCTTCTATAATTCCTGTTTCCTTTCCAATCGAATGAAATCTGAAGTTTGAATTTATTTTATTTCTAAGAACAAAGTGGTCAAAATTTTAATTACATAAGACTATGTTTATTATAAATAGTCGAATGTATTTAAAATAGCTTTTTTGAATTCCCCGTGGTTTTAACTAGTCCATACTCTTTCATTCAAAAACGCTGTATATTTACATTTTAACATGTAATGTTAATGAAAAAATACAGCTGATACTATAACGTTAAATCATTACAGATAAATTATTATTTTCATATACATAAATTATTTGCATTAATGGATGCGTGTCTGCTGATGGAATAGCGTGCCTCTGGATGCATCGCACACACATAAAATTGTCATATCAGTAACTTGTCATAATTCAGCTACCAATTGACAATATATTGGAAGCATAAACGTTCAGACGTGCGGCCACGGGTTAACGGGCATACGTGTATTAGACGCAGAGTGAGAATTCACTCATAGCGCAGACTTGCGCTACGTTGGACAACTAAACGCTTACGGCGCATTGTTGTGACGAAAAATACGATACCTTTATGTACGATCCACTACTTGCACACAGTTGTTTTATACCGTTAAGAGGATATGCGAGCGGCGTTTATTCCATACAAATGTAGTCCCCTGTGTCCTCCCTGGATAGTAGCATTATGGTACCAAATATATATATATATATATATATATATATATATATATATATATATATATATATATATATATATATATATATATATATATATATATATATATATATATATATATATATATATATATCTTTTTTGATTTCTTCTATAAATTAGTTATTGTAGAAACTAGGAGCCTTTAAAAATGAACATAATGCTGGATTTTAGCGTTATTTTCAGACGTTCGTCAAACAAATTTGATAAATAAAAAAAAAAAAAAGCAATGTAGAGGCATAACTAAAGTCTTTCTCGTTCTATTTTTGAAAGAAAGTTAAAAATCAGTTCAGTTTTGGAAAAAGAAAACAAGGTATTATGAAGTGATGAAGTGAAGTGAAGTTTATAACCCTTTCTTTGGAGCCCAACCCGATAGCAATAGATAGCAATAGATCTCTGAAATACCTAATTTTCAAGTTTGTCGTCGACTGCCTCTTAACATGATCTTCATTGACATAAAACATATCTAAGTATGTACTATTCTAAGTTTTTTTTTTTAATTCTTTTAATTTATCATATCACAATGATATGTAATAATAGCCCGTGTGGTTTCGACATTATGTTCTACGGATTTATTTCTCGTTTGTTTATATATTATATATAAAATCCTGTTATTATTTTATAAATAGAATGATTTAAATTTATACCATATATTTTAGTAATACAAAAGTCGTGGGCTCCTAAAAATAATTTAAAATTTTCATAAAATGCAAAATTAACTGAGGTTACTGACTCCTGTCTGCATATGGAAAGTAATCAAGACGGAATTAGCGCTTTTGTTCAACTTGACTCCTAAAAGTCTCGGGAATGGAAACAAAGTAATAAATTTCATGAATTACTGTTGTACCTTCGACTCCACTAGCGTCATTTATAAAATAAGCGCCAATGTTTTTTTTTTTGTTTTAATAACGCGCAATAAATCCGTAATGTTTTCTTATCAAAATATTCATTGCTAAACATCTAAAACAAACATACTACGATAAAAAAAGAATCATGTAAATAGGTTTAGTGATTCTCGAGTTATAAACAAACTAATGGACGGACAGAGAGACGATGCCTTTTGTGTAAGGTGATGAAAATGAATGTTGTAATAATTATGTTTAGCAGAGAAGTAGTTTAAGGGAAATACAAATATCAGTTTAAATTTTTTAAATTTCTGAAATAACTCCATTACTTTCTTTTTTTAGTACTATATGCAGTTTTGATTTTAGTATTTCTTTTAATCCCCAGAACCTGTTCCATGTTAAATTAATTCTTCTCTCAAGTTCTTCTTAAATAATAATTTCTTCGTTTACCTAAATATATAGTTGTCTACATACTCTAAAAGTGTTGGGTTCGTTTTTATGAGTATTTGATGGGAGTTAGACATAAATTTTGTCTTTGATGTGTTTAGTGATATCACAAATGTATTATAAATAATAACCCATCTGGACCTCCGACCCGATGGGCTTTGCATAAGAACGACTACGGAGAAAAATCATAAATGTTTTTTTCACCGAGGCAAATTTACAAAATAATTGCAATATACATTTGTGTGTTGTAATCGAATATAGATATCACATACAGAAATAACAATTAGAAATACAAAGGTATCAGCTGTGAATGACTGTAAACAAGATTCTGAGAAAGAAATGTTTAGATATTATGCAAATGGATACACACAATACACACACAAACATAAGTGCAGACGATTGGACAGTTGTCACGTATTTCAAGCCTGGATGATGACTCATCGACAAGATCCGATTGCGTTTGTTTGGCATCACGTTGCTCATAGCCGCATGAGGAAAACCTGGTGCAATCTTGTTTGGTAGCTCTTTTCATTTAGACGTTTCACGTTATATAAAATCGTTTACTTTAAATGTTAAATTATTTAAATAACATTATAATATGTATATTTTACATGCACATAGTGCATAAATAGTGGAAAACATTTTACCATTATCAATTTAACTTTAAAAAAAATATTGCAAATAATCTGGTCGTTATTACAACCGATTATAACTAGCACAAGTTATTAAAGTGCAAAGATCAATAAAAATTATCGTTATGTTATTATTATGAAAAGATAACTTGCAAATTAACTTAATAATTATGATATATAACAAATGGGAATGCGGAGGCATTTTATTGAACGGCTAAATTTTACCCATAGGAAAGTTTACAAACAGCGTCAAGGTACTAAATGAAGCATACGATTTTAACAGATGGTCGAATTCGAAGAATACTTGAAACGACCAAAACGCCTGTCATTTTTAACGTCCGGACTTAAAATGCAAACAGAGAGACTGTGTTTACATCACGTCTGGGGTTGACTATCGTTTAGTAAATAATGACGACCCCATAAAAAAATGTTTTAAGTCACATTTACGTAGTTTCAAGTAAAAATGAGTAAATGCAAAAATAATGTTTTTCAATCAACAAAAAGCTTTCAACAACAAAGGTATTTTTGGCCTTTGTGTGTAATTAAGTTTCACATATTTCCCGTTTAAGTGCATATCGACGTAAATAAAATATTATTTTTACATGATTTAAGAAGTTTTTTTAAGAAAAACCGAGTACTTTAAAATGTTGCTCACTAGTAGTCTTAACCACACCCATTTGACACTGATTTTGTATAAATTCGTCAATCACATAATGAAATTCATTTGTAGTTGTAAAATTTTCTGTAGTAGTAATTAGTTAATAAATGAGATTTATTTATGATGTAATTATGATTAAAATCCTTTCGTATATGTTCAGACAACCTCTGACTATAATGTTAAAGCTGCGAATGGAAGGGTATTCCAAGGTTACCGTGTCCTTAGCTAACAGAGGTGAATGAACGCTCAGCATGTATACTACATATGGAAATATTTGTATAGTTCACAGTGATGTTACTTATATTGCGTTTATTGCATTGTTCTCACAATAGTTAAAATAGGATTACCCAGAGAGTTATGTGGACTTAGTTCTAATAAAAAACCGTCAGTAACAATATACATGTATTTTAAAATTACCTACCTTTTTGAAACAAATTGCGTTAATGACACGATACTCAAATTTCACTTATCACCATTTAAAATAATTGATAAGTAGACAGGGTTGGAAAACAAACTGGTCTTTTTTAATTTTATAAAAACCGTTCAAATTGTTTTAAACAAGTGATTTTTTTTATTTTTTTATTTTAGGCCATTAATTTCAAATCAAATAGACCTAACTATATTAATTCATTTCTAGACTAGTTATTTTCAAATTCGCCATAGTAAATATTTACAAAAATCGATCAATGGATAACATTTATGTTCCGAGCGTACCTATCTCTAATCCGTATTAAACACATTACATTCATTCTGTATGTTCTAACTAATATTCCTTGTTAATAGGGGAAACTCTAATAATTATATTATTTTTAATTAAATAAGAGGAATAGTAGGTACTAGTCCACTGAATTACTTTCTATCGACGGCCGACATAGGGACTTTCCTAGCGAGACTTTACCGGCGGGGAATTACCTATGAATTCTATAAATACCTTTATAAGTACTTTTTTTTTCTAATATTTCCGGATCCCCCTCCGGTGGTGAGCCAAATGGAGCACCACTTCCCCAACTGGGCGTGCTCTTGACGCCGCTACCAGCGCGATACAGTGATACTCACTGCCCATGCATCAAGCATTACACGCACAACACTGCATACACGCTCCTGCCAGTACCAGCAGCAGCGCAAGCTTGAACATTTTAATGAAAACATGTACTATTGCCACAAGTCAAGAATATAAGAAGAAAATTGATTAGCAATTATCTCGTTATATGCTTGCTACCAACACGCCTTTTAACCAAAAAGAACCACGGTTCCTGAAATTAATGGAAACTTTACGCCCAGGATTTAATAAACCTCCTAACCGCAAACAAATTGCTCGTAATCCGCTCAACGTAGTTTACAACTCGACTCAAGAAAGCGTAAAAAATGAGTTGAAAAACAAAGTTCTCAATCTGTCAATTGACGGTTGGAGTAACGTTAGGCAGGACTCGATAATCTGTGTCTGTGTCACAGATGTGTTGACAAATTCAACACATTTATTTTTCATTATTCATTTATAATAAAAAGTAGTCTTAAAGTTTTTTTTCGTAATGTTTATTTCTGTTTATTTATGTTGTATTTCAAACAGTTTTAAACACTTATTTAAACATCTGTTTTAAAACAACTTTAATCATGCCAACCCTGTTAGTAGGTAACTGTATTTACGAAATAGGTAGGCATAACTTAACAATAATAATGATCTTAACTAATTCCTCAACTGAGAAGGGTCCTATAGCCGCCGCTAGTGCGAAATAGTTACACTACATAAACTCCAGCATAACACACATTACACTGCACACACATTCCTGCAAATCACACGCAGGTACATAGGCTCTGCTGTGCCCGCTCTAGAGGGGGCAAGCCGGGTATTTACTCGGGGCGCCAAAACGTGGGGGCACCACCGTGGCCGTATGATTGTATAAATTAATATGGTAAGTTGGTATTTATTGGTAAACAATAATGTCCGAACGAAAAAGGATTTTCAGCCGAAAACGAAAACGAACGTTCGCCCTAGGTCTCAGTTTCGGCCGAAACCGAAACTAATGTAAACTTGTATAATTTTGTATTTTAAACTGAAATTTAGTATATTTGAAACGATGGTGACGCGTGTTCGAGCCCATATATCCAACAATTAAATCAGCCTGATCTTTAGGTGAAGGAAACATCGCGAGGAAACCCTCAAGTTTGAAAACCTGTCAACAACTACCAATAAGTGTGTTCCGGTAGCATCACTTGAGAACCAGTACCTTTGGGCTTAGCGTGTTTCATAACCTGGAACACATCGTCACTTAACATTAAGTGAAATTGTGGTGAAAGCACTGCGCCTATACAAATAATATTCACACGAATGTAAATGAATAACTCGTATGAATGAACACACTCAGCACTCTCAACTCTTACAGTCTTTCTGTTAAGTTATTTAATTAATGGATGTGGAAGTAAAATGATAGAAATAAAGTTTAATAAATTAATATTGCAACTGAGGTACGTAGGTGGCGCGGCGCTACCGTCGAAAATAAAGTAAATAATATATTAACACGCTTTTAACTAAAAAATGAAAAATAAATAAGAGTTTAAAAAAAAACTATAAATCCAACTAAAAAATAGAAATTAATTAATAAATATAAATTAAGAATAAAAAGGTATTTTATTGTAAAAAGTGTGGGGTGCATGGTGTCAATAGTTATAAATATTTTATTGACAGATATGAGTAGAAGGAATAGAATGCTCATGCTTTTTTACAATAGAATAATTTTTTTCATTACATTTTCCTTTCATGAGAATCGTCTATTACCAAACTAAAAATTTTGTAGGTTCACCAGTTTGGGATCTGCGTTTATCAACCAGTCAATCAGGACAATTAATTTTATATATAAACTATAAAACATTTTTTTTTTACAAATCATAAGATTTAGCTAGAGTAAATATGGGGGAATTTTTGCTCAAGTAACGGCAAAGCCGACGTACGTACCACTACGACCCCCTTGTGTCTAGTTAACATTTTCGGCTGAGCGCATCTACAGTTGTCCTGAATGGTTTTACCACTTTAACTAGAATGTGACGAGCGTAAGAGAGCGCACCACAACGGTACAAATGTCAACTTGGGCTCTTGTGAGTTAAATCAATTTTTTTTTTCACGGTATAGTTTCAGTGATTTGACCTTTGACAATCTCACCTGATGTTAAGTAATGATATGGTCCAGGATGATAAACACACTGAACCTAGAGGTACTGGTTCTCAAGTGATGCGGCCGGAACGCCTATTGCTATTTAATCGGAGGTTTTCAAACTTGAGGGCTACTCATGCGGGCATTATTAGAAAATGCCCTAACACCATGCTATGGTTTCCTCTCTATGTTTTCCTTCACCGATAGCTCAGGCTAATTTTAGAGTTACATAGATGGGCTTGAACCTGCACCTAATGACGCGGAATCCGGCTGCACTATCCACTACGCCATCATCGCTTTACACACATCGTATAACTTACTATACATACATAAATAAGTGTGTATGTAAAATATATCGCAATGGATTTGAATAAATAAGTTTATTATACGTAAAAGAAGGACGACATAAACGTATATCATTTTAAAAATAAAAAGGAAATATTTCTAATAATATGATAAAAAAACATCCATGTCTTATACTACAGTCATAAATAACTATTAGAAACAGCCTTTTATATACTAACAGAATATTATAAGAATATTTAACGTTCGTCATTGGAGATTGGTCTGGAAAGATCTATTCGATGTGCATGGTTGTGCTCATTGTAGAATAGTGTCGGGAACAATCCAATTTTACGGACGCGGTTGTGTAATTTTACACGGACAGAATAATTTATTTATGTGTTTAACTAATCACTTTAAATAGATCAGTTGTATATGTATTCTACAATGATAAGAATAATAGTGACTAAAAAGTTTTGTTTCTGTTAGTTCCCTAGTAGGTACATTAGTGCCCACTTATGATGTTTGTGATTATATTTATAAATACACACTAAACCTAAGTTTAAAATGTAATAACATGATTGATCGAATTAGAAGCCTATCGCTATAACGTCTCTTCTCTCTAAAATGATTGAGCGTGTGATCAACGCAAAATTCTTAGATATCTAGATGAACACAATGTGATCAGCTTCGGTCGCTCGACCAGTGATCTTCTAGTTTATCTCACACACACCGATTCAGCCACTGAAAGTCAAATTGAGGTGAGATATAGCGAAGGCGTTCGGACGGGGTTGCCACTGGATATTTTCTGCCAAAATTACCATCTTACGGACTAGCTGAGGATTTATGCAAATGTATTTGCAGCTTTTTATCCGGCAGTCGCATATAAGCTGTAGTTGACGACAGCAGAACACTGAAGGCAAGGATGTAAACGCTGGCGTTCCTCGCGGTTCTGTACCTCTCCGATGCTACGTCTGGTGGTTATCAATGATAAACTGTCTATTAAAGGCATTCATGGTTATGCGGAGGACAATACCGGAGATGCTTTTTACACTGGTTTAAACAAACATCTCGTTCCATTGTAGAAAAAAAACCGCAAATAACTTGTGTTGGAAATCGAGAGCACTCAGTCAAGAAATTCAAATTAGGGTCGTCATTCGATTTAACTCTACTAAGATACAAATTTGCGCATTTACCGCTATGAAAACACCATTTACTGTAAGCCCTATAAATTTTGGACACACCCCTTACTATATCGAATAGCATCAAGGGATCCATGCTATCGACATCTAAAGCGATGCCCAGTTCCGTAGTTACTCAGAAAACAAGGTCCAGCTGGTATCCAAAAAATGTGTGCTGACTACAGCAAGGCGGGCAAAGACTACAGCTTTAAAACTCGCAAGTCTGGCCTATATACTGCTGTCACCTCTGGGCGGGAGCACCAGAATATAAGCTTGAGCCCCTTGACTCGGCTCAAAGACTTGCTGCGAGAATCGTTGACAATCCCAATCTCGCAAGCATTACAGTCATTTAAGTCTAAGGAGAGACTTCGTGTGCTGATGTGTGTTCTACCGTTTTTATAATGGGTTAGATAGAACTCTCATCCTTATATCTTATACCATGAATCAGTGGCCGTCACACTTTTCTGTTCTTGGGCTGTGGCCCATAGATCAAAGTGAGGTACCACTGTGGGCCATATTTTATGGATTGAGTAGTTGATACCATCGATTCATTAACATATTTTTATGAACTGTAAAACTCGTATTCACTAACTGTATATAGTTTTGAGTCGTACCGCCCAAGGGTCGCAGTTTGACAATCACTGACCTAAATAGTCACGGACAGTGCAGTTCAATTAGAGTTTCCACCCGCAAACGATCCGGCGTGGATCTGCTGCAATTTTCCCGGGAATACAGTATAGAGTTCTTAGATGTCCATAGGCTACAGTGACCACTTACTATCACGTGGATCATATACTTTTATGCCACTTTCGTGAAGAAAATTATAGAAAATAAAGTACATATAATACCTATAATAAATAACGCAATCCTCTTAAATTCAAAATATAAAACTTTTTGTTATGCACACTTGAAAGTGATGTCTATGACACTTACTATTCGGGGGCCAACTGTCGTAAATTATGACAGTTATTTTCTTTGATTTTGAAGACGATACCTACGAGTTTTACATCAGTTGCCTAAATAGATTCAATATTCCTCAGAATAAATAGTTATAAAATAAAAACACATAAGAAATTCATAAAAATGAGTACTTGGCGAATGGCAGGCTTGAAGTTAGTTTATTTTTTATTTGAATGAAATCTTGATTTTAAAGATACCGTCACAGTAACGGTTACTTTATCAATTCTAATTTTCAGAAGAAATAATGTTTGTCTTTTGTTACCTTTCAAGGGATATCCCTCTTTATATTCATGTAAATGCAAAACGAACAAACTTCGGTTATTGTATTTTTTTTTTTAAGTATGCATATTTTAACTGAAAATAAGGTTTACTTTTTATTTTACTAGCTATGTGAACTACTCGAATATAGCGGCGAAAACCTTGCGCCGATCTCTCAAATCTAACATGAAAGAAGAAGCTTCGAAACGTGATCAAAGTATTATCAAATACTACTATTGGGTTAACGGCAAGGTGATAAGTACGTGTTTTAGTTTGGTTTTATACTATAACTAGCTGGTGCTCGCGGCTCCGCCCGCGTTTCATATGTTCTGTGCATATGACGTTTTATTTATAGCTAATTTAAAACAACAAATGAATGAATAAAAGTAAGAGTATTTTGTTTTTATTAGCGGAAAAAATGTATATACGCGTAAATTGAAGTGGAAAATGTACATATTACAAGGATAAATGCCTGTCTTTTGTTTTATGGGAGCAAATAAATTAATAAGCAAACAAATTGAGAAAACATGGCAAAGGGCTCATAGAATTTGACATTTAGAAACAAATTTAGATTTAAATAAAATCCATATAAAAGTATATGTAATTCTTTACAGGATCTGGTAAGAAACCGTCAGAAGAAAAAGAAAAAACATAAGCCTTTAATCCTTACTTACACTTACAAAGTGATAACTATGTTAAATATTCTTTAACTATTTAATTCATTTAATTAATATGAATGATATTTACTTAATATATAGCAATATGATACGATTGAACTGAATGATCTTAAGTTACGCACTTTCACCAGAATCAAGACTATCCGATGTGGAATTTTATAAATCCATTTCATTTAGTTGGATATTTTTGGTTTTTTAAATTCTATCCTATCTACTTATAATCGTACAGTATGTATAAACAAACGGGAAAAAAATAAAAACATACTCATTTGTTAACCATTTATTTCGCTCTATATGAAATTTAACTTATTATCACCACATTAATCATAGAAAAAACTACTATAACAAGGCACTTTTGGCCACGATATATAATTAATATGTATCATTTATTTATACAGATTTGAGCATATTATAAATTATATTATTAACGTTGTGTCACATTAACCTAATTATTATTATTTTATCATTATAAATTAATTAATTATATATGAACAGTTTGAAGTAAATATTTTTATAGCTCTATTCATTTTCGATAACGTAAAAACACGATTAAAACATAAAATCTAAATAAAGTCCATTATAGTCGGCGGTGTATCTATCTAAATCAAAAATAAAATATATGCATTAAAACTGGTTTCACGTATTATTCAAAATGCAATATACAAACAGTAGATTTTTTTTTGTCCATAAACAGCGCGGGTCAACTGTTTAAAATTTGTAGACAAACAAACACGTAAACAATAATTAAATCTTTCCATATATTTATCTATTACACGAGTTAATTAATAAAAAAAAAACAAATTATTATAAATAGATACACCTCGCAACTTTTTTAATTTTAAAATTAATCCTACAAATAGTCATTTCTATAAACTATAATTCTATATACTATATATTCTTTTATCATTTCTATAAAATATTTATATTACAATTTACTATCCATTATACGTACAATAACATTTAAAATAAAAAAGGTCAATTACCAAACATAACATATTCTCTACAAATTAAATAATATGATTTTTTTTAAAGGAAGTCATTTTTAATACTCTTATTTATTTTCTAGTGAGTTATTTTGTATTATTCTTAGATGCTAACTATTAATATTAGATTATCCAGATCTAATAAAATGGACATTAAAAAAAGTTAGCGGTAATAAAATAACTTCATATATTAAAATGTTCACATTTATACAATAATTAAATAAAAAATGTATTTATTATCAAGATTAATATGTACTATAAATATCGTGTTATCTATAGTCATCACAAATAAAATTATTTATAATATGTTTACTAAATAAAATTTCAACAAAATTCCTGTCGGTTCTCATCTCTGCCTCTATAGATTATATATGTACAAAAATTTTAATCCCATAACCCTAAATAAAAATACTAATTTAATTGCATATGCAATTGCAATTGCATATTCATAAATGATTTTAAAAGCCCCTAAAAATCTTACGTTTATTAAATTTTATGATCTTGTTGTATGAATACGGTACAAGATGCTGAGTTATAATACTTGTTTGACTGAAATCAATAACTATGGATTCGAAAAAAAAAAAAAAATTAAAAACAATATTATAGATTTTCGGAATGTTTGAAAGAACTACAAAAAGATAAACAATACAAACAGAAACTGGTGCGAACTGACGGTTTGAAAGATGAAAAACGTACTAATCATAGATAGAGTAAGAGTAAACATTCCAAAATGAATGTGGAAAAACAAAAAAAAGAATGAAACATCTAAATGAAATGAAGAGAAGTAATGCACCGTTGGTCCTTTTACTTACCTCTATAGAGGCATGTCGAGATTATTGGTAAATAACTAAAAACACCCTACGTTCATCATCTCTACATCGACAGGTCTTTCGGGACTTTTCCTCATAACAGTGATTTACAATTTTATTACAGTCGCAGATAAAAATTAACCATTAATTTGTAGCTTACGTTTACAATCACATCATATGACGGAATAGATATCTCCATTATCGGCATCAATATGGACAATGCTTTCATTCTCAAAATCTTCGAAGGAGTGGTCAGCGCTTTTAAATAATGGTATGAGCCCATTATACTGGCATGTTCCGAGGATAAGCACACCAAAACCAATCAGGTGCTGCCAATGGAAACTCTGCCAAAAAACTCCCAAAGACACCATCCATATAACAAGGGTCCTAAAAATTAAAAGCGCAGTGATAACACCGTGGTGATATTATAGAATGAACATATTATTATAGCATAACATATAACATAACATATATTATAGAATGAATATTATAGAACACCAATACCTTTAGGAAATAAACTCAATATTATATATTAGCTGTGTGCCCGCGTTTCATATATTTTTCACTCTCATTTTTTTTATTATATGGAACCCTAACTTTTGTTTAGCACTAATATAAAGTAAAAAATATTTCTCATAGATTCAAGCTTATGCGCCCGTAAAACTGCATTGAATCGGATTTTATTCAATGCTTTATGTTTTAATTTTTTTAACGCGGAACCCTAATTATTTTCCAAAATTGAAAGTACCATAAGTTACACCAGGAGTTATTCCAGCTATCTATAAAAAAAAGTCCCGGCCAAATTGGTCCCGCCGTTCCGGACATTACCCGGAACAAACAGACAGGCAAAAATTGTATTTTTGGTATAGGTATCGTATATACATTCATACCTATTCAGTAAAAAAAATGACATTACAAATAGACGCTTCAATTTTATTTATTAGTATAGATGTAATCTACAATTCTATATTAGCTAAGAAGTATTCATGTAATTGCGAAAAAAAAAAAAAAATTACCTAACAGAATCCAAGACCATCCTTGTAGTAGCAGACATCTCTTTGGTAACACTTATGCCAGCGAAATTGAAGAATGCGATGGAAATAACTGTGCCCAAGGTCGCTACTAGAATTAATGGATTATTCCCTGAAACAAGTGTTATAGCCATTATTCTATTTGCACTTCTAGTGAGTGGTGGTGTCCGGCCCGAAGCTTATAGCTTCTTCACCTCCATTGTCAGCGTTATTATAAATTGTTATAAAAGGGTAGATAAGTGGACTGTATGCTGGTTTGAATGAGAGGGCAACGGTATACGGATCTGCTCAACCGCGGGAAGAAAATATATAGAATCAGTTGAGCTGTAAGGAATGAAAACATGCACACTTATACTTGGCGGCGAATGAAGCGCGGGCGCTCGAGTGGCTCCGGTGGCTGTGGTTGTATTACCAGCGCCGCTGCGGTGGTGATTTCTTCTATATTAATTTACAGGCGAAACACTTTTTGCGGTTTAGATAATTAGCGGGTAGCGGTTCAAATATTTTATAGTCCGAAGGACACGGCAATCACGGCGGCGAGCTCTGGCCGACTCCAGACGTGGACTGACCACGAATCAACTTCGCGGCGTTGCGGTTTCAATGCACATGTTTAGGGGCGGAAGTAAGGCACAAGAGGAAAAGGAGTTGCCCTCGCGGATACTACTTAAACTAACATAAAATAACTACCAGTGGGTATGATATGTAAATCAAGCATTCGACGAACATTTTTACCAAATCAAATCTTTTTAAAAACGTAAACTATATTTTAATAATTTAACATAATTTGTAGACAACTGTCTAATAGGCCATAAGCCTAGATCAAACGTTAGGCGTCCACTACTGGACATAGGTCTTCCCCAAAGATAAGGGAGGGAATTGCCATAATCACCACGCTTGGCAGGCGGGTTGGCGATCGCAGTCAGGTGTTTGTGCTACTCAGAGGATGCTGCTTTTACAACACCCAAGGGAACGATATGGGGTGGTACTATTCTTAGCCGGCACCACACAGTAATTTTAAGATTATTTTTATATATAATTAAATTTCTATTAAATATTAAAACTGTATTATCAGTAATACAACATCATAGAGACATCTAAAGTATGCAAAATGAAATATAAAACAAACCTCGAAAAGTATTGAATCGTTTCAATTTAATTAAAAAGTACACAAAGTCATAGATATTGTGTTGTATTTGTGTTCTGAGTTTTTATATTATTATAATAAGTTATTGTGGTTATTGTTTTTGATATTCAAATATATAAATCTCATAATAAAATATAGAGAGCATATACTATTTTCTATTTTATGATAGTTAAGTAAAAAATTACTGAATTCCTTTGCTATTTCACAAACATTTAATATTAATGTACACATAACACATACCATAGATTATATATTTCAAAGTTACACGTTACACTTCTGTGGATAAATGATAATCGATGTTTTTACCGTAATATGCTTTCGATATGTTTAGATAAAAAATTATTATACCAAGTTGTTTAATATTTATTAAACAAGAACTGAAATAGAATGGAGTATTTAAACATACCAATTTGTATAAGACCATCGACAACATCTTCAACAGTTCTCCTGGGGTTATTATCGAAGTGTGGGGGAGCCGGAATCCAGTAGAAAGCAACTAGAAGTACGGATAATACAGAAAATCCAAATACTCCTTCCCATCCGACTGCTTGTAGTGGAGGTATGTTGTAACCTAGTAAATTGCAAAAGTTACATAAATATTTATTCATATATTATTACTTCTTTAAAAATTAGATACCCTGTTTGACCAATCGACTGATTCATTCACAATAGTGTTTCATCATTAACGCTATAGAAAAGGTGTAAGTTTAAAGGAGAAACATTTTTTCACCTGCAACATATTTCTCTTCATACACCATTTGACAAGCAGAGACGACCTGGGCGATTATGATGAGCAAATCGCCGGTAATGAGACTATTCTTGCCTTTTGACTCGCCAGGTACTTGGTAAACTGCGTCCGTGACGCCCACAATCAACAAACCAATGATAACAAAAACTGCAATAAAACATATTTAATAATTCGTTAAGCGAAATTTTTTGACTCATCATGGAGGGTGAACCGCTTTCTTACGTAACGCGTTACGGCGCCAGTCTGTCTGGCTTCCCTCTCTATCACGCATACGGTAAGCAGGCTCCTCCTCTCTCACTCTAACCCACAGCGCTAGCCGTACTTCAGACAGACGCTTCCCTCTCTGAAGTCTACTCGTGAAAGAATAACGCATCATAAAATGATAAATTGGAAATGCAAATCAATTCTTAAAACTTCAGCTATCTATAAGAAAATCCCGTCAAAATCGGTCCAGTCGTTCCGGATAGACAGACAGACAAAAATTTTTAAAATGGTATTTTTGTTATTCTTATCTATTTAGTAAAAAAAATAATTATGGCATTACAGACACTTTAATTTTATTTATTAGTATAGATATTGTCATCGAAAGTGCTTATAGTAATTTACAGTAAATATATTTTATTTTATTTAGATAATTGTTGTGCATGATTATGTCTGCTATAAAACAATAATAAATTACAATTTAAAAGTTATAAGTCCTGTTTATTAAAAATAGTTATTATTTTGCATGTTTGTTTATAGTTAAGTTTTATATTAGAAGCCGTTATGAACCTGTGAACTCATTTATAATTATACTAGCTGTGCTCGCGGATCCGCTCGCATGTCTTATTTTCTATTTCGCACAATTCTTCACTGCGTAATATAGTTTTTAAATAATCACTGGAAATAATGTTTTTGGCCCTAAATTGTTGTTGGTATTAATAGAAAGTAAAGACATTTCTTACAAATCCAAATACTTGCCCTTAAAACTGACCATTTCTTCCACAATTTTATGGGTTTTAATATTTTTTAGTAGACCCTAATCACTTTAGAAAAATAAACCTATTCTAAGTTACGCCGCGTAACTTTAGCTATCGTTCCGAAACAGAGACAATAGTTTTTTTTTTTTTTTGTGTTTTTGGTATATATTATATAAATACCATATACATTCATGTGTATTTAGTAAAACGTTGTTATTTTGATATTACAGACAGACATATTTTACTTATTTTTATAGATTATCCAACCATTGTTTGCTGTTTTTTTTATTCGCATATACATAGGTTGGCCTACGACATCATTACGTGAGTTTAAACCCTAGGTTCTAAAAGTGGGCGATAATACCCCTTGTGGAAGTAGGGCGGCAGAGGGGGCGTGGCCAGAGTAAAAACAGTTTAAAAAGATTACAAAAAAACTGTGGTCTAACCTAAAAAAAGCTAGAATAATGTAGAAAATAATTAGGGTCTCGTATAAAAAAATATATGAAAAACGGGCGCAGCCGCGCGCGCACAGCTAGTATAACAAATAAATACTTAATCTTTGAAATAATGCTCATTAAATGTATGTCTAATTTAACATCAAAGTTGCCAAAAGAACAATGTTCTATAAGTCGTAATCCTAAAAGAAATAACTATAACAATAATACTAATATGCATAAACAAAAGTTTGTATATCACTAACAAAAAACGATGCTGTAAAGCATTGCCAATGACAAATATTATCAAGTTTCTATGCATGTTGGCAGAACAACGCGCCGCCGTCGCCGCAAGTCTTTCGGATTGTTCATTAATCACGTGATTTTAATTGCAAATTTTTGACTACCCCTCCTTCCTAGTAATATGTGGTGAAACTTTAGACTAACAAATCCTCCCCGCCCAAAATGACTATTAATTTTTTGGTAGAGTATTATCAAAATCTTCAGATTATCTTTGAATGCTATTTATATAAGACTAATATTACTTTACTATATTTACTTATGGAAAATTTTGGAAATCGTGACCAGGCAACAGCGAGTTAAGGTCACGCGCACGTTTTTGGTATCGCATATCGCTCGATCAATGAAATAATAAAAGTACACATGACTACACCTCTTGTGATGTTCTGTGATTTTTTCTGAATCTCCTTTCCAGTTATTTGAGCCTTACGTAATTAATGGATGATTCCTTACGTATGTAAATTTGTACATACAATACATTAACAAAGAATCATCAGTTTAGTTGTTATAAGCTAAATAATTGATAAACAGTGGATGTGGTCTTTATATAATTTATTCCGAATATTAAACGTAAATTAATATAATTTTGGGTAATTTGCTAAAAACGAATAATTAATAATGGTGAATTTTATGAAATTTTTTTCAATTATTCAGATGAATTGTTAACACAACATCTATCTCTCTTTCTGTTCGTTAGATGGCAGATCAAGATTTACTGAACCGATTTACGATATATTTTGTTACGTTAAATATATAATATAAGATTATATGTTATTTAGAATACTTTTGTCATATATTCATAGACGTACTATATGTATCGTATCATACCATATATGATACAATATAGATATAAATATATCAATGATTTAACAAAAGAATTATGTAAATCGGTTCAGTAGATCTCGAGTTATAAGCTAACTACCAAACAGTTTACATTATTTTTCATATATACTCATATATCTATATGCTATTTAACATAACATAATACATACTAAAACCTAGCCAGATAAAATATCTACAATTGAAAACGGAATCATGCAACTTAGTTCAGTAGTCAGACAAATGGACCTTGTGTTTTATTTAATGTAAGTATAAATATCATATGCATTTCTAATATACTGATATAATTTTGTAACCTGACTCATATTAAGTACAATTCTCTGCAACAGCTGCACATTGTTTTGATAACACATCATTTTGTTTATGCATAGGCATGTTACTATTTCACAGTAAATTGTTTTAGATACCTAGTAGATTTATAATATATTTTAAATAAATAATGTTTTGAGAAGGTGTACCTGATAATACCTGTACATTTATAATGATTCAACTAGTATAAATAATTATGTAAGAATTTGCTCCCATTTCAAATTTTAAGCAATTGAAAACAGCAGCTAATTGTGGTTGCCTATCAAGGTGCGCTTTTGGGTGGTGGTAAAAAGGGCCCCGGAGGGTATCCAAGCTGGTAGGGTGCCCCCTAATGAGCACCAGGAATAGCCGAAACGCGTACGTCTGATAGCGAGGATCTGGTTATGGGCGCCCACCATCAAGTACAGCATAGTACGTCCACGTCGTGCACATCGGTAACGTTTGCAGCCCTATACGAGACCCTCCAACTTTTAGCGGCAAACGGACGGATGAAGGTATGTCTGTCGCGAAGGTGCTAATCGTGCACACACAACAGACCGCTAACGTGTCTAGTTGCGAAAACAGGAGCCCACCAACAAGAACAAGAATTACCTATCGAAACTGAAATAACAGCGGCCACATCAAAAATACCACGAACATTATCTTTCCACTCAAATAATAAGTGGACTACAATCATTTTACCAATTCATACAAATAAAATAATCTTTAACGCTTCTAAAATTATAATAACAACTTACAGATGCCAATCCACTCCCTCTTTAGCATTTTTTTTGTCAGTAAAGGTCATGGAGAGCACTGCAACAAATATTATAATGGATCCGCGGAACATTTGAAAGCTGCTCACATATGTTAGTGTTAAACCAATGTACATTATGGATGTGCCAACCTGAAAAAAATAAAACCAAAGCATTGAAAATAACTCAATCACCATATAAATGCAATATTTTAACATTCTTATAATAAAGGAAAATAAAGTTATATTCCTTGGTGAACTCACTACATTGTTCATTGTTAATATTTTTAATCTGACCTACAAGACATATTTAATTAGATGAAAATAATAACAGGAATTTTTATTTGTGTACTAGCTGTGTGCCTGGGACTGCACACATATATGATATAAATTTTCACTGATAATATAGTTTTTTTTTATATGAAACCCTAATTATTTTCCAATTTTTTTTTACCTACTATCATTAAGGAAAGGTATTTCTTACAAATTCAAATAATTGTCAGTAAAACTGTCCATGAAATCGGATTATTTCCCAATATTAAAAGTACCCTAAATTATCTGGAGTAACCTCAGCTATCTACAAAAAAAGTCCCGTCCAAATCTGTCCAGCCATTCCAGAAATTACACGTTACAAAGAGACCAGACAGACAAAAACCTAAACATTGAATTTTTGGTATAGGTATCGTATATACATTCCTATATATTAAGTAAAAAAGAATTAATTTTAACATTACAAACAGACCCTTCAATTTTTAATTTTTTTTTTCTGTATGTCTGTCTGTTTGTTATGGGTAATCTCCAGAACGGCTGTATTTTGACAGGACTTTTTTGGTAGATAGCTGAGGTTACTCCAGATAACTAAGGGTACTTTTAATATTGGGAAATAATCAGGGTTCTGCGTAAAAAAAAAAATCATAAAGCTTTAAATAAAATCTAATTCAATACACAGTTTTACAGGCAACTGCTTATAATTTATGAGAAATATTTTTACTTTACTTTAATGTTAAAACTTTTTAGAATATAATTAGGGTTCTGTATAAAAAAGAGCAGTGAAGAATATATGAAACCAAGTGCAACCACGGGCTCACAGCTAGTGCACAATACATTATGTAGGTGCATACCCATACCAGTTCTCTAATTAATTCTGTGATGGAGGTCACTATTTGAACATACATTATGATAACCCTTACTGATTACAAGATATGTGGAACAAGTAATTACTTTTAATTAGTTATCATTTACATATTCAGTTTATATTATTATAAAATTAAGTAATGATTTAAAAATAAAATTTTGTTTATATTCAATTTATTCATTCTAGATGTTAATATTATTTTATTTCAGTTGAAGAATTAATGCAGACTTACCAAGTCGAACATTGCTGCTGGCATAAGTATAAACGGGTTGAAGTTCGTATTACCATTGGTGAGTGAATTTCCTCCAGTGTTCCTTGTTTTTAAGTAAACCAACTTGAACACCAGCAGACACAGCATCTCACCCAAAAACATTGATGATGTCTGTGGTAATAGATGATAAAAGATATTTATTTTACATAACCTTCATATTGTGTATGTAACTACAATTATATTTCTACATAAAATAACATTGGTAAAAATAAACATTAAAAAAGTAATTACACTACACACTACACTTACATTAAAAAGTAAGTATGTTAATGGTACAAACCTGTAAAAATGGATGATCAAAGGTCCTTACATTACCATCTGCACCTTTTGATGACAATTTGTCAGACCATTTTGTACTCAGGGAATTAATTGACCCTGTCACAACCATCATCAGCGCCAAAAACTTTTGATATGCTGTCCAAGCCATTCTACAAAGACAGATTGTATATTATTATTAAGTGGTTATATGATTCGAAAAAGGAGGTTCCTTTAATGGGAGTCAAAGGAATTGACAAATTAAATACAATTCATGAAAAGATTTCAATTTTACTACATATTTTTTTAATATAGGGCTGCTAACCCATAGGGCTGAATTAATAAATGTGTGAACATATAGAATAAAAAGGGATTGATAGTTAACTCATAATTTCAGAACCATTAAGCCAATCCTTTTTTAAATCATTAATTTAATTATGAATGTCAAGGTTTTATAATATATAGAGAAAATTATTATGATAACAATGAATGTGGTTAAGGAATGGCTTACTTTACTTTAAATGCTTCACCAATGGAATATACCTGTGAAAACTAAAAAAAAATATGTGTAAGTAGAATATAAACCCAGCTAGTACCTATACTATAAATTTCTATCAAAATTTGTTTCTGTATCAAGTAAAATGAGCTCATCGTATACATTGCTTGTTTTAAAATGGCTGCTTATGAAGTTAGGAAACAATAAAATAACTACCTCCTCCATTGTTTTATAATTTTTTATTTGCACATGGTTTGTAAATAACCACACAAAACATTTATATTGAACAAGTTTTATTGATTTTAATGTCCAAATAAATCTACATAAATACATCGAAACAATGAAACTATAGAATAGAAAAGTAGAAAAAATGTAACATAATTGGAGGGTAAGAGACCAAATTATAATAAGGATTTGGTTTCCTAATCGCTGCTATATATAAAATATTGATACGTTATGTCTTTGTATTTTATCTAACAAACAAACAAATATTTATGATAAAGACAATGACTAGTGGCTTTGTGCACCATATTTAAAATTACACAGATAAATACACACTTACCTCGATCACTATTTTCGGCACTCTATACGCCTATGGAGAATAGGTATTCTTCACTCACTATGATGAACAAATTTGTGTAACATTTACCAGCTAAATTCAAACAATAAGTAATGCGAATGAACAAAATATATCCCAAAGATTTAAACGTGTCAAGCGGTCAAACAATGCGTTAGCATCTCTAATAAGCCTGTGGTAGACAGAGTGACCAACACAAAAATTGCGAATCTGCCCAACACTGGCAAAAAATCTACCAAACCCGACTCCAGAAAATGCCAATAATATGCCATTATATTATAGCATCCATGGAGACGGGTTTGAATAAATAAAATACTACGTATTCAAAGAAATTTCTTTATTCAACCTGAAATACACAATTTTTGTTTTTTCATATACTATACTTTTATTTTTATACATTTAATATACTTATTATGCATCAACATTTACTTCAAATTCTTAATTTTGTTCATTTTCGTGATACATTGATTTTAACGACATCTTTTTTAACATTTCTTTCATTGGTGTAAAGGATATACAGTTTCCATGTTCCTTTATACCTTCTTTTGTTGTGATTATAATGCATATAGGTTTGTTTAGAAACCTGTTCCTTATTTTTATTTAATTTAAGTTTACTTGGTAGAATATTCTCTCGCATAAGGCATTTGACATTGACAAACTTTAAAGAACTTTTGAAAAGTTTGCAATATGAGAAATTTTGTAATTCCATTTGCATCACACTTTTTTCCAATCGCTTCCCAGAATTTGTCCACATTTAAAACTGTATTGCTGGTACTCCAACCAGAGTCCAACAAATCGCTTACACTGTTGTCGAATTTCATTTGTCACAACTCATCCTTAACTGTCACAGCGTAATGGGCGAATCCTTCAAGACATGTTACTATTATATGATGTATGCTCAGGTGGACTCGATCGTTCTACACTCATCAACAGAATGTTGCGACTATATGCGCCAAACACACGTACTCAACACACACAACTATTTCATATTCTCAAGCATCGAACAAACTATGGGTTCAATAACCTGACGAGCAGAATTCCGCGTTCTTATAATAAACAATTCAGTGATATAGATCTATTTAACTTCAAACTCCATAACAAAAATATATCTAAAAACAGTTTTAGAAATCAAATGAAAATCTCTTTATTAAACAAATAACATTTGTCCACATTTATACACATTACATACTCACGCATACACACTCAAGTAAACATTGTCTGATAATTAGTTTTTTAAATAGTGATAAATTCATATTTGGCTCCTTATTTTATTTATCGGTTTAGTTTATATGTATTTTTTATACGAACTGTGGATTTTAAAGTAAATAAATAAATAAAGTCTTTAAAGATTATTTTTAACTATTATATTGGGAAATTTATTTACAATGTTAACTGTTGATACAAAGTCTTTATAAACAGCATTTTGTGGGCTAAAAATTGTAAGTCTTTAAAAACATTAGTGGCAAACGTGTTTTAACTGATTACACAGTTAAATCAAAAATGTTTGCATTCTTTGAAAGAAAGATGAATTCTAGGTTTCAGACTCACATCTGTAGATAAACGATCGATTTCTTTACTAACGTTCACACTCAAAAACAATTCTTTTAGTGGTAAAAAAATCACGCTAGATGTTGAATCTATACAAAGTGGATATATGGTTTTCAAATAATATTGTTTCATATAACAACTCAAAAGGCCAATATACACATCAGAAATGTATTTGAATGCTGTGTGTACTGTCGTATAAACTCCTTGTAAAGTTTATCAACTATTTGCAGAATATAGTCCAAACCATAAAAATAAAGTTTATATACCTTGTCATTCAAACTAATACATAAAAATTCAGCATAAATACATGTCTTTCAGAAAGTGCAACTGAAAAAACGTTTGAGGGCATCCCACTGCTCCGAAATTCTTTTAATACATGCATGCAAGATAGCCAGCGAATTTCGTAATGTTTTTAATATTTCATGCTTTTCAGTGCCCTTAAACTCTTGGAATTCAGTAAATTACCTTGGCCTTTTACTACTATTTGCAAAGTATCCATAAAGTTATTGCACTATTCAGTTAATAGCCCTTGGTATAGAGTTTTTACTGACGTGAGATACAAAAAACAGTAGAATGACACACACACACACACACTTAAAGAATATGCAATTGGGATTTACATGTCTTGTTTTGGCAATAACGCCACCTTTTTCACTAAACATAACGTTAGTTGTGCCACCCCCAAAACCAATTACATCTTTAATATTAAGATTAGCATTAATTAAAGCTTCGGAAAGTGCATGGTACTAAGCTTGGGCTGATGCTCATTTAAAGTCTACAAAAGTAAAAATTTTGTTTTATTTGAAGATCTTTTTCGGAATAATATTTGATAACAACTGAAATCGTTGATGTGGTTGTGGCATCTATGTTATCATTTATAACTAAGGAATATACTGGTGGACGAGTTTTAATGTTTTCACATGATTTTAAATCGGCAAGCAACTTTGCTTCTAGATCTGGCTTCAAAACATTACAATTACGTTACCGTTGCTGTTTGAGTTTCTTTTGCAGGAAAATAACTTTGCAATTTCAGAATCATGAAATCATTTTGAGATAACTTCGGTCAAACGATCCATTGATCGAAACGGTAAATTGTGTTCCAATAGCATAGCATAAAACATAAGTTCCGCCTTTTTTCATTTCCTCTTCTAGCGAAGATTTTTTAATTACCTTATGTATCTGAAATAATTTAATGTCATTAGATTTCCTAAACTTATGTCTAGTAAAATAGAATTAGAATAATAAAATAAGTATTTGTTAAAAATTACATTTTTAATGCAGCATCTTTTGCTAACTGTACTTACATTGTCATGCAATCTATCTAGATTTATACCAAATTTCAAATAATTTGATCACTGAAAGTGCGTCAAATTTAACTTGCAAGATTTTACCCATATTAAACAAACCAAGTTAAATAGAGCTTATAAAAAAATGTGTGCATGCATTTAACATTTATTGTAAAGTACTTATCGATGATTGCCCCGCTTTACCTAATCATATGCTTCTTATGTTTTTGGGACGACACATGATCCTTTTATGAAGACAATCTAACAAATTTACAATAGCGAGTTTTGCAAAATACAATATCTGGATTCTTCTTAGCTCTAGAAATCCAGGAAGAAAGCAGAGGATCTTGTTTCCATTCAGGTCCATACGAACGCTCGTGTTTTCTCTTCATCATGCACGGAAGACGCAACTGCACACATTAAACGCCAAAAGAGAATAAGGCGGCAAAAATATAAGACAACAAACATTGATTCGAACTTCGATCAGTTATATTAAAAGTAAACCTTATTTCTGAAATTTGACCGTTTATAATCGTATGGCCTACCTACATAAAAATAAAATAAACGGTAACTTCCCGTACTATCTGGCATGAGGCAAAAGTTTCCACTATAAAAAATAATTTCCTATGAAATAAATGCATAATAATAAAATAAACTAAATAATAAGATATAGAAGATTAAAAGTAGTCTAAATACAAATACTAATTCATCATGCAAATGTATTATAGAAATAATATAGATTTCCCTGAAATCTGCTAAAGCTCTGGCACTTTTTTAGATCGTCAGCTTATTCTGCCGGAGGTAAAATTTAGGTACGAAATCTGCCTAAATGGCAGAAATCTGCCACAAATGGTCACCCTAGTGAGTTTTTTTTTAAATTTGTTACGGCCACTGGACAAACGTCCTTTAAGCCTAACTTTTTACAGAACGTTCTTAACTTAAAACGTTTACAATATTACATGAAATATACAAGTTTTCTTAAAAATTATAATATTCCTACAGTATTTATTATATATTTATAAATAGATCTATAAAATAATGGATTTGCTAAAAGTAATTGTAGTTCCAAATGAACTACCCAAAGGTTTACATTATCTTCAGAAATGCTTTCTAGTTCTGTCACGGGAATAAGACGTTCCATGGTGTATTTTTGACAAATCATAACAATATGTCCAAGGTGCGCAATTTAATTACAAAAGTCACATTTATCTTCCGTTACAATTTTAAGTCTTGAAAGATGTACAGGAGTTTTACAGTGTCCAAATCTAAATCTATTTATCAAAGTAATGAACTGTCTTTCAGCGTTAACATCTGAATGAAATCAGTAACAGTAACATTGAAACAGTGGTCCTCATGCCACATTCCTAAGGACTGCTATTTCCATTTCTTTATTTCCAGTAATACCAGAATGTGATGGAACCCATTTAAATTTTATACATTTGCCTCCTTTATGTAGTTTATACAGTGTTTGTTTTACAAGATATACAATATAGTTTACATCACATTTTACGGAACTATTTCCTAAAGCTAATAATACACTTTTACTATCTGTATCTGTACAATTAAAAAATGAAATTTATTTACATTATACATGTACAAAAGAGCTCTATAGATAATTCGGCACTAAATATACTACACTGTGTATTTCACTTATAACAGGAAGTCTTTTGAACTTTTGGGTCATAATATGCAGAAGTTACATTAAGTAAAACTTTTGAACCATCAGTATATAATTGATAAACATTTGGTTGACTATTTACATTCTCTAAGAATTGAAAGTGGTTAACTATCTGAAAATCAATTTCTATGTTATTATTAATAAAAGATTCATATTCAATTTCATATACAGTTTTAAGTATTAGTATTTCAAGTATTATACAGATTTAAGTTTTAAGTATTAGAAAATTATAAATTTTCACACAAGTTTCTGGTATTTAATAAAATTATTAATATTTCTGGTAAGTGTTCAGACATTAGATCTTGAATATTTATTTTAGAGTTTTGTAAAAAGGAAGCTGGATGATCTTGGTTAGGTCAAATTCTGTCTAAAACAAATTTATTGTTAGACGTCAAGAATTTAAGGCAAAATTGTTGAGCAATCTGAAGTCGTCTTAATTTGAAAAGTATTATACATGCCAGACTCCATATAAATTATTGGAGAACACATTGCACCGGTTATGATTCTTAATGCTTTATTTTGAATTATGTCCAATATCTTAAAGTAACGACCATTTGCACTCATGTGAACAAAGGAACTATAATCAAAGTGACTTCTAACAATACTTTTGCACAGAAAAGATAATATTCTAGGATCAGATCCCCAATGAATTCCAGCTAAAGAGCGTAAAATAGTTACTCATTTGCTGGCATTTTTAATTATATAATTAATGTGTGACTCAAATATTAATTTTGTTTCCAAATATATCCCTAGAGCTTTCTTTTCTTGTAACCAAGTTAATGCATGACTGCTATATGAAACTGAGGGAATGTTTTGTAAATTAATCACTCTTTTACAAAATAACATTGCAACACTCTTACTCACATTTATGTCTAATTTCAAACTGGTATAAAATGTAAATATTTGAGACAAACCATTATTTAAAGATGCAAAAGCTTTGTTTATAGTATATACAACAATATCATCAGGAAACAATAGTCATTTAAAAAAAGGATCAGTTAAATATCTATTAATTTGTGATGGATATAGGATATAGAGCAATAGAGAAATCGTTGCTCCTTGCCTTGTACCTTTATATACATGCCTAGGTCCATGTAAAATGTTATTGTATTTGACATACATTAACCTATTATATTAAACAGTATATGAATGGCTACGGAATGAATTTTTAATATCAGAGATAAGAGATATATAATTTTTTGCTGTTTTTACCTCTCTGAAAACGATACTGTTGCACAGGTAAAAAATTTTATTTTTCACTATAAAACTCAAGTCTTAATTTAAGCATACATTCAAAAAGTTTTCCTATACAAGATGATAATGATATTAGCCTATAAGAGTTGTAGTCGTTTTCTGGTTTTAATATTGGAATAACACATTGTGTTTTCCAGGTATTTGGTATCATTTCATATTCCCATAAAGAGTTAAATATATTTAAAAGTATTTTTTGTGCACTAAGATGCAAATTTTGAATTAATTTATAAGAAATATCATCAAGATCTGGTGTGGTATTCTTTCTAGATTTCAAAGATACTTGAAATTCATTAATTGTGAAAGGCTCAGAAAGGAAACAACATTCAATACTGCCAGTTGAGTTAAATATACCTTTTAACCTTATTATGTTTATTTCTTTTCAGGTGGAGATTTAGGAGCATATTAATCTAAAAAGGAAGGAATCCATTAATCCAGTTTTTTAAGGGAATAACCCTTTTAAATCTTCGTATATAATTCCATATCATACTAACAGGTGTATATCTATTGAATGACTCACACAATAATCTCCAACTAGTTTTCTTTTTCATAGTAAGTAATTTCTATTTAATAGCATCAACCTTTTTCTACTGTACACAATTAGTTATTATAGGAATAAATCTGTAATTTTTCAAAGCATCTCTAGTATTTTTCACAGCAATGGCACACTCCTCGTCCCGCCAGGGTACTGGTTTTTTAATTTTATATGAACTATAATTTGATATTTTTGGAATACATTCCTACTTAAGATTATTTAAAATATCACAAAAGTTATTATAAATATCAAGAGTGTTTTCTGACTCTAACTATAAAATATTAAAAGCTGTTTCACTTACAGAAGAATACTTGGTCCAGTCTGCCTTGCCATAAATAAAGCATTCAGAGGGAGCACCAATTTCATATTTTTCTACAGATATTTGAATGTTTATAATGTTGAGAAAATGATAACTACCCATTGGATCGCAATGCGGTTTCCAGTCACACAGAGAAGCTACTTCAGGACTAACAATATATCAATTGCAGAGGGATTGTTACGGAATGAACCGACAGTAGTTGAGATCCAGTATTTAAATGCATTGATCACACTCATCTATTAAGTTGTAAACATCATTACCTCTAGAGTTACTACCAAAAGCAACATGGTGTGCATTCAAATCACCTTAGAGTAAAATAGGTTTAGGCAAGCTGTTGATAATGTATCAAAATGTTTACTTCTAACTGAAGCAAATGTAAAATATTGGTTATGGATTTTTTTATGTTTTTCTTCATTTTTTTTTAGCCCTTTTTATTTTTTTTAATAGCAAGGTGACCCCCACCACAATTAATGCAGCATACAATGTCTGATATACAGTCTCTGTATAAGTATTCTCCAGCACATGTAGAACATATCTGAGTACTTCGTCATATTTTTGCGGAGTGATTGAACTTAAGACACTTATAACATTGTATTAATGGTGAGATATAAGTATTTACCTCATAGCGATAAATATTTAATTCGGTAGAACAGATGTAGAAAAAGTGACGACTACAGTAGTTAATGTCACGAGGTTCCTATCAGCATCCTTTTTCATAAAACGTTTAACAGAAATAACCTCAGTATCGCTACTAATATTTTTATAAATATCGTCATTAAATATATCAGTTGGCACAAACCTAATAACGCCCACTCTCTCCACCAGGTGTGCTGGTATAAAAGGTCGATTTTTTTTTGTTGAGAAAATTATCAGGATTAGAACTAAATTATTAGACTTTCATATAAAAAAATTTAAAGAAAAATAATTCTTAGCAGTAATTTAAAAAGGGCGCGCTTCGTTTGACTTCCCGCCAAAAGTCCTGTGGTAGGGATGGCGATCAGTGTTGCCAGCAACTAGGGCCTGATGTCGCCATTTTTCGCAGGATAAGTAGCCTAATGTTACCGAATTTCAGTTTCTATAGCCTAAAGTAATCCTAACGCCAATAAAGCGCAGTAATAAATAAAATAAAACAGTTTCAATCAACTTACTTATTTTTACTTAATTTAAAAGACTAAAATCTTATTTGATATACATTAACTATACATAAAATTACTAAAATATACTCGATTCTGCTTCCCCTGATAGCAATAATAAGGTACGAAACAAGACTTATGCCGTCATCCGTAGTTACTTCTGTGATAGTGCTGGCGCAAGCTTCGCTTGGACTACGGGGACACACATTTTTTGCCAGAATATAAACTGACCATTTGATTGGTTGGTTGCAAGCTGTTACAGCAAACACTTTTTACATTCATACGGGTACAAATTCTAAGAATATCAGTAAACATGGGTAGTTGCATTCAGGATGCCAAGCCGAGGTTCGTACCATTTTGGTAACCCTTGTGCTAGTCACCTTTTGCGGCTGAGTGCCTTCAGCACTCGCCCCCAAAGTCACGGTGAAGCTGTAAAGGCCCTCCCGGTCAACAGCATTAGCTAGGTTCGAAAAATAAAGTTGTGTTCGGGGCTTTTCATATGCGGTAAAACTTGGTGTGCGCACGCACGCATTTTTTTGCTTTCGTTCCGTGCTGTAGTTGTGTGTCTCCGTGAAGTCAGTTACTGGTGTTCTTAGTAATCGCAGTCAAGCAGACTTGCTTCGCGTCACGCTCCGTGTTGTAGCGAGTTTGAAATTCGGTGTTATAAATTTATTTACAACATCGTTTATTTCGTAAATCGCACTTTGTAGTGTGTGCGTGTGTTACGTATATTCACCCTTAAGGTGAAGATACGTTGTTAATTTTTATTTTTTATTTTGAAAAATCCACTCTCGTAAGATTGTGGTCACCACCGGATACCTACCGGTGATACAACCCAAGTTGGTGTGGGGTTTTCAAGTGCACCCAGGAGACCCCCTTCTGGGGGGTTTCCATGTACCTGACATAGGTTCGGTGCGCTGTCGTGCCGAAATCCGATTCACACACTCCCATCCCCCTTCATTCCATCCTCTGGGTACTGTGTGGGCGTAAACTTGATCTAGCCGAGTTACGTCCTCGGCCCTAGCTAGGAATCTCTCTCTAGGCGTCGTAGGCTCCCAATTACCTTGAGTCATTGCACTTGGGCTCAACGGTCTTTTGCGAGGCTCGCGTAGCCTCTTTAGTTTTTGGGACACCCTCTGCCCTTCAGACAGGGAGGTAGTACACCCCCTGCCCTCTGGACATCTCGGAATGGCCGGCTCTTTGTGTGTGGAGCGTCAGCACCTTAATTTTGTTATGGTTATGCTCGCGAAATGTTCCGAACTCGCTCGGGAGCTTGCAATCTTTAAGGGGAATACCACCAACTAATTCGCCGCGCACCCGCCACCGAAAACCGGTAGGTAATAAACGCTTCGGAGCAATCCCGTGCGCGTAGGTGCGCCCTCACCCGCATCACGATGTTCAGGGAGGGCCTCGTCTTTTTTGGACTGCAGATCTCGTTCGCGTTCCCGGTCCCTCTTGCGGTTACCATTGCGCTCAACGGAAGTTATTAACGTCAACATGGAGAACCGGTACTCTCCACTGTCCCCACAGAACCAGGCTTATAGACATCTGAGCCTAATGCCGAGGTTCGCCGTTCTTTCCATCCAGTCATCCGGGTTTGAATCGGGCGAAATGGACATCGCGTTCCCATCGCTGGATGACGGTGTGTTTTCCGTCGCCAGACGGAAGAATAAAAGGAAGGCGCCGGTTTCTCCGCCGCCCTCCTAATCCAGCTCGAAAATCCTCACAGTCGAGGATGCGTCGAGGCTGCCCACTCCGCTGCTCCTCGCAGCACCGGCAGGCCCCAAACCCGGGGCTAAACCCTCACAGTTTCAGTCTAAGAAGATTCGTCCGCCACCATCCTTCACGATACAGGACAAGGCTTCCTGGACCAGGTTTTCTGCGGTTCTTTTGAGCGGCAAAAATCATTATACCACCGCGACAATTGTCTGTGATGGATTCATGGTGAAGGTCCAGACCACAGACGGCTTCCGTGCACTCACCGACTTACTCTGGGAATGCAAATACACCTTCTTTCAGCATGCGCTTGAAGATGAGAAGTCACTCCGAGTCGTTATGCGCACTCTCGTGCGACGACATTTCTGCCTCCTTGAAGGAGCAGAAAGTGCACAGGATGTACTGAGTACCCAGAGAGTACTGAGTACCCATAGAGACAGAAAATCATTTAACATGGGTCTCGTCTCGCTCCCCGCCACTGATGAGGTAAAGAAGGTCTTTGGCCTGAAAACCTTTTGCGGCCTGTCAGGGGTCTCCGTAGAGGCCCCCCACAAGAAAATGCACCCTTTGCAGTGGTAACCCTGCCTAACAAACTACCCTTAAGGTTAGATTTTCGGACGCTTTTCACCTTAGGCGACTCGGTTATTATCACCGGTGATCTCAATTGCGGGCCCACACTCTGGAACAGCTCGTGCGTCACTCCCAATGGGAGGAATCTTATACGCTTAGTACAGAAGCTCGACTTTGAGGTCATCGCGCCCCTAGAGCTCACCCACTTTCAAGCGAACTGTCGCCCGGCAGTTCTAGACTTTGCTCTGATCAAAGGAGTCTTGCTTCCTGTGCGTCTCATACAAGTCGTACACCAACTTGATTCCGACCACCGCCCAGTCGTTTTTTACAATTAGGGCATAGGAATGACTCTAATGCTAGCCCGCCAGTTGTAAAAGTTGCGGTCTATTACAAACTCGGCGGTTATTTAAAGGACCATCCATCCACCCTCTCTGTCGATAAAATCCTAATGTACTGGATACGTCTGCGGACGCGGATCTCGCGATCGATGCTTTAGTTTTTTTTAGTTTTTTCTTTACTTAACAATGCGGCCAGTAGCGGCGTTAGGATAGGGCGCGTTTGTGCGACTGCCCAGGGCGCCAGACATAAAGGGGCGCCGCTTTCAGTGCCTCTTTATATCCCCTCGCTCATTGAGTGAGGCCTACTAGTAAGTAGTAGTACGTAAATTGTTGGATCTGCTATCCAATCACTTGGTCAATCATTAGAAATATCAAAATAATTGATCATATAATAACTAGTGGCCCAGTGCAAATTCAAATTGATAATTATTTGAAGAATGATTCAATGCGACCTTTCTCTAATTCTCATTTCATAATAAAACTAGCGAACAAAGAAACAATTCAGCGTCGTTGGTTAATATACTCCGTTTCTAAGGGTCGAGTTGTTGTCGGCAATTTGATAGTAGCTCAACGTTGAGTTTTGCGAAAGAATTGGCTGAAGAACTAGAAATTGAACTTGTATTTAAGCTACTTCAAAATTACAAATTTTTAAGCGTCAAGTTGGTGAAACTGCCATTGTTGAGCCTATAACTACTCAAGAAAAAAAATGAGGTTGAATTTTCAACTCTCTCTTGAACACTACTTTAATTTTAGTTAATGAAAAATTTGAACAGTTAAATTAGTACTCGGAATCTCGGTCTTTTTAGTACAATATAAAACAAATTCCGGAATAATATTGAATTATCAAACACTGTGGTTACCTCCAATTGAAATTAACTGTAGACTCTAATTCAGATATAGATGGTTGTAGGTTGCGTTATGAACTTGTAAGCCTGAAATATTTTTGGCCTAATCAGAATGTGGTTACCCCCGCTTATGTTTCAAATTTTATCAAAGATCGCAACTTACAAGAACTGTATATATGGGTAGTATTGCGAATATTATTGATTATACCTGTAACGGTTGCTAGTGGGAAGAGAAGTTTTTCGAAGCTTAAGCTGATCAAAACTTATTTGCGATCGACAATCTCTTAATCTAGATTGACGAATTTGGCAACTTTGTCAACCTTATCAAAGAGTTTGCCGATAGAAAGGTGATAGGAGAAAGAAAAGATACAATTGTATTAGTTTTATAAATAAATCTTTTTTTTTAATAAATGGTTATTTTATTACACAAATTGCCATTTTTCGTATAAAATTTAATTGTAGTTAGGGGGTGCCGTAGAAATCTCGCCCAGGGCGCTGATAGTAAAACCGGCACTGAATGCGGCCATCAAGAACCTCCACTTTCCAGCCGCCTGGAAACCAGTAATAGTCATAGGGATACACAAACCTGGCAAAGATGTCAGGCTACCCGATAGTTACCGTCCCATCAGTCTTCTCAACACGTTTGGAAAACTCTATGAGCGGGTCCTTATGAATCGTCTTCTTGCTGTCCCATCAGTTTGGCTTCCGAGCCAGACACTTCTGTGCGCATCAAGTACACCGCCTCATGGAGTACATACTCTCTAACTTCAATCATCCGAAGTAAAAAAACCCTGGCACACGCTCGCAGTCTTCTTCGTAGTGGCCAAAGCATTCGACAAGGTCTGGACACAGGCTTTGTCTACAAACTCACTAGGTTAGGTATTCCCGACACTCTAATTCACATCATACACAACTACCTCACTGATCGTAGTTTCCGCTATAGATTAGAAAACGCTCTCTTTATAGCTCACCCGATACATGGAGTCCCTCAAGATTCCATTCTGGCACCTGTCCTCTTCAATCTCTACCTAGCAGACCTTTCTGAACTCGAAAGAGTTCACGTAGGTCTATACGCGGATGATAAAGTCATATACTATGCTTATCTTAGAAAAAATCTCTTCCGAAAATACGTTCAAAGAGCCATCGACGATATCAGCTCTTGGTGTTTCAAGTGGTATATCGCGATAAAACGAGTAAGAGTACCGCGATCGTATTCAATATAGACTGTGCGATTAGGAAAAATCCTCCCAGGCCCATCAAGTACGCAGTTACTGATATTAGGTACCCGCACAGCACTGAAGCCAGATAGCTAGGAGTTCAACTAGATGCCCAACTGACTTTCAAAGCCCACATTCAGAAAGTCACGCGCTAGTCTGTCATGGTGCTAGGCCGTCTCTACCCGCTCTACAGCACCAAGAGCAAATTGGCTCTCCGCCATAAAATTACCCTGTACAAGATGGTGATCAGACCCATCATCACGTACTGCGCACCTGTCTTCGGTCACATCACTAGCGAACAGATGCTTTCCTTACAAAGGATTCAAAATCGGTTTGTAAGAAAATCTGCAGGCATCCAATGGTTCCACAGAAATGTGAATTTACACAGAGATCTGAACCTGACCACCATTAGGTCCGTTCATAAAACCCACAGTCGCGCCTTCTTCGAACGCGCAGAGACACACCCGAACCCTTTCATAGTATGAGCCTTCTGGTACTCGCCAGATCGATATGCCGTCCACAAGAGGCGGCGACCCGCGTATTATATTAATCGACCGCGACGATAAAATCACTCGCTGTAATAGGATCTTTCCTTACAAACCATGTTCATTTGCATATCAGCGCCCACGCCCACAAAACCCCCGTTCCCGCTCCGGGATAATATCTGGGTCCCCCTCCGGTGGTTACCCAAGACGTGCTCTGTTCCCCAATTGGGTAAGATATTGACGCCGCTACCAGCACGATACAGTGACACTGCCCATGTATCAAGCATTATACGCACAACTCTGCATACATACTCCTGCACATAACACGCAAGTACATAGGTCCTGTAAGGCACCTTTTTTATTATTATTAAGAAATAATAAAATAGTCTGTCTCTCAAGAAAATCATTGGACGTTTCTACGAAATCGATTTACTCCAGTCCATATTTTTTTATTAATACCACAGACCTTTAGGTGGCTATGATTTTTATTAAAAGCTTATAGTATTTTGTGATTTGGCATATTTAAATAGCTTTCCTATGAAGTAGTCTAATAGGCGCCTAGTCGCCTACCTTTCACCTAAAAATATGGAAACATAAAAGATTTTAGTATCTTTTTCTCCTCAGACTGTTTGTCTTTTATTGTTTATTTTCTATTGACGAGCTTTAGTGTTATCAATAGAATTATCTTGGAAACAGTTTTTTCTTCAAATTTTCAATAAATGTTGATTATAGTCTAATTTCGACCAATAAAGGAATACAAGTTGCGAAAAAACAACAAATCGAAAAAAGATCGATTTACTAGAGATCAATTTTTTAGACTTTGATTTTCTTCAATCAATTCATAAAGCTTAATTTCGCATCGATAAAAAATGAATTGTTTTCCGAAAAGAATCACATCCCTAGTTTATGTAAATTACAAAAGTACAGTGCCACCAGTATATGTTGGCGGTGGCAATTTTAGAAACTAAAGCAGCCATCTTTCAATGTCACTTTGACACCTCGGGAGCTGACGAACGTATATTTTTGTAGAAAAGTGATAAATAGTCATGCCTAAGGTTATAAAAAGTGCTTGTAGAGGAGCAATAATTAAGTACATTTATTTTATACTCTACAAAGTGAAAGAAGTGAATTTGTTATACCACTAAAATTCGTAAACGCGAGAGTGGCGGCATTGACTGGTAAGTGTTGTTGACATCATAATAAATTTTACCTATTTTTCCGTATCATATATTTATATAAATAGTTACTTATTTTAAACGTACCAATATTGTTTCATAGTCCATCCGATCTGTATTACTGACATTAAGACATCCTATTTGTATTTTTTCCTAATAAATTGAAGACCCAAAGTGTTATCTGTTGGTAAAGATAGGAAAATGATAAAGTATTTGTTTTTTACAGGTGTTTCTGAACGTTCTTTACAGAGAATAGTTGCAGATCATAATCATTCTCAAGCAACTTTGTCAAATGTCGTTACTCCAGGGAGGAAGAGAAGTAGAGTGGAGACTAAAAGTAATTTGGATGACTTTGACCTATGTGTAATTCGAAGAAAAATTCTAGAAGTTTACACAGTAAAAATAGAAATCCCACCAATACCAAAGCTATTGGTTGAATAAAAAAATGATATTCACTTTGCTAGTGGCCGTGAGACCTTAAGAAAAATTATTTTCAGGGATTCTTATTAGCCAATTCTAATCTAATTTAATAGATTCTATGCATGACGTATGTATCTTAAAATCATATTCACATATAGAAATCGCATTACAATTATTTCACGAGTTCTGTGATATTGGGTTGGTTGGTAAGAATAAACTTGAAAATTGTTATTATGTTTGTTAGATTAGGTCCTAGTAAATAATATAGATTCTTATAGATTGTCTTAAAATTTATCTTTGTGAAGTAAGTATTGCAGTATAAATATGGTGCTAATTTTTATATATTTTTAAAATTACAGATTAGGATTCAAATATCATGTCAATCGAAACGAAAAGTACTAATTGAGCGATATGATATAACTGCATGGAGATCTCGTTATTTGAGAACATTAAAACAAAAATAAGGATAGTGAAAATCGTCGCTCGGTCATCTATTTAGATGAAACCTATGGAGTTCATCATATGGAGTCAATAAGTGAGGCAATCAGAAGAAGTTGCAGATAGTATACAAGAAATAACAAGGGCTACGATGGATTATTGTAAATGCAGGAATTGTTGAAGGATTTGTTCCCAACGCATTGTTAATTTTTAAATCGAATATAAAAAGTGAAGATTATCACGATGAAACAAATGCAACAAACTTTCAAAAATGGCTTATTGAAAAGTGAATACCAAATTTTCCAGCAACATCATTTATAGTTATGGACAATGCACCATATCACTGAGTAATATTAAATAAAACACCTACTATGCTTAGTAAAAAAAAAGATAAGCAAGAATGGATTATTAATAATAACCTAACATATTTGCAATGTATGAAAAAAGCGGAGTTATATGAAATTATTAAAAACCTGATTTTTGAAGCAGACGAGTTACTTTAACAACATGGACATAAAGTTATCAGATTACCACTGTATCATTTCGACCTGAATCCTATAGAGTTAATTTGCGCATCAGTTAAACGAAAAGTTGCACAAAAAAATGTTGGTCAATTAAAGATTGAAAAAAAACTCTAACTGAAAACACTTTTAAAGCTACACTTCTTGGAACATTAAAAGCGCAAAACGATCATGACGAATGTTTGGAAGATGAGTATTGGAAAAATGAGGACTTTGATACGTGTAACTTCAATATATGTTTTCGAGACAGTGACAGTGAAACATCAGATGATATGTCATCAGAAGATGATGAAGACCATTTTGATCACATATATATTCCAAACTTTGACTATAAATTCTATTAAACTGTATTTGTATTAATATGTTTTTTTTTTTATGTAAATCACCCTTGTTTGTTTTTAATGTTTCGCGTTCCACAATTAGATTAAATTAATAAAACCGCAAGACTCGTTATTAATTTTATCAAAATCACCACCCTTGTTATACCATGATTTATAATAGATAAATAAGGACTTACCATGTCAATTTAAACTGTTTTTGTGTATTCATTTTAATTAAATATTAGTGCCAATTATGTTGGTAAAATCTGAATCGTGGCAACACTGATAACGTGCACAGTGGCGCTGTGTCCCGCCAACTTATACTGGTGGCACTTCAGGTAAGACAATACAATAGGAAAGGCGATCTGAAATCGATTAATTAGAGAACCCATGTTTACGTATTATATCTGTCCCTATATAGGTACATAGGTAGGTAAGCAATGAAACAGCCAGCTTTGAACGACATTTTTATTGGATCATAGTAACGATAATTTTTCGATTTTTACTGTTGAATACAGAAAGCTTTTATAAAAGCTCTTTATTAATTATTGAACTGATAAAGAGTTTTATTGATATTATACAAATTATTAATAAAATTTATTAATTTTAACTTACATTAGATGTTAAATAATAATTGTTCAAACGTTACTTTTTTTGTTATCTCGTAACAATACAATTTTGTTAAGTTACCTACTTAAATAAGTTTCGTTCTTTATTTAATAAAAATTTTTACGTTAATCTCAAATTAAATAATAATACCGTAAATACTTATTATTTCTGGGACAATTGAAGATCAAATTACTCTTCAGCTACAAATGGATATGTGTTAAATATGTGATTTTTTTACGAATTAATCCATAGTTTATTTCTCTTTCACGGAATGTGTATTCTCAAAAGTGGTTTTTTTAATTAATTAAAATAAATTTATATCAGTTACTAGTAATTACCAGCCTTAAAACTACTACGATTTAATGAAATTATATATATATATATATTTTTTAAAAAGCTAAGCTTTATATTTTTTATAAATATATATTCATGCGAAACATGTAAATAGTTCTTGTTTTTAAATGACGATACACTCATGTGGGAACACCATGCCTCTCATAGGTAACGTTGGACAAGCTGAAATGAATAGAAATATTTAGAAATAACTTATTTTGTATAGGGAATTATAAAACTTTAATAGCAATCTATTTGTTATTGGCACTGATATACGTGATTGCTTTGATGATAGATCTAAAGATAGATTTTCTGGATGCTATTATCTCAAACTGTATAACTTTTTCCGCTTTTGTTATTAAATCTACAGATATTAATAAAAAGTTTCCATAATAAATACATATTTAAATAAACCTAACCTAAATGTATTTTTATGCTGTAAATGGTTATTTAATTTACTTGTATCTAACTTGGATAAAATTATATCTATAAATTATCTTATTATACTTTTGTATAAAAGGAAACTATCTTAATTATGGAATTCCTGGAGCAAAAGACAACTTTTTTTCTATTTACTCGAGAAATACTTTGTGACTTTTTAAACCTGTTTATTTCCATTACCTTTTTCACATCGTTGGCCGTAGAATCCTGTTCCTTCGCATTTACAAATGAAGCCTGGATCCTGCACGGTCTGTATGCATATACCACGAATGCATGGCACATGCGAACATATATTTGAATTTCTCTCTGAAATTTTAGAAGTGTTCGTTTTCGAGAAAAATATAACTTTTAATTTACTATTTAGATAAGAGGTTTAAACATCTATAAATTTTATATATACTCGAGATTATTTTATTCGAAGTAGAACAGTCCCGAGGTGGTCCCATTCTCACCAAGTCACGATCTCATCTATGGATCTCGGGGAAATCTAGAGTAATTCTCGAATATAATAGACACACGTGCTTCATATATTAGTTTCCAAAGCTATCCAAGTATTTGCGTATTGCAGTCACCATCTTATTTAGCGGATCTGATGATGGAAGGTACAACATTTTAACGGGAAGGAGTTGAAGTTTTATTGTGAAGAAGAAGAATTGAATACAGAAATAAAATTATTTTTTAAAGAAAAAAAACAAAAAGTGGCTGAAAACTATTATTGTTAAGGGTAATAAAACAAAGTAATTATTTATTTACTTGTTAGTGTATTTTTATAGCATATTCCTTTAAAGTTGGCTTCGTTTTAATTTGAAATAGTTTTATTAGTACGACATGAGAGAGTATTCTGTACATTCTGTTTAGGAAAATTGACCTATCTTGTTCTTAAGCTTAGCATAACGGGAACAAAAATCGATAGAAATCTCGAAGACTAGATAAACCTTTATGTAAATATTATTATATTTTAATCACCTTTAAGTGCATTCAGACAGGCGCGTCGTGATTTATAAATGTATTCTGTTTTGCAACCATAGCCACACGTGCATGATGAACTGTATATCTTGCAACCATTCTGAGCCTGGTCTGGTTCACACGCCCAAATGCCCACTGGAATATAATATTTATATTTAATAATTAAAGAGTACCTCTATTTTACGTTTCACTGTTGAACATGAGACTTTGTGGAATAATAAAGATTTTTTTTATCAGGTTTTTAAAAGAATAAAAAAGTAACTGATAATAAATTTGTATAAATAGATTGTCTCATTGCGATCTGAACCCCGCTGGGATGATTCTGGTTAAATCTTTTTATACAACAAAAAGTTCAAAAACCTGTTATCGCATCCTGTATAAACAAATATATTTGAGTTCCGTGAATTTACGCACAGCAACATGACTGATATTTAATTTTAATTGTATTGAATCGTTTATTTTTTATTGTTTCACAATATGATCTGCGATCTAACGTTCCTCTGGTATTTGACCCTTGACACGTAATAATTAGAATTGTAGCATAATAACATTAATGATTATGTAGTTACATTAATAATTAGTATATATTTATTCGTGTAAAAACAAATTAATTATTATATATTAATTACTTTTATTCACATGCGCTGCTACAGAATTTGAATATTTTTTACACTGTCACTTTTTTACATTGTAATTTTACGCATCGTTATTTAATAGTTTTTAAATTTATAGTTATGTTAGATGATTCGCAGTGCATTTAGTTTAAATACAGCTCACATTCGCACATGACATCCTTAAAAAATTATAATAGCAATGAATTTGTTTCTTTCATATTGTAAATAATTAATTTACAAAATTGGATGATTTTATATGATTGTTAATTTTCCTTCATCGATATATTCGTTAGGTATCATTGAGTATATACATGCAGAGCCGCAGGCAAAGATATATCCATACAACCGTAACTATTATTATACTCACAACTGTGATTATTACACAAGAACAAATTATTATACGTACAAGAGTAACAAAGTCTAGAATAAACATTCAGAATTAATCATCCTTGCCTATAAATATATCGGGGTAGTCCGAACAAAGAGATTATAACTACGTTTAATTCTCAACTTTCACCCATTGTTGTGTTGAATATACAAAATATATTAGCAAGCCTCCTTCGGCCTGATTTACCTTGTGTGTTTTTGTACTAATTGTACTCAAATACGATTCATTATTACGGCAATATAGTGGATATAAATATATATTCTTTTTTTTTAAACCTATCTAATGCTGTTGACCGGAATGGCCTTAATAGCTTCACCGTATTTTTGTGGGCGAGTCTTGAAGGCACTCACCGCAACCGGATATATTTTGTTAAACGGGTTCCTTAGATTACGTTTTTTGTTGTTGTGATTTTTAATTAGAATTTAATTTACATTAATATTATTCTATTTTAAAAAGTGTCTAACTAAACGTTTCTAAACCAAACTCAGAAGAAACAACTCAAGGGCGTCAGAACGGTTTGAAACTCGACTTGAGTTAAAATTTTGCGGGATTTGCCTTAGCCCAAAACCCTACAGTAAATAGAAAAAAAATGACCTTCGCATACAGAACTCATCCCCCATGCGTGTAGTATGCAAGTCTACATGTGCAGTGCAGTGTGATACTAGCGCATTATTATTACTATTCGAAAAGGGGCTATGCAGGCTAAAACTGTATTAGTGCGCCCTAGTCAGAAGCATGTAACGTCACTGTACTTTAATAATACATTATATAATTATTATTTTAATAGAAAACCTTTTTACTAATAGTTGTAAATTATCTTTTCTGTATATACATGTTTTAGTTATACATTATTATATACTCGTGCGAAGTCGGGCGGATCGCTAGTAGTAAATATTTAGATATAGAAAAATGAAGTACAATTTTATACTAATCCTACACAATACAATCGATAATACCATGAATTCAGATAAAAAGAATACTGTAATAAAGTCAGTTACTAACAGTTTAATACATTAAAATCGTTTACAACAATGATCCAATATGTTAAAGCTATGTATGTGTATATCTAGACATACACAACTGCCGACTTTAGGATGCTTTTATCTGTTTCCGCTTAATAATAGTACAATGCATCTTTGTAATATTATAATTAAATAAATGTAATACATACAATCATCATTCAGTCATGGAATTGTATAAATTTAGGTTCAATTTATGAACTCTATCAAGAACGAATCAAGTTTGTACATTATCAATATACTAAAATTAAAGTGTCTGTTTGTAATGCCAAAATTATTATTTTTGACTAAACACAAATGAATGTATACACGATACCTATACCAAAAATGTAATTTTTAATTTTTTTTTTCTCTGTTGGTCTGTCTGTTTGTTCCAGGTAATCTCCGGAACGGCTGGACTGATTTTGACGGGATTTTTTTTGGTAGATAGCTGAAGATACTCCGGCTAACTTAGGGTACTTATAATTTTCGAAAATAATTCACGGTTCTCCTGCTCGGAAACTCGTTCCGCAGCGTACTCTAATCGCGAGCTTCCTCCGTGCTCGTCAAATAGATGTGTTTTTTGACCAGGAAACCCTCCTGAAACCCAAGGATCGTAATTCTAGGGTTGAGAACTACTATATCGTTCAGAACGATAGATTGCCCCCCAGAAGGGGCAGTGGTACTCTCATCTATTACAAGCGGTCTCTCTATTGCACGCCGTTAGATCCTCCTGAACTCACAAACATGGATGTTTCTATGTGCAGAATTGGTATGACTGGCCATCCGTCAATCGTACTAGTGTCTGTATACTTCTACCCCCAATAGAGAACTTCTACTATCAGATCTAGGGAAGCTTCTCACCCTCGGCGACTCAGTCACCATCGCAGTTGACCTCAACAGTGGGCACACGATCTGTAACAGCTTGAGGGATTCACCTAACGGGATCATACTCGAGAGTCTGGTACTTGGGCTCAACTGTGAGGCCATCGCTCCTTCAAAGCCTACCCACTTTCAGGCGCGCTGCCGTCCGACAGGGCTAGACATAGCGATTCTAAAAGGAGTCTCGCTCCTTGTACGTCTCATACAAGTCGTACATGAACTTGACTCCGACCACCGCCCAGTCGTTCTACACACAGGTCAACCGGATGGTTCTAGTTTGCCAGTTATAAAAGTCACAGACTACCACAAGTTCGGCCGTTATCTGAAGGAATATCAGTCCTCACCTCCATTAGATAGGATCCCTGATGTACTGGATACGTCTGCGGACGCGAATCTCGCGATCGATCCTTTGGTTGACCATCTCAACATCAGAATCAGGAAGACCTCGAAAGAGGTGCAAGCGGCGAACGGTCGCCATTTTATACTCCCCGATGACGTAAAAGCCCTGCACACCCAAAAGAACGCGACCCGCGCCCACGACACGTATCCGACTGAGGAAAATCCTGCACGCTTACGTTCTTTACATAGAGCGGTGAAAGACCGCATTAATGAGCTCCGTAACAATAGGTGGAACAGTCTCCTTGAGGAACTGAAACCCTTCCACCTCGCGTACTGGAAGCTTGCACGATCAATGAAGACGGACCATACCGTCGCTAGTATGCCCCCCCTGGACAGAAATGCACAGGGTCTTCTACCCGCATTTGACGATGACGAAAAAGGCGAGTGCTTAGCCTCTAGTCTCGAGCAGCAATGTTCCCCCGTCACTGATAACGTTGACGTCCTCCACGTCTCTGATGTAGAGTCCACGGTACAGGACTTAGACGCTCTTTGCCCGGTTGTCCTCACACCTGTTACCTGTGATGAGGTCACTACCGCTATCAAGGGCCTTAAGCCCAGGAAATCTCCCGGTTCGGGCGGGATCAGGAATGAAGTGCTTGAGCTTCTTCCACCTCTTCTCATCGCGTTACTGGTCTGCATCTTCAATGCGGCCATTAAAAATCACCACTTTCCAGCCGCCTGGAAAAAAGCGATAGTCATAGGTATTCACAAGTCTGGAAAAGACAACAGGTTACCAGATAGTTACCGTCCAATCAGCTTAATAAGCACAATAGGCAAACTCTATGAGCGGATCCTACTGAACCGTCTCCTAGCTGTAATAGAGGACAAAAATCTTTTGCCCCTCGAACAGTTTGGTTTCAGAGCCAGACACTCTTGCGTGCACCAAGTGCAACGCCTCACGGAGCACATCCTGTCAAATTTTTATCGAACCCCAAACACACCCTGGCACACGCACGCTGTCTTCTTTGGCATTAGACAAGGTCTGGCCGGCCTTGGGTAGCGCGTAAATGCATTTCCCCCGTCAAAAAAAAAAAAAAAAGGTCTGGCCGGCCTTGCATTCAAATTAGTAAAGTTAGGTGTCCCTGACACGCTAGTTCACATCCTAAGAGATTACATTTCCAACCGTAGTTTCCGCTTTAGAGTAGAGTCTGCTCTCTCTTCTGCCCATCCGATCCACGCAGGAGTTCCGCAGGGTTCCCATTCTGGCGCCTGTCCTCTTCAATTTTTATATAGCAGATCTACTTGACCTAAACCCGAACCTGAAAGAACAGCCGGTCCCAGGCCGAGAGTGCAGTAAGGTCTATTTAGGTCTGTACGCCGATGACGCGGTCGCTTATTTTTCTTATAGACAAAGAGTTATTCTCAGAGCCCGCGTCCAAAAGGCTGTCAACACCTTAAGTCTTTGGTACAAAAAATGGCGCATAGCGATAAATCCGGGAAAGAGCATTACGATGATGTTTTCCGCAGGAAACGACACACCTTCACCTCCCATTAAATGCCTAGGTGTAGAGATCCCCTGAGCTACCGAAGTAAAGTACCTGGGTGTCCGATTAGACGTCAAAATGACTTTCAAACCTCACTTTAAGAAAGTCAAGCACCTGACTGCCATGGAGCTAGGGCGGCTTTTCCCCCTATATAACTTCCGGAGTAAGATGGCCCTCTGCCGTAAAGTTACTTTGTATAAACCCGTCGTCAGACCGATCAAGAAGTATTGCGCCTTCGCCGTCGCGCATAAAGACTTTGCTTCCTTTCAAGTGATTTAGAATCGCTTCGTAAGGAAAGCCGTAGGTGCCCGTGGGTATCAGAGAAATATGGACTTACGCAAATATCTGAACCTACTCTCTATACATTCCGTAATCAAGTCCCAGTGTCGCGCCTTCTTTGATCGCCCAGAGACAAACCCAAACCCGCTCATATCGAGAGCCGTAGCTTACCCCACCGATCCGTTAGCTCCGAATTCGCTTCGGTGACTGCGAAAAGTCCTTACCGACTCCGACGAAAAAACATCGCCGTAAATAGGATCTTTCCCCATCACCTGAAGAAATATGCATGCCAGCGCTCACGCCCGCGAAACCCCCGTTCCCGCTGCCGGGGACTGACGGGCAACTTTGTTCCCGCACACTCTCCGGGTCCCCCTCAGGCGGCGACCCAAGACGTGTCTCGTTCCCCAACTGGGGAAACTCTTGACATCGCCGCCAGCGCGATACAGTGACACTGACCATGGATTGAGTATTACACGCACAATACCGCACACACCCTCCTGTACGCAACACGCAGGTATATAGATCCTATAAGGAACCTATTTTTTTAAGTTAAACATAAAATGTAGGGATTAGCTACGATCAAAATTCTGCGGGAGTTTTCACACTCAGATAACGTCCAAGCCGTAGTTCAACATGCACAACACTGCATACACGCTATACATAACACGCAAGTATATAGGTCCTGTAAGGAACCTTTTTTTAATGTTAATTAAAAATGTAGGGATTAGCTGGGATCAAAATTCCGCGGGAGTTTTCACACTAAGGTAGCGGCCAAGCCGAGGTTCGAACCCTTGTGCTAGTTACCTTTTGCGGCTGCGTGCCTTCAGCCCTCGCCCTCAAAGTTCGGCGAAGCCCTGTAAATGCCCTTCCGGTCACAACATTAGCTAGGTTAGAAAAAAAACTCAGGGAACCGCATAAAAAAATTAAAACGCATAAGACACTGAATAAATTCCAATTTTACGGGCAAATGCTTGAATTTATGAGAAATATTTTTACTTTATCTTAGTACTAAACAAAAATTAGACTTCTGTATAAAAAAATGTAGTGAAGAATATATGAAACACGGGCGCAGCCGCGGGCTGATAGCTAGTTATTGTTATAGTTAATGTATAGGGTAAAATGTAAAAAAGTTCATATACACCTTAGTTTTATGCCTACATAGAATTTCTGCTTATATCTATTTTACGATGATACGATATACTGTAAGATACGGCTCCATTCTAGCTCGTAAAAAGCTAGCTAGCAAAAATAGAAAATCTACTATTCATCCAAGGTTATTTACTAAAAAAAACGTAATAAGATGTACATAAAAGCACTATTGTTAGGAATTAAATATTAAATTTTATATGATATTATAAACTATCACATGTAACTATAGCTAAATAGTAAAAAAAAATAACATACTTATTATATAGAAAATTATACTTTAAGCGATTTATTTATTTTGTTGTTTACGATACTGTATATAGCCAATTCAGAATGGCAAACTAACAGGAAATTTGTGATTTTAAATTGTATACTATATATTTTATGTAACATGCATCACCGTAAAACGAATGAATTAATTTGAATTTTGTTTTCAAGTTAATACGGAAGTTATTCGTAAGAAAGTATCCATTATATATATAGGGCTTAAACAGTAATAGCAGAATTATTAACCATGAACGATGTTGCGGGCGCTAGCTAGCTAGTAATGTAATAATAAATGAAATATTAATTTGTCGTTAATGTGTATTTCTAGATATAATTGAGATTTAAAACTAAACGATTTAAGACAAGGTTGCTAAGATAAACATTATTTCATAATGTTAGGTCGTGTTTCATTATTGTGTATGTAGGCTCAATGCTAATGAAAATTACGCTTGACTTCACTGACGGACGGATGCAATATTATCGAACAAGGACGTGTTGATTGTTCGATCAGTGATCAGCCCAGATAATAGGACAAGTTTATATCTAAGGCGCCTGACCTGTTGCTTCCTCCGATTACCAATAACAACCAAGCGATATCTACTTAAAAATAATAAGGGCACTATGATTATAGTAATGATTGTTATTATAACTGTTATAAAAGATTCCGTGTACTCACAATTGGTATTTTTTTATAATAAAAACTTATCTGCAATGCATTATTTATTACTCGCATACTCGAAATTAAATATATTTTATTACATAGCAAAAACTCTTCCTATATAAAAAAAAACTATTTGTATTATTTTATGTGATGGTTACCAAGTAGTGTCTATATAATATCACAAATATGTCTGAGGTTTGTGTTCAAGTTATCTTAGCGTACTCATGAAATTCAATTCAATTCAAAATGGTTTCCTGGGGTTTATTTAGCAAGCACTTTTCTGGTATTCCTCAACTAAAAATAACATGTTGTAAGCTCACAAAGGAGATTATAAATCTGGTAATGGTATAATATTATAATATTTTAATTGGTATATATTCACTTATACGCATTAAAATTATAAATATAGAATTATGTTATAGGGTAGTATGATACGTACGTTGCAGGCAACTCAGTGTTGCGATGATAAGTGCGACACGCATAGTCTCTGCTGCACTGTCCCGGCTACTAACATGGACTGGTACGCATTTCCTTCGTTCAGTGTTAACGGCCTGCGTATCACCTCGGTATCTATCTATCATCCGACGACTATATAACATTATCGAAACAAATTTGAGTCCGTTCGTTCACTGAGGCTATCGTGTGATATAAAGAGAGTTCGAATGTGTTTCATTTACATGGAGTTAAAAACATTCTCGTTTATTTTATCCGTATCGATTGACCTTTGTATACCCGTAAATATTACTTACGTGAGTTACTTTTTACGTTTTATAAGAAAGAAGAGGTCTTTCAAAAATTACGTATGGACTAATGGGACCTATGGTTTGCTTTTTATTGATGTTCAGCTGTGAGCCCGCGGCTGCGCCCGCGTTTCATATATTCATCAATGCGTTTTTAATTTTTTTGTACGGAACCCTAGTTAAATTTCTAAAATAATTTTAGTACTAAGATAAAGTAAAAACATTTCTCATAAATTATAACACTAAGTGTTATAAGTGTTACGGGTAACCCGTAAAATTGTACATTGAATCGGATTTTATAAAAAAATAAAATTAAAAGTACCCTAAGTTACCCGGAGTAACTTAAGCTATCTACCAAAAAAAGTCCCGTCAAAATCGGTAAAGCCGTTCTGGAGATTACCCATTACAGAGACAGGCAGACAAAAATTTTAAAAATTGTACTTTCGTTATAGGTCTCGTATATAGTATATATATCTCGTCTATTTAGTAAAAAAATAATTTTGACATTACAAACAGATACTTGAATTTTATTTATTAGTATAGATTATATATATATATATATATATATATATATATATATATATATATATATATATATATATATATGGTTTTATTAATGTTTCCTGATTCCCTCGAAAATAATGCGAGACTTTGTTATTCCAATTTTGATTTTAATAATATAATAATAATTTCAATAACAAAAGTATCAATACAATAATAATAATGTTTTAAAATATCGTGTTTTCGTTTTATTTTAAAGCGTCACAAAACACTAGCTTTGATTTTTTTAGTCTAGATAACGCTGTTGACTGGCAGGGCCTTTACAGCTTCACCGAATTTCGGGAGCGAGTGCTGAAGGAACTCAGCCATAAAAGGTAACTAGCACTAGGGCTACCAAAGTGGTACGAACCTCGGATTGACCTAGCCAACGGAACTTTTATTTTGGTTTCGTGTTCTGGCGACAGTAAACAAGATCCAGTAGTTTCCGTCGCGTCTCTCCTTCAGCCAATAGAGAGGCTAAGCTTTCCATCGTCAGCTTTTCCTCCGTCCTGTATTCAAGGTTATTTTGGGACGATCCGAATCTCGAACAGTTCAAACGTCAGACGTCTGCGTCAAGCGTCAATTTTCAAACTTTTGCTTCTTTGTGAGCACCATCGTTTTAGTTTTGCGAGGTATGAAGGAGAGCTTATTTTTGGCGTTCCACTGCATCACCATTTCTAGTGTCCTTTTTACTGACTCCTGCAACGGCCACACATTGGCCCGGAGAACATCAGAACCACATCGTCAGCAAATACTTGGAAGTATACTTCCGTTGAATCGAGCTCGACAGCAGGGAGTTAAGGTTTAAGTTCGAGAAGGATGTTCCAGCGAAGAATCCCTAGATACATCATGAGATATGGTTACTAATGCTGACAAGGGGCGAAGAGTGAATACATAATACTTGAATGATGATTAAAATCGAGCTAAAATTTATTGCAACTTCGTATACATAAAAAACTTTCAGATCGATCTCATCAACTTTTACTAGGTTCGTTGTCCTACGTGGAAGTTATCAAATAAGTTTATCACTTGTTCAATAATGTGGCTTAATAAGCGTCTTGAGTCGCAAAATATTTAATTGTAATGACACTAAAAAGTATTTATGTACAATTATTTTCATTTATTTTTCTTATTACGGAATTCCTAGTATTGTGATATTTGCTCCTCTACATTTAAAAATTCCGGGTGCTGCCGTCATTATTTAAAATATATTTTGATAAACATGATAATGTAGTACGAGTTTTTTTCCATTCGTTCATTCAACCATAAGACGTACATTGCTGGACATTGATCTCCGGCAATAAGGGAGGGATTGCCATAATCGACACGGTTCGTAGGCGGGTTGGCGATCGCAATCAGGTGCTTGTGATACTCAGAGGATGCTGCTGCCCATCCCCTGGCTTTCCACTTTATTCACCTTTTACGACACCCACGGAAAAATACGGAGTGGTACCATTCTTACCCGGTACCACACGACGACTGAATAAAAATATCTAATTGAATACGACATCATCAAAAAGTTGTCAAAACTGTTATATAGTTATTTAGTTACAAGAACTTCAAAACAAAATGTAAAATATCTAATATTTTTTCTTGAACACTTTTAATATGAACTACAAAGTCAATTTGCTGAACAAGAGCTACAAGTACACACTATCTGGGGAGTAATAATATTATTAAACGAGTGAGATTTACAGGAAATGCTTTATTTACTCTTAAGTATGGTGTATCCTGCTCGGCGCGGTCTCACGTAATTGAAACCTAATAAGCCTCCATCCGTCTTTTAATAGTATTACAGGGAACGCAATGCGTAAACTATAAGAAAATGTCATTAAAATTATATTACATGCTAGCGGTTGCCAGCAAATATCAGTGAGTGTAAATTGTTTTAATAACAATTCGCTTGATAAAAGGATAGTGAATGACATTAGGTAAAATTTACACTATCACTAATCAAAGGCGGTCACATAGTTTCATTTTAATTATAAAGTTGGCTTTACAAAACTGGTATGAGGTATCAGGTTGAAGCGATGTTGGCGGAGTTGGTAATGCGGCCGGATTTCGAGTCAATGGACGCAGGTTCGAGCCCACCTATACCACTCTAAAAACAGCCTAAGTTCTCAATGAAGGAAAAACATCGCGAGGAAACCATAAAATGGTGAGAGGGCATTTTCACAATGCCCTCCTTATACCACACTCAAGTTTGAAACTTATCGGTAAATACTTGAGAACCAGTATCTGTGGGCTTAGTGTGTTTACCATCCGGGACCACATCGTCACTTAACTTTAGGCGAGATTGTGGTGAAAGCAATGAACCTATCTGTAAAAAAACAAAACAAACTTAATAGTAAGAAACGAAAAGGTTATATTTTTTAATATCTGACGTACTACAAGGGTCCAAAGTTCTTTAACATTGGGTTAACCTTATGTTAATAATGCTATAGTGGTTAGATATATTATATTCTGACTGAGTATATATTAGTGATGTAACGAATGTTGGTTTTATCACATTCGCGAATGCGAATGTTGACTTTTCAAATATAAGACGCTTAATGCACGCCGACTGTTTTCTAATATTTGTACGAAGTACATATATAAGACATGTAATTTTGGTTAGACTTTCTCTCGCTGTCTCTTTCTTCAGCCCTCCTGATACGCGCCAGAGTCGCCCAAAGCTCCATTCTTGCGATTGTTCTTTTTAATCTATACGTGGACCTCGTTAATGACTGTCCTTTTCTAATCCCTCCGCTTTAGAAATCCCCGCATTCGACGAAACGTTCACATCATTAGCTCTTGATGTAATAAATGGCGGATAAAAGTAAACCAGAGAAAGAACTACCTCATGCGGTTCGATTTAGAAAACTGTAAAAACAAACTCCGACCCTTACGGCCGATTTCAATATCAAATATTAACTTTTAGATTGAGTATCAAACCTAAAAATAAACCGGTTTTCCTGACTGATCATTGTAACCGACCTGGCACTTTAGAGAAAAAAAAGATTGAAACTTTGGAATTCAGTAGATGAAAACATATTGAAACCGACCGTTAGTTACTGAGCTGGTGAAGTCTCACGGGTTATCAAAGTGTCTGTTGTGTGTCGTCCTATACAAACATATGACGTTCTAAACTTATGTCAGACCCGTTCTTCTACTTTGTCCACATTCTATTTTTATCGCTGCAGAGGATCCAAAATTTGTTTGTCAGAAAAAACCGTGGGTTCCCAGTGATTCCAGACGGATGTAGACCTCTACAGAGACCATACACCTGATCGCCTTTGATTGAATCCATTATGATGTCTATTACTTCAATCGAGATGAGAATACCCGAATCGTTTGGTGGTAGTCGTCGCGTCTTATTCCATAGATCCGATCATCCTTTAAAAAGAACAACTGCCACGTAGTATCCTCACCAGCCGAGTGTATGTTTAGGAGGGCGGATTCCGTTGAAGTCAACCCTCTGTTAGTAGCCTAAACCGAGGCCCTTACCATTTTGTGTCCCTTGTGCTACTAGCTATCATTATTATTACTAGTTGTAAGCTAAGAGATAATTTTATTTAATTGTTTTTTATTATTATTATTATGGTAAGGTATGCTCAGATAGGGCTGGCATAAATTGACATGTAAAAGACCTGTGTACATAAATGGCGAATCAAAAAACATCATTCTCACGGGCGAGCGCTCTAAACAGTCGACTCAAGTTTGGTGAACCTGTCAAGACCTTACCCGTCAACAGCATTTAGTCCATTAGAACAAATCAGAATTTAATCATTGAATTAAATTAAATGAATTAAGTAGTTGGCTACTTCAAACACTGTAATATTTCGTCAGAACAGTAAGGGGAACATAAAATTATAGTTAATGATAATTGATATTAATAAATGAATGAATTTATGAATAGAGTGAATCTAATTTAAGAAAAAAAACATTTAAAAAAAATTATAAATATATTTTGTAAACCAGTTTTTTTCTTAATAAAACACGGGAATACTATAAAATACATTATATTTTTATTCATACTCAAACTTTTTTCTTAAGGCTTTCAAATAACAGATGTTTTGCACAGGATGTAATATTATTAAACTAAATTTGGTACTTATGTAATATTAAAAATATGAATTTTCCGCATTCTAACTCCCAGAATGATAAAGTATACGAAGTCTTGAGTACATAGTTTTTTTTTAAATTTATATCTATATCGGAAAAAGTTCAAGCCTGATGTTTGGAATACTTTTCATTCAGAGTTCTAACAAAATGGCGGCCCTTTGTTAAAGCTATTCAAAAGGAGTGGTTGGGAGATTTCGGAATTCACACTCCGGTTCATTAATTTAAATACATTTGTACACAATAACCAAATTATGCCATGTAAATTATATAGTATAAAATCAAATACTACAAGTTATTGAATTAAAACAAGGACTTCTAAATGAGAAACCAAACTCGCCCCAAACATTCTCGTATACGTAGAGTAACGACCGAGGTTTGTTATTTTATAATATCTCATTTATGAAGGCACAGCGCTTCGGGCTGTACGTGGATTGTTGCATGCAATTTGAGTGAACCAAAGGGAAAATTAATAGTATTTATACTTTTATAAAGTCGATTATTTTATTTGCGATTAATTTCCTAGTACACAAAGCGAAATGAGCGTAATTTTGTAAGTTGTGAGTCGCGTATTTAGGGTCGCATAATATACCATCGAATGAAATTCGTTTAGTTTTTTTTTTCTTCAAACCTAGATAATGCTGTTGACCGGAAGAACCTTAACAGCTTCACCGAACTTTGGGGGCGAGTGCTGAAGGCACTCAGCCGCAAAAGGAAACTAGCACATAGGCTACCAAAATGGTACGAACTTCCGCTTGGCCGTTATCTGAAAACTCCCACAGAATTTTGATCGTATATAATCCCTACATTTTTTGTTTAACATAAAAAAAGGTTCCTTACATGACCTATATACCTGCGTGTTGCGTACAGGAGGGTGTGTGCGGTGTTGTGCGTGTAATACTCAATCCATGATCAGTGTCACTGTATCGCGCTGGCGGCGACGTGAAGAGCCTCCCCAGTTGGGGAACGAGACACGTCTTGGATCGCCGCCTGAGGGGACCCTGAGAGTGTGCGGGAGCAAAATTGGCCGCCTGTTCCCGACGGCGGGAACGGCGGTTTCGCGGGCGTGGGTGCTGGCATGCATATTGAATCGGCTGATAGGAAATGATCCTATTTTTATCATCACGTGATTTTATCTTTGGGATCGGTCAGAGCGTTACGCGGTCTCCGAAACGGTTTCGGAGTTAACGGGTCGGGGAAGTACGCGACGACTTTCGCTATGAGCGGATTCGGATGTGTCTCTGCGCGGTCAAAAAAGGCGCGACACTGAGACTTGATTACGGAATGGATGTATGGTAGGTTGGAGGTGGTAGGGAGATTGTGTAAGTCTACATTCCTCTCGTACCACCGGGCATCTACGGCTGTCTTGGTGAAGCGGTACTGAACCACTTGGAAGGAGGCCAGACCTGCGTAACCGAAGGCAGGGGCGCAATAGATGAAAATGGGCCTAACTACCGTTTTATACAGAGTAAGCTTATGGCGGAGGGCCATCTTACTCCGAGCGTTATAAAGAGGGAAAAAGACATCCCATAACTATAACCATGTTGGCGGGGCTTCTGACTTTCAAAACGTGAGGTTTGAAAGTCATGTGAGCGTCTAGTGTGACACCGAGGTACTTGACCTCGGTTGCCAATGGGATCTCTACTCCTAGGTAACTGATTGGACGAGGACGGTCTACTTTCTCTACGGAGAACATAATCGCGGTACTCTTTCCCGAGTTAATCACCATGCACCACTTTTTGTACCAAAGGCTTAAGATGTTAACAGCCTTTTGGACGCGGAATCTGAGAATGTCTCCACGTCTGTATGAAAAATAAATGATCGTGTCATCGGCATACAGACCTAAATGAACATTACTAGCCGCTACTCTTTCGAGCGGGTCGTCTTTCGGGTCCGGTTTTAGGTCTGGTAAGTCCGCTATGTAAACGTTGAAGAGGACAGGCACCAGAATGGAGCCCTAAGGGACTCCTGCGTGGATCGGACGGACTGAAGAGAGAGCAGACTCTACTCTAAAGCGGATACTACGATTCGAAATGTAATCGCGTAGGATGCATACAACCTTACTAATTAAAATATAAGGCCAGCATGCCAGACCTTCCATGAACCAGACGCCAGACCATGTCGAAAAAGACAGCGAGCGTACGCCGGAGTGAGTTAGGACTGCGATGAAAATGTGACAAGATGTGCTCCGTGAGGCGTTGCACTTGATGCGTGCAAGAGTGTCTGGCTCTGAAGCCAAACTGTTCGGGAAGCAAAAGACTTTTGACCTCTACCACTACTAGGAGTCGGTTCAGAAGGATCCGCTCGTAGAGTTTACCTATTGAACTTAACAAGCTGATTGGACGGTAACTATCGGGTGACTTGGCGTCTTTGCCAGGCTTGTGTATACCTATCACTATCGCTTCTTTCCAGGCTGCTGGAAAGTGGTGATTTTTAATGGCCATTTTTTGACTGTTCCGCCTATTGTCACGGAGCTGATCAATGCGGTCTTTCACCGCTCTACGCAAAGAACGTGAGCATGCACGATTTTTCTCAGCCGGATACGCGTCGTGGGCACGGGTCGCGGCGTTCTTTCGGGTGAGCAGGGCTCTCACGTCATCAGAGAGTATAAAGCGGCTATCGGCGGTCAGGAACAGTGCGGCGTAAAGTGGGTAGGCTCTAAAGGAGCGATGACCTCAAAGTCGAGCTGATCCATTAGTGCAATAAGAGCGATCCCATTACTGGTACCACTGGAACTGTTCCAAAGGGTGTGCCCACAGTTGAGATCAGTTTTTTTTTTGACGGGGGGAAATGAATTTACGTACTACCCTTACCTATTGCATTAGTGAGACCGGAGTCCCCCAATGCAATAGGTAAGGGGGCACGGAGGGACGAACTCCGTGCCAGTGTGGGACTCACCTGGGCGTGAAGCGCCCGGAAATACCCACTAAAACCCCCCGGGGCCGTCCGCCGCATTTGGGATGGGGGCGACACGGGGTAAGTTTCTCAAGCACCGCGTCGCCCCCTGCTAATTTGAGATCACCTGCGATAATGACAGAGTCTCCGAGAGAGAAAAGCTTTCCTAGGTCGGATAATAAAATGCGCTTATTGGGCGAGAGGTATACAGACACCAGAACGATCGACTAATGGTCGTACCGATTCTGTATACAGAAACTTCTAAGTTTTCTAGTTCAGGAGGCTTTAGCGGCGTGCAATACAAAGACCGCTTATTATTAGATTAAGGTAACACCGCGCCTGGTTGGGGGCAATCTATCGTTCCGAAAGATATTATAATTCGTAATCCCGGGATTGCGATCTTTAGGTTTCAGGAAGGTTTCTTGGATAAGAAACACATCTATTTGACGATCGCGGAGGAAATTCGTGACGGGGTCACACTGCGGAGCTAATTTCCGTGCGTTAAAAAACGAAAGGGACAATCCGGGTGGCTTTATCTTAGCCATTGATTACGGGTTATAAGATGCGCGCGCCAGACCCAGAAGGTTCGTGACTATAGCGGAAACCGAGCGATGGCGTCGAGCTCGGCGCTTCCGGAGCCGCTATTCAGCAACGCGTTGAATGCGACTACGTCCTACACGTCGTGGAGGTGCATTAGAAAGAGAACCCGGTCTAATTCGGTGGAGTTGGTATGAGGAGTCTGAGGTGGGACAGCCTGGCGTGGCTGTGCCGCGGCACGGAGCCAAGGGACCTACGCAGCCAGAGGTGCAATCGCGGGCCGAGGGATGGACGAAAGAGACGGCACCGCTGAAGGCGTTGCCGCTGTGCCTGATAGGCACGGGAAAGCCTTAAGTGACATTTCTGGTTCTTGAGGCTGGGTGAGAAGATGAGCAGGGTTCCTCAGCGGAGCCTGTCTACCACCCTTTTTGAGGTGGTTCCTTCTTGTCCTGGGTGCACACGGGCACTCACGGTAGTTGGCCGGGTGACCCTCTTGCCGGAATAAGGCGTAGCTGGGAGAGGATCGGTGGAAATTTTGGGACGCGGACAGTTCGGGGTGAGGGGCTCAACTAGGCACTTAACGCACCTCGGAGCCATAAAACAGCTCCGAGAGCTATGCCCGTATCCTCGGCAGCGGTGACACTGCGCCGGATAGGTCTTTTTGCGAGGGGGCTCTACCGAGACCCCGGAGGGATCGCAAAGTGTTTTCAGTCCGAAGAATTTCTTATCCTCATCGGTAGCTGGGAGCGCGAACAGAACCATATTAAATGGCTTCCGATCGCGTTGGGAGTGCATCCTGTGCACTTCGATGACGGGGATATCCTGCTCCTTAAGGGAGGCAGTGATATCGGCTCACGAGAGTTCTTTAGGAACTCTACGTATGACCACCCTTTTTTTATGACGGGGGGAAATGCATTTACGCACTACCCTTACCCATTGCATTAGTGAGACCGACGTCTCCCAATGCAATGGGTAAGAGGGTGCGGAGGGACGTCTCCGCACCAGTGTGGGACTCACCCGGGCATGAAGCGCCTGGAAATACCCACTAAAACCCCCCGGAGCCGCCCACCGCGTTTGGGATGGGGACGATACGGGATAAGCCAAGCATTCTCGGCGTCGTCCCCTGCGGTAAGCCGACTGGGCCCGTCCGACATCAGCCCAATGGGGATGGAGAGAGAAAGTCCCCCCCCACCACTTCGCCCGCCTCTGAAAGAGGCATTACCTTCAGGAGGGAAGAGGGGTGATTACTGCGACCGCAGTAGCCACCTCCCCCCCCCACACCTCACTCTTCGCCCGTGGACGCAAATCTCCCCCTTCTCTCATCTTGGCCGAGCAAGACATAGATAGAGGGAAGGCCCCCACACACCACCTGGCAACCCTCCTACACCTGCCCCTGAGCAGGTGCAACCTTCGCACCAACTGGTGCCCCTCTTTTCAAGGGAGGTTGGTAAAAGACCCCCCCCCCCCATGTGGTGGCCTGCCTCCCTCCCTTCCTCCGCACATAGTGCACATCTTGGGTACTCCGCTGTGCAGTCCACAGCTTTATGGCCATGGACTCCACAGCGGTAGCACTGCGTCCCCCTCTCTACAGCCTCCGTACACCTCGCCCTTGTATGGCCCAGACCCATACACTTGAAGCACCTCAGCGGAAGCACCTTTAGTGCACAGACCCGGGCCGTACTCCTTCCAATCCTGATGGTTCCCCTCTCTGTCACCCTCAGTGCCGCCTCCACCGGCAACGACACCACGAGTGTTCCAACACCCCTCTCAGTCTCCCTCACCCATCCCGCCTTTAGATCACCCACCTGACATCCCCCCTCCTGTGTAACCCTCGCAAGCGCCTCCTCTCTGGACACTGAGTCCTCCAGGCCCACTAGGCGCACATCAGCCCGCTTCGTTGGCCTAGAGACCAGTGCCACCTCCGACACAACCTCCTGCAGCCGAGCTGCCAGGACATCCGCCCGCTCCCCCCTCCGCAGGACCCGGAATCTCGAGGATTCGGGACCCCCATGGCAGTGGGCGACACGAAATGTCCTGTATCCCCATCTCGTCTAGCCCAACCTTTTCTCTTGCCTCAGCCAAAAACACCCGCATATGTTAAACCCCGCGCCAGCACCTCCGGCCGCAACGTGATCACCACGGCCGCCGAACGCGGCAGCGCCGGGAGCTTCACCTCTCTGGCCCCGGTCACCGGGACTCGGGGTCCAGAAGATACCGCCACCACCCCCTCTTTACCTACAACCTTCTTCTTCTTCCTTCCCACAACAACAGCCCATCCCTCCCCACTGTCATCCTGCCCCCTTTCCACTTCCTCCTCCACCTCCCTATCTCCCGAAAGAGGAGCCCAGTCCATCCCCATTGGTGGAGATTGTTCTGGGACTCTTCTCCCCGTTCCCTTCTTCTTTTCCCCCACCCCTACTTCCACTCCTACCCTAGTCGACAATTTATAAAGTCGAGTATCCGACGCTCGCAAAAATACCTCGGTGCAGGAAGCCCACACCGAGTACACGACGAGGAACGCGCGCTTGCGTCAGCTTAACCGTCAAAAAATTCCAACGACCGTTGTGACGCAAGTGTACGAATGATGAAGGCAGCGAAGACGAATACAAGTAGCGCAAACGTATTTGTGCGAGCGAGCGTAGCGAACAGACACGTCCGTTCACTTCATAGCCTCATGGCTTACCGAATAACCTGAAATTCGTTTAGATTTTTTTTTTTTTTTAACCTAGCTAATGCTAGGGCACTCAGCCGCAATAAGGTGACTAGCTCAAGGGCTACCAAAGTGGTACGAACCTCGGCTTGGCCGTCACCTGAGTATTCAAAACTCTCTCGCGAGTTGTGTCCTAGCTGTTCCCTACATTTTTATTTATTAAAATAAAAAAAGGTTCCTTACAGGACCTATGTACCTGCGTGTTATGTGCAGGAGTGTGAGTGCGGTGTTGTGCGTATAATGCTCAATGCATGGTCAGTGTCACTGTATCGCGCTGGCGGCGACGTCAAGAGCCTCCCCAGTTGGGGAACGAGACACGTCTTGGGTCGCCGCCTGAGGGGGACCCGGAGAGTGTGCGGAAGCAAAGTTACCTGCCAGTCCCCGGCGGCGGGAACGGCGGTTTCGCGGGCGTGGGCGCTGGCACGCATGTTTTCTCGGGTGATGGGGAAAGATCCTATTTGCGGCGGTGATTTTATCGTCGGGGTCGGTAAGGACATTTCGCGGTCTCCGAAGCGAATTCGGAGCTAACGGATCGGCGGGGTAAGCTACAGCTCTCGATATGAGCGGGTTTGGGTGTGTCTCTGCGCGATCAAAGAAGGCGCGACACTGGGACTTGATTACGGAATGGATGGAGGGTAGGTTCAGATCTCTGTGTAAGTCCACATTTCTCTGATACCCTCGGGCACCTACGGCTTTCCTTACGAAGCGATTCTGAATCACTTGAAAGGGAGCCAAGTCTTTATGGGCGAAGGCGGAGGCGCAATAAGTCATGATCGGTCTGACGACGGTTTTATACAGAGTAATTTTATGGCGGAGAGCCATCTTACTCCGGGAGTTATATAGGGGGAAAAGCCGCCCTAGTACCATGGTGGTCTGTTGCTTGACTTTCTTAAAGTGAGGTTGGAAAGTCATTTGGACGTCTAATCGGACACCGAGGTACTTGACTTCGGTAGCCCAGGGGATCTCTACACCTAGGTATGTAATGGGAGGTGGAGGGGTGTCGTTTTTTGCGGAAAACATGATCGCGGTGCTCTTTCCCGGGTTTATCGCTATGCGCCACTTTTTGTACCAAAGACTTAAGGTGTTGACAGCCTTTTGGACGCGAGCTCTAAGAATAACTCTTTGTCTATAAGAAAATAAACGACCGTGTCATCGGCGTATAGACCTAATTCGTTTAGATCACCAAACGGGCTTTATAAATGCAGTTACATTCGTACGGAGTGTCTGTGTCGTATAATGTGATGAAACCATTAAAATTATATATATTTATGAATCGTTATCGTAAAGAAAAGTATTACTTTATGATTTTTCTATTAATTTTGCGGATTCAAAACTAAAGTGTCCGCTTCCTTCACTTCCCAGTTCTCCGTACCCTAAGGTCCGCACATATGTAGATCGAAACTCAGTTATATTAACGTACGTGAGTTGACAGATACTTCATGTTGCGTCATCCCGTGACGCAAAATACACTTTTAAATAAACCAAATGTTACGTAAAATACGCGACACAAAGTACGCGACTCACAAAATTACGCTCGTTTTACTACACTATAATTATAATGTTTTTAATGTAATGTAATGGTAATGTTTTTATTTTGTCACTGACAAAACTATAAGCAGTGTTTATTTTTTTATAATTACGTGCTGGTTAACTTTAGTAGTTTTAAATAAGAAGTGACTATAATTTTGTTTTGTTATTAAACTGAAAATTCACTGAATGTGAATAAATATTATTGAGAAATCATATTAATTAGTATATGTATATGAAAGCAGAGATGATTTTTTTCAATTTAAAGTAAAATTTGCTGTTATAAAATATTTATTCAAAAATATATCGTTACAAGCTGCATAATTAGATTACATTACAATCGTATAATAAAGATGATTAATCTGTCATCATTCGAAAATATGGAGTATTATACACCTATTGGTGGTTTGTGGTATATAATAAATTACATATGTTATGAGAGTTACAGTTATGAGAGAACAATGAATAATTATTCATAAATTTCAAAGCTTTTTCTATAACACAAATTATTAAAGCTTACATTATAATAGAATTAGAATTTCAATGAATGTTATTGAAGTAACACATCTATATTAGGTTTGATACTTGTATGATAAAGCGAATTTAATAAATGGAGAAATATTACGAAATGAGCATTTTAATATAGGTACAATATTAATCAGGTTAACACAGATTTCTTAAATTATATAATTAACAGACGTCGAAATTCATAATATACTCACATTGGATTATCACATTGAAACTTGTAAGTTAGAAATTGGTATGGTACCTACTGTAATATATTTTTGATACATAATTGAATAATATAAAAGGAATTAATTGCCCATAAAGTAATAATATGAAATTAGTCATTAAATTTGTAGTACATCTGGACAAACAGTAATACATAATTTGAAATAATTGAATAAAATATCTATCACAAAATTATAAATAAAATTATTGTTTATATATATATGTATATATTGAAAGGTGAAATTATAACACGACAAATGAACTAAGTTATGAATATAAATTTGAGCAACTGTATCCTAAATCTTACAGTTTATGTTATTAATTTTATTTATAAATATTTCTTATCACAATAGTTAAGTGTGTGTTTTTATTAATAAAATAATTTAAATTATTTGCGGTGTCGTGTAAAGGTTTAGAAAAGGCGCGTTCTCCCCTTCTTGAAGCCAGTTATCCGCCGAATAATTGTTATTATGTTTCTCAATGACGTGGAAGGTGTACGCATGCCGACTCTTGTCTGATTTATTATGTGCACTTTTATGAACAACGTTACCGTGTATCAAGATGCATGTCCCTATAATAATACGATTTAATACATTTTAATTGAAATAATATATTTAGTATTCCTGTTAGGTACTATACTTCGGTCATCCTGGTATAGTGTCGTCAGTAGATGTTTTAATTATTTTATGTTAGATAACATATAGACATAGAAAATTTAGATGTAAAATAGAAGTAGATTTAAGCTCACATAAATTAATTGTGAAAGAAGATTACTAACTGCATAGCTGCTTGAAATATTATAGGCATTTTTTTCTGACGCAAGTCGAATTAAACCTCCAATATAAAAAAGGTGTGGACCCAGAGTCCGCAGAATGTTTAATTTTAATTAAAAAAAAATTATGTACCCTTAGTATAAGAAAATCGTTGTGTGCTAGATTCTTAATTACTTTCTACACATTGACGGTAATTGATTTCTAATAAGTTAACTTTTTATTTTAAAGAATAATTTGGCCTTGTTAGGCTATTAAAAGTTACATTATTTTTACAAGTTATCTGATAATTTGAATCTAGTATAGCATTTAAAGAATATAAAATACATAAGACCTTAACAAATCCACATTCGCGGTTAGTTATTTATGAGAAATCTTTAAATTTAGAATATCAAATTACGGGTTTATTTTGAAAATACTAGCTAGCATTTTACATTAAATTCTTTGAAGTAAATTCTATCCGAATAATGGCTTAGTACTGATGGTTTGAACAATTAAAACATAGGATGTGATATCTTAATTTACCTTTACTAACAGGGACTGGAGTGAAACTTGATTGTGGGTAAACTGCGGCAGGTCTGTCATAGACCAAAGCTTCTTTACCTGCCTTATCAGGATTACGCGTAAGTCGTCGATGTACTCCCGATTTATGTGAGCCTCGCGCCATCCAAAGACAGCCATTTTGAATTGTGGCATCTTCGAGGGCGATCCAGAAACCAACAGGTGGAATCGGTTCTGTGTATAAGTAAGTGGCATCTTGGTGGGCTACAACTGAAAATAAAGGATAATTATTTACTAATACTCTATTATCGCAATCAGAGTTATTATAACTTATTGACTTAGCCGTATGGTGCCGGTTAAGAATTGTAGTACCCCATATCTTCCCGTGGATATAGTAAAATGCGACTAAGGAAAAAGCCGTGGGATGGGATCCTCTGATATTACAAACATCTGACTGCAATCGCCAACCCGCCTGCCAAGCGTCGTAATTATGGCATTCCCCCCTTATTGGGGGAGACCTATGTCGGGCAGTGGACTCCTTTCAGTTGAATGGAATAGATGGATCAACTCAATTTGTAGGTACATTCATTTAATGATTGTTCAAATAATATTTTAAATAATTAGTTAAAGCAGGCGGTAATTGATCAGTAGATCTACGATAGATGCTCCTGCTATTGTCCCTGGAGCTCGAATTATGGTCTATTTGGTATGGAATGCCCCATCTATGTACATCTAAATTTTAAATCAGACTTTTACTAGGCGCTTTGTGGAGCCATTTTTTTTATTTTTATTTTTCATATTATATTATAATTTTGGCGCCCCCTGAAGGTAGTGTCTGGGGTGTGAGCCCCGTCTTGCCCCCCCTCTCGAGATGCAGGCCTGATAGGTAGACATAGTATAAATGTACAAATCAGAATACTGTGATATCTGTAAAATATTGCATATATTATAGTATTATAGTAAAGTATGATAAATATACTACACTACCCAGTTAGCTGAACCTATTCAGAAAAATCAAGGAAAAATCAACTATTGAAAATAAATGGTAATTTTAAAATGGAATATCTGAAGCTAGGAAACTGCTATTAATTATTGCCATTGTTAAAGTAGCTATAGAGTAAATTATTACATAAACTTTCCGGGCTGTCCGCTTAAATTGCCACACTCAATTCGATTAATAACACAATTTCATCTAAAGCTAACAATTTAGTTTCATAGAACTTCAAGGAATATGAACCATGAAAGCTTCCATCTAAATTAATGATTTCCTAGAAATTGACCTTGAAAATAAGATTATTTTTTTCTCTTTGTATAATATTCTACTTTTTTTTCTTACGATCATTTTAATAAATTGTATATTTTAATCAGTCAGTATCAACAATATTAGTTGAAGTTGTAATTATGTAACAGTAATAAAAAATATTCAAGTACAATATGGTTTTAAAAAAAAAAGTAAATTTTTTTCGCCTTGACCTGTTATAAAATATTTTTATTAACTTGAATAACTTCCAGTAACGATATTATTAAAAATAGAGATAGTGGTAAAACTTGCCTTCACCTCCTATACCAGGGTTTTTATAAATGTACATGCTTTGAACTACGGCAGGTTCTTTGAATCCAAGCTCGTGGCAAACGGTCTTAACTCTGTCACTATATGTGTAACATCTGAATATAGGATGAAGAAGGTGTAGAGCGTGCCCGACCTTTAAAAAAAATGAACACAAGTGGTGATATATCTCGACTAACGCATAGATTGCATATAACGTATTTCGTATTCCTTTATTTCAATCTCAAATATTCTTTTTTACACTATTAAAATAATTCTAGATTACAAAAACTTCAGTATTGTAAATTAAGATAATAGTTTTTTGGCTATGATGTTTGTATATAGGTATAGTGATTTACAATAAATTATACAAATTCTATTACCTAACATAATTTGAAGGTTTAAAAAATAGAATACATGACGATAACAAAAAGATCACTTAACTGTATAAAAAAAACGTAATATGTTGTATTTGATTTGTTTTTTTTTTATTATTATATAATAAATAATTTATACATTAAATTGATGTTTATAGCCGCGGTCGCGTTATCGTATAGAAATTTCTGTTTTCATAAATTACATTGTATCTCTTTAAAATAAAAGAAGTTTATCGTTAAAATCTTGTAGATCAAAATTAAATACTACAGCAGTTTACAACTGTGATTTAAAATAATTATGTAAGTAATAATAATAATCATGAAAATCAGTACATTGGTTCTTCAGCTCTGAGTCAACTAACAGTCTAATAGACTGTTATATTTCCTTTTATAAAAAGTATGGAAAGATAAAGATAAACTTTTCTATCTCGAAAATAAAATAAACAAACTTTTTTCTGAAAAAAAAAAATAATTTATGATAATTAATAAAAATAATTTAAATAAATATATAATCACTAATTTCTATCCTTCGATTATATTGGCAGACTGAATTATATTCGGAGCATCTATAAAACTTGTAAATAATTACCTTGTTTAGTGAAACGCTCGGGTCAACTTTCAGTTTCCCATCAGTACCGAGAGCTGCTTCTTCGAAAAAGTAACTTATTTTGTCATTACTCTTAAAGAAGTACTCATCTTTAAGTTGCTATAATAAGAAAAAGTTTTTAATGTAATTTATCGTGTACATAATTTTTCTACCACTTAAATATAAGTCCCCATGGTTTTAATAATCACAACATAAAAGAAGGCAAAAGAAGGTAAATAAAGTTCTAAAAAAATTACATTGAAACGTATTTTATATAGCTAAGGTAAACATGTCACGAAAAAGGACCTACAGATTCAAAATTCAAAAATACTTTATTCAATTTAGGCCGTGATAAGGCGGTTATGAACGTCAAAATACTACCACCGTGTCGCAAAACAGCCCAGTCATCGAGAAGAATCGACAACATCTGTTTTTTTTTCTGCACGTTTTTTTTGGAACTTCACAACTTATAGTTACAAACTATATTACACAGTGATAAATATATGAAACGCGGACGGAATCGCGAGCACACAGCTAGTTCACTAATATAATGACAATGTCTATATTGTGACAACTTTTGCTTTTAGAATACTTATTAAACATATTCGAATATAAGAACGTAATTCAAATAATATAGTCAAACAGCCAGCTATAAATTGCTATACAAATAAAAGTTTTAACAAATAAAATGTCATAATATCTTTTAGTTTACACGAAACATAAGTTACTTTAAGTAGGTATGGACTCTTTGTATATATATAACTACTTAATAATTATCTAATGAACACACCTGTTTTCCAGATTCAGTGGTGGAGAATATAGCTCTTTCCTCATTTTCAGGTAGATTCTTTGTAAGCTCCATACCAGCTGTTACTAGTTCTTCGCATTCCGCTGGCCGTAAGAAGCCTTCTAATATAGCGTAGCCATCTTGCTCTAACTGTAGATAACAAAGATAAAATAAAACATAATTTAGTATAAGTGAAATCTTTACGGAAAAAATATAACGTTTATTAGGTAAATACGACCCTAAATAAACTTGATCATTATTGATAATTCGAGGACAAAAAACAGAAAAGAAAAGATGTTTAATGCTTTCAACACATAGGGGACGAGTCGGAATACCAACGTAATTTTACAATAGAAGTGGTCGCGCTCGGCTCGTGTCGACGCGACGTTTTCTATAGAAACATCATGCTGGCGTCCCGCATCGCCCGCTGTGTATTAAAATCATTAATGTTTTATCTTTGCCTATTCTGAATATATCGATTACTCATAAAAATGAGACAATTGTTTATTGTTTAGCAATGGAAAGTTGACGTAAATGCTCCAAGTGTTAAATAGATAATTATACCGTTACATTTAATATTTATGAAAATGCGTGGTTGTATAGCCCATATTCATTCGTATTTTCACACTTTTCAAATGATGTGAATTCAAATACGGTAAATCACGATTTTATCAATTGTGAAGATAAAAATAAAATTTCACAAAAGAAAACAACATACATATTTCATATACTCATTATATACTCATTCTGTATCAATAATAAAGCCGACTTTATTACATGCGTTCCAATTAAAACTCACAAATTATTAACGTACAGAGTAACCTCACCTCACCTCTCTATTTAAGAACCGAATGAAATTTTGCTTGAAAGGTGAGTGCTCTAAAAGCCAATAAACCAATGGTTATATTTCATCTGCAAAAGTTGACCGACCCCAGTGCTGAAGTTAGAGAACATTATAACATAGAATATAGAACCATATTAACATGGCTCATTAGTAACATTTGCGAGTTCTCAAATTAGTTATTTTAAGTCTCACATATGGTTTTGGGTTCTAGAACATTCTAAGTATATTCATTAGGTCTTGAGAAATATTAAAGTGGACATAAATAATGTTTTAAATTAAACATTTATGTTTAGTTTAGTTTGAAAATCATACAGGGGTTACTAAAAATATATGAGTGATTCATTTAAGACATGAACGCCTCAAATAGAAATTGCCATAGGAAATTTTTGCTGGTTTTTGATTGTTAATAAACGGAAAATATATTTTTTTTAAATAATCATGTTATAGTCATTTTTATTAACAATATTCAAAAGCAAAGATTTATTTAAAAAAACAGCTTTTAGAAAATAAGACATCACAACCGCGTATAGTCACCGATTTTTATAGGAGTTGGCACAACATGGACATTAGACATACTTCTCCTCTTGTATACTTCATAGCAAATAAATCATATTAATAGTATTAATAAATCATGTTAATAACCCTCCACAAGGTGGACTGACGACCTGGTGAAGGTTGCGGGAATCCGCTGAATGTGCGTAAGATCGCTCGTCGTGGAGATCTTTGGGGGAGATCTATGCCCACCAGTGGACTTATTTCGGTTGAATAGATGGATTATTTTAACAAATAATTTCAAGAATATTAAAATGTGAACTTCAATATTTTTTATAAAATTTTACAACTGAGAAGCAGTATTGGCGTTTTTAAAATTATATAAAATATATATAATATTTTTAACATAATAGAACCTTTGTTCTAACGTCTAACGTCTTTACATTAACCAGTAAGCCATGTGGTATTGTTTTATTATATACAAAGCCCACCACATCGCGTAACATTGAAATAAGCGCACAAAAATAGTAAGTTAGTTATAGAGACTTTACGTGGGGTGGTGAGATGGTCAGAACGCTCACGAATATTAATGTTTACACAAAAATATGTTTACAATTATGTTCATTTGTACTCACAGTAAAAATAATAAAATATATGATGAAAATATTAATTAGTACTTTTGGTGGGTTATGTTAAGGGGACTGTGTCATTTTTTTCATGCAATACGCTCTATTGTTAGAGTATTGGATACATTTGTAAGCATGATGTTACACAAATTACTCGTATAATTCACAAATTATAATTAAACTTCATGTTAAATAATAAAATATTTATGTAGATATACTTTAGTTTTATTAAGTTATAGCCAAAACATGTCTACTTAGGTAGGCTTCAAATCGATTAAAGTAAAGTGACATATAGGTACTATGTCATTCGGACATTTGAACATTTTAAGGTGAGAAATATAGTTAATGATCAATTGTGATATATAGTTAATGATATATTATTTACCTTTGAGTGATTCAGACTGTTTAATTAATAGAATTAAGAGAAATTGGCAATAGACGTGCAACGTGTCCACGATAGGAATATTAGTAGTACATGTAAGTAGGTAATTAGTACATAATATACGTGTATTACCGTTGAAAGCTTGCGGATATTTAACTTAAAACAATAGTGAATCAACAAATTGATTATTAATTTTAAAAAGATTTTCTGAATCTTAACGATTATCCTCATTGTTGTAAAATAATTTTATTTTACACGTGAAATGACTTTATTTGTTGATCGTCAAAGACGTGAAACTACTATTTATAGTTTGACTTTGTGTACGACAAAGACCCTCCGCATCGAATCGTCAGTAGAATTCAAAGTCGTATCGATTAGTGAGTTCTATGTACATTGTTGCGATACGTGGGGGAAATATTTAACCTTTTGCTAAAGTATTTGGTTAAATTATTATTAACATCCCTTGGTATTGATATTGTTCAAATTTATGTTTTATTAGTATACGATTTTTATCATTATATGTCTAAAGTATCTTTCTCCGATGACTAAGATATAAGATATAATCATCCGTTGTCACGTACACCGTTGATTGGGTCACAATTTATATAGCACAGATATAAACAATAGTCTACGGCATATTTTTAACGTAACCGGCAGGACCGACAAAAATTTCGAGTAAATAAGTATAGTCCTGGTTTCGCAGTTTCAATGTGTTTGTAATGACTGATGAAAAGCTGCTACATTAGGACTTATTAAGAACCTCCTTTATCTATTTTTTTTTTTTATTGTGGCATCTGTTAAACGTACATACATTAAGAATATATTAGGTAATGCATTGTGGTTTCTATTATTCAAAGTTACGTTCATAGAATTAGGGATCAGTAGCAGGAAATTTTGTAAAAATCTCCTTTTCGATAGTGTATCAATGGAATCGCTCCGGCGTGCCACTCTGCGAAGGAAATATTTAAATAAGATTATGATAAATCAATTCTGTAAACGTTATTTCACAGACTCCATCTTTCAGTAATAACGCAATATTTTTTTACAAATGCTGAGAAATGAAATTTTTAACGTGCATATACAACAACAAATACGATAATCGATCACATATATATATAAAATAAAGGTTAACGTTTTTTACTTGCGTATTTTGTGATACGCTTTTCTATAGAGTATGCAGTAAAAGGGCAAACAAAAGGAAATATTTTATAAACTCCAAGAAAACACAAAGCCCTACTGCAGTGAGAAAGATAAAAGACTTTATAAAAATAAAAATGTATTTATGTAAGCTTACTCTTTACAGTTTCCACTCTCCTAGCGATGACTGTTGTTCATGACAGTGTTTTAATTGAAAAGTTTACATTACGTGCATTTACTTCTAAACGAAGTATACTTTGATCAAACTCTTTTTTTTGTTATGAGGACCGCTACTATCTTAAAAGTTACTTCATTAGTTGTATTTTAGATGTAAAATTATTTTAAATATCAGTTAATTAATAATGTGTTTAGCCTGTTTCTAGGTAGAACAGTATCATGTTTCCGCCTGGAATGGTAAATTATATTCTACTACCATTACTAAAGTATTTGCTTTATTGCAAATTTTAATTATTCTAAATTCTAATAAATTTATCCTGTCACCTGTAATTTGATTTTAGTTTAACAGATAAAAATATTTTTATTAAATTAACATAACATAACATAAGCTCACGCCTGTTATCCCCGAAGGGTTAGGCAGAGGTGACATAGCGAACTACATCACCCACATTACGCCGAGCTTAGTTTCCGTCCCAGATGTGACAGGAGGCGAGCCTGTCGCCATATCGGGCACAAATTCCAAACTCCGGGATTATACTAAGTAGAAAAACCCAATACCACTTGACCCGACCGATTAAGAATAAGTTTAAAAAGGCTCATAAGAAATCCAATTCTTTCGGCATATTTATTCCACTGCAAAGCAAAATGTGATGCTGTTAAAACTCTAATAAGCATTTTATAAGTGACAAAACAAAGAATAACAATGCTAAACATATATTGAAGTATAAAATGTTAAAATGGTTTCAAACCCATTGTTTAGTTGTCATAATGACCGTAATGTACTGAGCTGAGCTGAGCAGAATAATATCTCCTTCGGGTTAATAATAATACCTGCATATATAAGTTAAAAATTGGCAAATGGCACAATTATACAGGAGTAATGCTTGTATTGCATCAGGCCATCAGCTTAGGTAATTCCTACGCTAACCCTCAATGAATTAGCTAAAAGATTGCACTAAAGGGCCAGCCATCAGCCAGAGGAAATGCGTCTTTCCTTCAAGTTTTCTATCATCGACATGAATTGCTTCTATATTTACTTACACACGAATACTGGTAAAAGTCTGATTTAAAATGTCATTAAACTAGCATGTAGTAGCTATATGACCACCATTCTCTAAACATAATGCCTGTGCAAATCGGTCATAAGAGTGCAATGGTCGAATGTCGAGTAACCAACAGAATTCCTAGAAGTAAGTGGTGTTATCAAGGTTCTGGAACGATAGTGATTTTTATCTATAGACTTTATGGCAATTTCAAATGGCACCAAACAACTTCAAAATATCTAGTGTTTCCAAAAGGAAGACAATTGTAACATGTGAATAAAATCAGGCACTGTGAGCCACAATACTCTATAATATAGTTTTCAATTTTGGGAGCAGTTGCTAATTATTTAGATAGTTAATAATTTTCATGATATTGCCAAGTTTATCTACAACAAAAGTTAAAAAAAAATTAATCCAAGATCAAGATAATGAAGCACAAATAATCCTTAGGTAACTGGAATCTAATCTTTAAATTGATTTTGAATCAACTTTTAAAATTTAACTGTTAAAATCACCGAAAATATTATTACACTAATTACAATTATTAAGAAAGCATAGATTAAATTTAGAATGTAAACTTTTTAAAAAAGAAATAATGTTTTCCATAACATATGAAGGATCAAACACGAGCCAACAAATAATATTTAGTAAAATCTTTACTTAAGCCAGTAAGAGAGAGTGACAACATAGTGCAACTTCTGAGGATAAAGGTTAGAACGTTTTATGCCAGTAAATAAGATTTTCATACAACACTTATGACAAACGCAGGTGAATGTTGTCCTATTATTGAAAATCATCATCACACAATGTGTATATATACAATCAGGTGGTCTAGCAGTCCATAGTGTCCATTCATGTACTGATTCAACCGAAAGCGGGAATCAATTATCGGACCGCGTCACCGCGGTTGAATCTAGATCGACGCAAGATTAGATAATTATTACGGGTTCATGTCCAAAGTTTCTCTACTAATAGCACTATATTGTCGAAATATTTCAAACACATTATTATAATTAACAATACGATTTAGCATGCATAAAATTTAATTATTTTAATAGTCGTTATTGTCAATTTTTAATCTACCCAAATATTAAGGTAGATTCAAATCGATTTATTACTAAATGTTCTACATGTTCTTCAATGGCTTTAACAATTCATTAATGTGATTGTTTCTAATATAAAAATAAAGCTTCTGTAATAATCAAATAATAAATCAACTTGCTTAAGTTGTATTTATTTGTGTTATTATAAGTATCTAGAAGTCTAGATGATAGTAGGTTATGTACATTGATAACTAGTAATTATACTTGGGGTTATAAACGTTGTATGTAATTCATCAAATCAGAAATGTAGGAGGGAATTTTTTAATTAATAAGAGTTAAAAGTTATTTAATATTTTTCATTTTATATTGACAGTGAAAACGAGATTTAATTATAAAAATTAACAGTTTGTCTAATTTGGTAATGCCTTTGAATTATGTAACAAAGGTACAGAGTAATCTACAATTAATTATTCACTGTTGTTTAATTATATTACTCTGAAACATCTTATACATTGAAATGTCTAAGTAAACATAGAATAGAATGCTATGTACCTAAAGTACCTATTTAGATATAATAAACATTGATTCTACGAACAATAATTATACTGGCTTCGCGATATCTATTTTAACTTTATTATCATAATACATTTACATACTTCGTATAAGATGAATACAATGTTATTGACCTTACATAGTATTAAAGAGATATGTCAGACAAAGTATTTAGTATAAAATAAACCTAATACATTACTACATCCTTCTGATAAGTTAAATGAATTAAATAACGCGCTTTATATGAACTAAACAATACAAACTAGTAATGAAAAGCGAATCTTTGCATGGTATAAAATGAAGTCGCTTCCGCTGTCTGTTGGCTTAGATCTTTTAAACTATTCAACGGATTTTAATGATGTTTTCAGTAATAGATAGAGTGATTTATGAGGAAGGTTTATATGTATAATACATACTAATTATAGTATAGAAAAGCCAAAAAAATCATAGATTTATCATGTGATGCCGTATCAAACATATTTTTGTGCGTTTAAATCGCAAAGGCTGGCTAAACCTTACGAGTTAGATCAAATCAATGAATTACGGAATTGTATATCTTTAAAAGATCTATAACAAAGTCCGCGATGGTATAAGTAACCATTTTCATATTTTACATATTACAAAAAAAAATATGTGTTATTTACCAAGCTATTTTACACAACACAGTATTTTTCTTTATCCAATTAAATACATTATACACGTTGTACATATCATGTTGGTAAAAACTGCCGTTGACAGCATTTCATTAAAATGGATATATTTTAAAAGATTTAAAAAGCGGAGGCACAGCGGCTGGCGTGCCTCACGTTTTGTCTCGGTTGGCAGCGGACGGCGAACACGGGGTGTGTCGTGAGCCTAAAATTAGCGCATCCAGCTTATTTTTTTCAGAAAACCTACTGAGGAGATCGGCAAGAACTATTATAATCTACTAATACCTTTTTCAAATTGACTAAGTTTCTATTTAATGAAGAACGGTGTTTCATCTATACTAATAAATAAAATTCATTTGTCTGTTTGTAATGTCAAAATATTTTTTTTTACTAATAGATATGAATGACGAATTGATAAGATGCTATATAAGATGCTTATACCAAAAATACAAATTTTAAAATTGTTGTTTGCCTATCTAAAATAATTAGAGTTCCGTATAAAAAATTAAAAACTATATTATGCAATGAAAATTTATATGAAACGCGGGTGATTTTGCGAGTCCAGTAAGTTAGAAATAATATAGATTAAGATTGCGTATATATATATATATATATATTATATTTTTCTACCATTTATTTGAATGGAGATCACTATTATATGTTTTAATTTTAGATTAACAATTTGTTTATTCATTTATTGACTTGGTAGTTAATATCTGCCTGTAAAACTGTGCATTGAATCTGATTTTGTTCACAATTTCTTGATTTTTAATTTTTTTTTACGCAAAACCCTGATCAGTTTTGAAAAGTAACTTCAGCTCAAAGAAATTTTTCAGCTCAGAACCAAAAGAAGTTCCGTCATCATCGGTCCAGCCGTTCTTGCGAATACCCAAAACAATTAGACAGACACAAAAAAATTAAAAATTGTATTTTTTTGTGTAGGTATTGGGTATATATCAGATGTTTATATCTTTTGAGTAAAAACAAATATTCTGACATTACAAACAGACACTTTAATTTTATTTATTAGTATAGATGTGCGGATCGTTCCTGAGGTATCATTCACCCGGATACCAATTTTCATCGTTTTAGGGTTATTTACGACTTGCTATATTTTAACGTACGGACGTTAGTCGATCATTGCAAACAATTCCAGAAATTATTTTAAAACATGAATGTAGGATAAATATGGAAGATGACACATACCTTCAACGCATCTTTTAAACGAGTTACATGTGCAAAATATTATTTGTCATTTTAATATTTGACTTAAGAACCTTGTTTTAATGAAACACTTCTTAAGATTTAATTGATATCATCGAAAAATGTATAAATATACATAAATAGAAGAAATTAAAACTATGAATAAAAAAACATACATATTACTTAGGAACATAATTTTGTCTATACTTTTAAAACTATAACGCCGTAAATCAGAATAAAATAGCTTTAACTTACACCCTTATCTTTTTAAAGTACATTTAATTATTCCGGTGTAAAATTTACACGATACACTATTGTAATGTGTCAATAAAAATATTCCAAAAGTAAAGCTTGAATGAATGTGGAAAATACTACCTGAGTATATAGAAAATCTTTTTATTTTTAGAACGTCATTTATGTGAAAAAATTGTTATAAAACCGTTTTGTAAACTTGTTGTCAGTTGATATTGTTATTTGTATGGAAATGTATATAACATAGTCGCCAACTAATTAAATTAAATAATATTCTACTTTATTTGCTTTTTATAGAAATGAATAAATAAAGAATAATAATGTGTTCCTTTTTGTTGTTACATAATCCGGTTTAAAAATATTTACCTTAAATTGATAAGATTTCTAATAATATAAAACGGTATTCATAAGTCACTTCACATTTACCAGAGACAGATGACAGGATGTTTGAGTAAGTAAAAATTAGAACAAAATGAAATAAATAAAAACCATTTGTGTTTTATTTAGTTTTCTGTTTCGTCAAATACCCTACAAATTCTCTAATTACAATATATAATCACTTTACACGAGGATCGAAAAATTTCTACATCATCTTTAATTTATATTTATTTCCAAAAGAATATATGAGGTTGACATTTTCAACATTGCGAAAGATCATAGTGTTCTGGATTTTATGATGAAGGTATATCCAAAACTTGATCTTATGTAATACAGGCATGTGTAAAAACTGGCTTTCGTACTGAAGAAATATAAAGTCGTACAATTTTGGTGTGATTTATAGAATAAAACCTGTTAAATCGGTTAAACAAAGAAATAGTCACAATTTTTTTTAATAGTATCTACTATACTTTTTTTGTTCCCGCCATAACCTAACATTAACAAAGGACGATGATTTTGATTTACCATAAATACGAACAAGCATTTAAATCTGAAGTAAAAATTATAAGCATTTTTAGAAAGTCTGTTCTATTGGTCTTTTCTTAGTATATACATTCTAAATATAAATTTTTATGAGAGACCGAGAATCCATACTGTTGATCATAGATACCTACCTATAATAGAAATCTAATAAATAATAATATCGAACTATCAAATTTTCTATCATTCTGATGAAAGTGATTGACTAGGTTTTTAGAGAAATTACATTTGAAATTTGGTAACCCTGAGTATTATTTTGGATTAATGTAATTTCGTTAGTCATAAAATATCAAAAGTATGGCATATAATTTCAGAGTTATATTAAAAACTATGATATATAAAAATACTACAAACCAGATTATAGATTACTTACCTAAAGTGAAATGAGAAAAAAGTGTTTTTGTGTGTAAAATTGTATTTTTTTTTAAATTTAAAATGTAACTAGAGATTGAAGACGCTCTTTGAGAATGGAAAAAAAAAAACAATTTAGTACGTCTAAAAGTACGAAAGTATAAAGAAGCAAGTTTTACATAATATTTGTAATAATAAATTGACGTTAGTATAAATTCAGTAAAGTTTTTTTTTTACGAAAATCTAATAATTTACATCTTAGATGGTTTAGTAGAAGCAAAAAAATTATGAATATTTACAATTTGTCACTTGGAGACCTTTCAGATGTTTTTTGTACAAATAATTAATATAGATCTCAAGCGGCGCAAATGTGCTACCCTTGGTGAGAGTTACATATTTGTCCCGTTTGGGGTCGAAACTCTGGGACCGTGGGGCCCGAGTGCTCATAGCCTTTTTAAGGATCTCGCGGGTCGTCTAGTCGACACGTCTCGCGACCAGAGGGCTGGCCAATATTTGGCACAGCGAATTAGAATTGCCATCCAACGTGGCAATATGGCCAGCCTCCTGGGAACCTTCCCGTCTGGCGGCGAGCTGGACGGCATTCATTATTTATAGTATTTTATTTTATTTTAATTTTAAATTTTTGTATATAAATTCATGTAATTTTTGAATAAATGACTATTTAATTAGTCCGCCATATTGAAATTATATCTAATCATATATTATAAAATCAACACATATAGAGTTAATTTGATTTAAACAAATATATTTGATTTCATAGTTATACAAAGTAAATTAACAACATATACAACATAATAATACTTGTAATAATATTTTTATGAAACTACATCAGTTTAGGTCGTATAAGAAAGCGTAAGATTGTAAATAGTCAAAGATCTTGACCGTCTGACCCTATCACATTGTGATAACTGATAAACAGTGTTAATTACTTGGTTGGTAATTTTCAATATATTTGTGGGATTCGTTGTAATTAAAAGCCACATATACTTGTATAACGCGAATATAATTATACGTATTACGATACAATGATATATATATATGTTATCGACGAGCGTGCGCGCGGCCTTCCGCTATCGTGGGCGGTTCGCGACTGGCCACGCGGCAAAGGTCGTCTCGCCCGACACCTCGGATGAGATGCGCGGGAGCGGACGACGATGATCGGGTTGCTACACCAGCCCCCCCGGAGACCGTTACGGTCGATAAAAGTCCTGGAACCTGACTCTTCTACCGGATCGCGTGACGTAGGTGGAGTCGGGTGCGCTGTGTGGAGGCTTCGTGGCTCCTTGCAGCGTCGGGGACTCGCTGAGTAAATAAGCAGGCTTAAGTCTGTCGATGGAAACAGTAACAATTTTACCAGCTATATCTATTTGAAAAGTTTTATCGCTCCGGCTGATAACCTTATATGGTCCAGTATACGGAGGTTGTAAAGCTCTTTTAAGAGCGTCAGTTCTAAGAAAGACCTGAGATGATTTTTGTAGATCCTTATGAACAAAAATATTAGATTTTCCGTGTCGTGTTACGGTTGTAGGTTTCAAATTGCAGATGTGGCGGCGCAGACGTGATAAAAAGTCACTGTAATCAGTAACTTCTGCAACCGATGACGCAAGGAAAAAATCGCTAGGGAGCTTTAAAGTTTCTCCATATACAAGCTCTGCTGAGGAACTTCCTATATCTTCTTTCCAGGCGTTTCTTATCCCAAGAAGTATTAATGGAATGACTTCATACCAGTTTTGATCGGAGTGACACATAATTGCTGCTTTCAGTTGCCGATGGAAACGTTCCACAAGTCCGTTAGCTGCTGGATGGTAAGCCGTGGTAGAAATATGACGGGAACCTGTTAATTTAGACAATTCTTTAAATAAATAAGATTCAAATTGCCTTCCCCTGTCAGTGGTGATTTTTTGCGGACAACCGAAGCGTGATATCCAGTCTCTGATGAAAGCTTTTGCTACAGTTTCAGCTTTGATATCTTCTAAAGCTATGACTTCAGGCCAGCGTGTGAACCGGTCTACTGCTGTCAAGCAATACTTGAAACCATTCGAAATCGGTAGTGGTCCAATAATATCGACATGTACATGAGAAAATCTGCTCGTTGGTGGTGTAAATGCATGCACTGGCGACTTCGTGTGGCGTGTAACTTTTGAACGCTGACAGTCAACACAAGTACGAGTCCAAAGTCTGCAGTCTTTACGTATATTGGGCCATACATACCGTGCTGTTATCAACTTGATTGTAGTTTTTTAGCTCCAGGATGATTGAGTCCATGGATTGTATCAAAGGCTTGTCGTCGAAACTCTGAAGGTAAGTATAAACGAGGAGACGTACCAGATGTGTCACAATATAATTTCTTCCTGAAGTCAGAAAAATTTAATAACTGTAATTTCAGTGAAGAAGAATTGTTTTCAACAAGTTGTTGTAGCTCACTGTCGTTTTCTTGTGCAGTGTGTATTTTGTTAAGATCCATAGTCTTGTTGATAGATTCTACTCGTGATAAGGCGTCAGCCACATGATTATGATCGCCTGCGATGTATCTTATGTCTGTAGTGAATTGTGATATAAAATCTAGATAACGGAATTGTCTGGGTGAACATTTATCAGAGTTCTTTTTGAAGGCTGATGTGATAGGTTTGTGATCAGTGAACACTGTAAATGGCTTAAGTTCGACCATGAATCTGAAGTATTTGATACTCTCATAAATGGCTAACAATTCTCTGTCATAAGGGCTATATTTACGTTGAGCGTTGTTCAGTTTCTTCGAGAAAAATCCTAGAGGAACCCAGCCTGAATCTGATTTTTGCTGCAACACTGCGCCTATAGCACTGTCTGAGGCATCTGTCATGATGGCTAGATGTGCTCGTGGATTTGGGTGTGCAAGCAAAGTCGCGTTAGCTAAGCCTGATTTACTGTCCTCAAAAGACTTCTCTAACTCTGGCGTCCAACTAATTAGTGTAGTAGCCTTAAGACATTGTCCTGATAAGATATTATGCAGAGGAGCTTGTACATGGGCTGCATTCGGAATGAATTTCCGGTAAAAATTCAACATCCCGAGATATCTGCGTAACTCTCGTATATTTTTAGGACGTGTATAATTTAATACTGCACTGACCTTTTGTGTCGTTGGCTTAATACCTGCAGCAGTCACCGTAAAACCCAGAAATTCCACTTCAGGAACGCCAAGTTGAGATTTCGCGCAATTGATGAGTACACCATGTTCATGGAGGCGCTCGAACACAGCACGTAGGTGATGCTCGTGCTCATCCTTTGTTCTGGAAGCTATTAAAATGTCATCACTATAAGGAAAAACAAATTCTTGACCTCTGAGTACCTCATCTATAAAGCGTTGAAATGTTTGACCTGCATTACATAATCCAAAGGTCATGAAGGGGAATTCGTAAAGTCCAAATGGAGTAGCAATTGCTGTTTTGTGGATGTCTTCGGGTGCAACAGGTATCTGATTGTACGCGCGTACTAAGTCAATCTTACTGAAGATGGTGCAACCAAATAAGTTGTGAGAAAAATCTCCGATATGGCGGATGGGGGTAGCGATCAGGTATAGTGCGTGCGTTCAACGCACGGTAGTCTCCGCATGGACGCCACGTGTTGTCCTTTTTGGGGACAAGGTGTAGAGGTGACGACCATGAGCTATCTGAAGGTCTAGCTATACCTAGTCTCACCATATCGTCGAACTCTTGCTTGGCGATGCGAAGTCGATCCGGCGCTAAGCGACGTGGTTGGCTGACGACGGGCGGCCCCGGAGTTGTGCGAATGTAATGCACGGTAGAATGCTTGACCATGCGCTTTGTTGGGTCTCCAGCAGGGCGCGTGATGTCCGGATATTTTGCCAATACGTCGTGAAAGCGGGAAATACCTGTAATGGTCTTAATTTGGTACACGTTAGGTGATGTAGTAGAAATTGCTTTGGCAACTAACGAGTAGTATTATCTATTAGTCTATTATGTCGAGCGTCCACAAGCAAATTATAAAAAGAAAGAAAGTCTATGCCGATAATCGGCTTAACAACGTCAGCTATCACAAAACGCCAATTAAAAGCACGACGCAGTCCAAAGTCCAATGACAAATTAATCCAACCGTAAGTACTTATAACTGAGCCATTGGCTGCAAAAAGTTCATAATTTGTTCGCTGAAGGCGTTTATTAATCACAAATTTTAGTGGGTATACACATAAGTCCGAACCAGTGTCTATTAAAAATCGAATTTTAGTTTTAAAGTCTGTAATAAACAAGCGGCCACTAGAGAGGCAGTCGTTTTTGGCCGACATTACCGACTGCCCGGCGCGTTTCCCTTGTAGCTACAAGGTGAACGGCACTTGATAGCTTGATCACGAAACTTCCAGTGGTACCAACAAAATTGACGCCTTTCTTTCGATGATGTTCGAGAACTATGCAAACTGGGCTTACGTCCACGTGACCTCCGCCGCGAGCGTGTAGATAATGCAGCTACTTGCCGAGTCAACTCCGCTATAGACTGGCGTAATTCACTAATTTCAGCGTTAGGCGTTGTATTTGACATCTCCTGTACCTGAGGTTGACCGATGACGTCGTTCACCGTATCAGCGAGCGTTGCTAGCTCATCCAGAGTGCTCCGTGGTTGCGACGCTACAATTACCTGTATGTGAGTCGGTAATCGGCTTGACCATAATGATCGCACGAAGTCATCTGGTACACTGGGACCAGCAAGGCTCTGCAAGTGTCGTAAAAACTGAGACGGCTTGCGATCGCCGATATCTTCATGTGTCAGTAACTGACGTACCCTCTGCTCTTGCGACGACGAGAGTCTTGTTACGAGTTCGTTCTTCAACTTTTCGTATTTTCCCGAGCTCGGCGGGTTTTTTATAATGTCTTTAACTTCGGTGACGTATTTATAGTCTAGGTTAGCCAGCACGTAGTTGTATTTCGTCATATCTGATGTAATGTTAGCGAGCGCGAACTGTCCCTCTAATTGTGCAAACCATAATGTTGGTTCGTCAGGCCAGAATGGCGGCACTTTAACACTAACACTATTAACAGTCACATTGTCTAGCGGTAGCGACATTTTAACGGAACGAACACTTAATCAAAATGGCGGACGGTGGTCGTACGAAGCACGCGGTTTTCACTTTTTTATTTTTAATGTTCGACGCGTCGGGGTCACCAATTATATGTGGGATTCGTTGTAATTAAAAGCCACATATACTTGTATAACGCGAATATAATTATACGTATTACGATACAATGATATATATATATGTTATCGACGAGCGTGCGCGCGGCCTTCCGCTATCGTGGGCGGTTCGCGACTGGCCACGCGGCAAAGGTCGTCTCGCCCGACACCTCGGATGAGATGCGCGGGAGCGGACGACGATGATCGGGTTGCTACATATTAAACATTACCCATTTATTGAACAATGAAGATTAATGAGACATTAGTCTCATTTAAACCGACCTGCTATTGAGTAGCTCTTAATAATAAATAACTATAAGTTACGCAGGCAAAAATAATTCAAAGGGAATTATTTTCTATAATGCTAGATAAATTACGAATACAAATTGTTCCTTAGACCAACTTTTATTGATACCATATTTACAAATACTTAAGGTAATTTTAGTAGGTATTCAAAATGAAAAAGGAATTTATATTATGTACGCATCGATTGTATTTTAGTTACATTTTTTTTTATTTTGTATGGATGATGTTCTAATATAAAATACACAAAATATAATGTCATGAAGATTTATTTGAGGTAAACGAAGAATCCTTAATGCTTAAGAAGTAGTTAATGCTGTACTTATTCTTTTTTTATATTTAGTATATATCAATTAACATTGAATATTTTACTTCATTATCCAACAATCACTGCGTTTTATTTAATTCTGTATAAAGATAGAAAATAAAACAAACAACAATTTTTAAAATACTTCATATCCTATAGGAATCATATTCATCTTCATTGTTATCATATCTTTATAGTTAATTTCTACTTTAAATATCCACTTTGGATGTAAATTTAGTGTGTGACAGTGCCCCTTAAGACTAGACCACGTTTGTATAAATAAATATACATGAAGGCAGCTTATATCTATTATACTCGCATGAAAAAAAAACTTTTATCATATAAGTAATAAATTTACGTACAGTTCTAATTATGTAATTTATAAATTCTGTCAAGACTAGGTAATAAACAAAGTTCTATACTAAAACTGGTATAGAAATTGGCATGAAAATAACAATAATCTTAGAACAGCACATACTACATTACACTATGAACACTTTGATCTATAAATACCACTTTATATCAAGGGCAAATACACAACAAACATTGATTTTAAATGTAATATGCCATAAACGAACATTACGTTTACAAAAGTAAGTAAATAAATGTGATTAATGCTGTACGAAAATATTTTAAAGAAAGAAGAATTTCATTATCGCATAAATTACACATAACACTCGCACCAGAAACAAATAAATATAATACCTGATTCTTAATAGTATCGTGCATGATGAAAAACGAACAGAACCAAGCAACGATCCGTTTCGAAGAGCAACTTGGAACTGGATTTGTGTAAAAGATGAAACGCAAACTCGGGACTCCCACAGATGATGACGTCAACGCTCTCAGAAATACCACATCCAATGACTGTTAAATAGTTGAACGATGATTAAAGTTTCAATTTGAGGAAGCGTTGGATTGCACGCGGCGAGAAAATAATGTTTAGTGATCTGCGCCCGCGCACTGACGTAGCATAAGGTGGGCGAAAACCCAACATCTGCAAACAATTTAACTTTCTTGGGATATGCTTTTTTTGATTGTGTTGGGTTTTAATGAAAGATGTCTTAATATATGTTAATACGTATAGAATAAAGTTTAATGATATGATCGCAGTCAACTTGTGATTCAAATTCTCTATCTGTACTAACTACCTATACTAAAATCACTGCGCGCAAACCAATATTGATTTATGTTCTTAAGCTATGGTACCTTTATTTAAGTGACCTTAATCAATTCGATGTAATCCACTAGGAAAAATTATCGATGATTTATGTAATTAATCTCATCCACATTGAATGATTATGGCATAGCTTCCATAAAGAATTTGCGAGTGTAGGAAGTGTTATTTACCAACCAATCTAGGCGAAGTTTACATTTATCTTAATATTTATATCGAAATTCACGTAAGAACAGAGCTTTACAAACAACTATAACTAAATATGATAAATCAAACTGGGACAAAGCAATGCCATAATATTGGATATGAATAACTGTAAAATCAAAACTTCGTCCCTTAAGGCCTTAGACAATGATATACCATGGACTATTCGAGTCAAGTATCTAGGTCTAGTCCTACATAACCAAATGTCATTCAAATATTAAGTCACGAATGTTAGCATAGTTAATACAGGTATGTTTCTATATCGTATATATACTCTTTTAAATTCTATGGGTGATACAAAGTCATATTATATCGAACATGTACCAGACCTGTAATGAGATACTGTTACCGAGTTTTCCGCATATCGCGAAATCACAGATTCACACCTTACAAAAGATTTAAAATCGTATTTTTTAGGAAAGGTATAAACTATACCTATACTATATAGGTTAGTTAAGGTATAAGTATTCAATGGTACCATAAATGTGAACCTCCACAGAGAACTGTATCACGTCCGTTCTGAAGTTTCTAACTAGTAGTTATTTCGATCGAGTGGAAACATAACTTTTGTGTTAGACGCAGCCACCGAAACCCTAAACCCGAACACCTCCTCGAAGAAAAAGGCGCCTGCGTAACATTCCAATAGATCTGGAGGACAAAATATCTGTCCCTAACAGAATATTTCTTCCTCAAATTCTTCCTTCCGCGCAACCACTGTTGTCGTCTCCGAGGACGGGCGGCTAACTTTGCTCCCGCACATACTTCGCTTATGCCTCCGGCAACGGTACAAGATATGCTCCGATCCCCGACTGAGGAAGCTATTGTAATTGCCGGCAGCGCGATATAATAACATTTCATGCACTAGCATTACACCAAAATTTTATAAAGGTTCTGTAAGGGACTTTTTTCATTCATCAGCAGGAATCAGCATTCCGGCATCAGTTCAAGCTCAGCTCACTATTTTGAGCTGAGTATCTTAAGCAGTCCTCCCAAAGTTCGATTAAGCTGTCAAGAACCAACAGGTTGCCAGTATTTAATCCTTTTCAGAAAAACGTAAAGTATCCGAAGAGTTATTAATTCAAGGACAGGATAAATTTCGACAATATTAGTTTCGTAATTATTTAATTACCCTTTGAATGATTTATTTAGAGAAATTTCAATTAATATAATATGTGCTGGATATGTTGTTCGCTCTGAAGATTACAGTAGCAATTTGTGTTTTGACTCATTTGCTTTTAACATTCACCAGGCTTTGTATATTGATTTTGACTATAACGATACAAACGGCCGATTATCAATTAATTCCAAGTAATTATTTGGGTTTACATTGTAATACAATTTCGTATTAAATTAAAATATTTACAGATTTGTTCAGTTTATTACTGGCTGAACTATGTCTTTAAATATAACTTAAGTATTTTGGTATTCACGGATTTAATAATAAACTACTATAATGTTCGCAATAAACTAGTGAATTATGTGAATATTTCACATAAAATATTTTAAACAACGGAGAATTTTATAAAATTCAATATTCATAGAGTTAAATAAAGTGATAATTAATTTATACTTAGGAAATAATTGAGAAGTTCAGATTGCTAGACAATGTATAAGAACAAAGAATTTATTAGTAAAGGCAAAAACTATTATACGTTATGACTATAAATATAACTATGATCACATTAAATGAATTTCCCATTTTATTGGATGCCCAAATATATATATATATAAATATATATAATAGTTTTAATTATTTGTAACTATGACTTTGTACGTTTGTATAAAAAGAATTATAATAAATTAAAACAGAAATCTAGAATCTAGTAGGCATCTATTATTATAGTTTCTTATTCATTTATAAAACAGAAGTAAATTAGTATTTAATGATGAACAATTATTTTTAATTTGAATTATTTATTACTAAATTCAATATGCACTTGCCCGTAATACTGTGCATTGAAAAAGATTTTACCAACAATAAAATTCTAATCCTTGTCCAAAATTAAAAGTACCCTAAGTTACGCGAACTAACTTAAGCTATCTACTAAAAAAGTCCTAGTAAAATCCGTTCAGCTGTTCCGGAGATCAGCCGGACCAAACAGACAGGACAAAATTTTTAAAAATTGTATTCTTGGAATAGTATCGTACATTCATATGTATTAAGTTCAAAAAAAAAATATTTTGACATTACAAACAGATGCTTCAATTTTATTTATTACTATAGATAAAAAAAGCTATTATAATATGTTATATTGAAAGCTATATATATATATATATATATATATATATATATATATATATATATATATATATATATATATATATATATAAATGCTGTAAAATTAAAAAAAAATGTAACAAAGCTTCAATTTAGGTCCGTCGCATCACTTGATTTTAAAGGACATCGCTAGTACGAGCGACATTTCTAACGAAGTTACTGCCTTTTTCCTGATTAATTTATTGCACGACAAGCTGTGCCCGCGGCTCTACTTATGTATAATAATCTATATTTTTCAAAACTATTCACTGGATAATATAGTATATTCCTTTATTTCTTGTAATATTTCGGCTTAATTCACATTAGCCATCATAATTTATTTGCTTATACATATTAATTACCTAATTTAGCGAAATATGTTATATTAAAATTTGTCCAGATAATAAAGTCTATGATTTTTGAAAAGGTACAGTGGAAATCGGTTCAATGATTTTTGCAAAACAGACAATTCGACGTTGCCTTTTTTGATATCTAAGAATAAGGAAGAAACGCGATAGTAATTTTTATATGTGGACTTTGTTTCCTATTATCCTTTGAAATTTGGCTATGTCGATACCACATTATGCTATGAAATATCTACTAAAATCTGATCATATAATATCAACCGGCGTGCTCCAGCACCTACGAGAAATACCATGACCATGACTAAAAAACATGAAAAAACAAAATTTATATTCAAAACATAGATATGCTTTTATTAATCTAGCATTTATTTACGTAATTTTCATACATTTTATATACAGCAACACCATCTTGTCCTGTCTGGTCATTTATAAAATGAGTTACTAAATATTTCGATTCGTCATACCTTTGACGTACTGTAAAGCTGTGGAACAGTCTTCCGGCCGATGTATTCCCTCCTTCCTATAACATCATGTCCTTCCAATCTAGCGTGAAGAGATATCTGTGCAATCCGACATCACAGGGACGATTAACAATGGATAACTGATCTCTCGCCAGTCGCCACTGTTTCAGAATTTAATTGTGCTTACCATCAGGCACGATGCCGTCTCTTTACCGAGATACTATAATATATTTTTTTTTCTACTAATCGTTTTTAGATTCAATTTTTACGATTATACGTAGGTTTATTCGTCGGCTAGTGAGTTTTACTTCTAGCACTAGATGATTTATTTTAAACGACTCACCAAATAGGCATAAATAAGCCACCTACGGCTAAAGCCAATGACACAGATAACAACAATTAAAAAAAAGATTAGAGTAAAGCGATTCAGTAGTGCTCGAGTTATAAGACAACTAACAAAAAGACAGATAGACGTTACCTTTTATGATACACTAGCTGTGTGCTCGCGGCTTCGCCCGCGTTCCATATATGCTTCACTGCGTTTTATTTTTTTACATGGAACCCTAATTACGTTTCTAACACTTTTTAGTACTAAAATAAAGTGAAAATATTTCTCATAAATTCAAGCCCTTGCTTTTAAACTGACCATTAATTCGGATTGTATTCACAATTTCATGAGTTTTTTTTTTTATTTATGCAGAACCCTAAATATAGTTGATAATCAAAAGTACCCGATTACCCGGAACAAACAAACAGACAGACGGACAGGTAGACAAAAATTTTAAAATTGTATTTTTGGTATGGGTTTGGTATATACCATTCAAATCTAATTAAATAAAAAATAATAATTTTGACATTACAAACAGACACTTCAATTTTATTTATTGATATTAATAAGTTAATTAGAAGTTTCTAAATTATATCCCTTTTTTTTCTATATTTTATCGAACGCATTTCATGGTTGAAATATAGATATTATGTCATAATTAACTTAGTTCCCTTTTATATAACCGCTTGTTAATTAAACGAGGCGTATTGTTATCTGTTACCTGTAGCGCTACCTTTGCAAACCCTACAAGCATACCACGGGAGTTGACCCGGCCTAGGCGCGCGCAGGTCGGGAGACGCATAAGCTTGGTATATAACCGCCCGCCCTTCGTGAAGTCTCCACTGACGCGAAATTTCTGATCGAGGCTCAGTCCTCGGATCGTCGCGGCTGCGCATTAAACTTCCCTACCAAGTTGAACGAATTTCTTATTAAAATCACACCAGTGGCCGTTCGGCCTTACGGCACTGTGTGACGCGACAGAGACGTTGCCTGTATTATTTTTGATAACCAGTACCAACGTTGTTCAAAGCGGGAATGAACAATTAAAGCAAAATGTTACGCGTGAATGTAAACCGATTTAAAATACTAAAGTGTAGGAATGAAAAGTACGCACGTTTGGAATTTAGAGGTAATGTTCGCTATTTAAATGAATTTTTAATTTGCTTTTTATGTAGTTAATTTATGTTCTTATTTTAAATTAGCTGTGCTCGCGGCTTCGTTCGCGTTTATTAAATAAACATTATCCATTCGACAGAATTGTGAATCTAAAAACCATTCTCGAATCCTCAAGAATAGACACAAATTTTCATTAAAATCGGTTCAGCCGTTTAGGAGGAGTTTAGTCACATACGCACGCACAGAAAATTTATATTTATTTCTAGACTTTTCATTATTATTTTTTTCATAATATTTTAGTTGATTCCATAAAATTTGGTTTAATGTTTTTGCAGATTCAGTTCATTGTCTCAAAGGTTGCTGTATAGTTTTTGATAAGTAATTCAATTGCTATTATTTTTTACATTCATAAAATTGTCTTAGAACATTTTCGAAATAATGAATTATTTTTAATTACGCTAAGATTACTTATTAAATAGCTTTTCTATTTTAGTAATTTTATTTTATTTATCTATTTTACTGAATAAACGATAAAATAAAGAAACTTATTTATTAAAAATGATATTGAATGATATCGTAATGTACCGGTTCCTATTTCTCAAGCTTTATCCGATCTACAGGTCTCATTCGTTTCTCTCTTTCTATTTCAATGTAGTTATCTCCTTTTATTTAGCTCTTTTATAGATAGTTTTAATCTACCTGTTGGACTACTGACTTAGATCGAACGCGCTAAGTTTATAAAAACACGTCTTTTCTAAAATTAATAATTCATAAAAGATAACGACTCTCAAGACTCTCTCTAAGAATTATTTTGTAGATTAGTAATTTTATTTAGATTTGTTATTTTAATTATTCTGGTCTTTTTCTTTAACAAGTGTGAAAATGACAAAACAATATCTTGTAACATATTAAATGTTAAGTCTCTGAACATTTTTTTATATAACCACTTTTTTTATACCCGCGTACTATTTTTTGAATTTCGTACAATTATTCACAGCGTTTTAAAATAATTATAGGAAATTTTCAATTGTCCCTGTTTTTTTGTACAGATTCAAAATTCTTTTGGTACTAAAGGAAAGCAATTTCTCACAAATTCGAACACTTACCTGTAAAACTGACCATTGAGTCGGATCTTGATCACAATTTTATGAGTGTTAGTCTTTTATGCGGAATCCTAATTATTTTTATAAAGTTATTTTTTTTATTTTAACAGAGAGTAAAGTCTTTTCTCACTACTTCAAAGCCTTGCCAGTAAAATTGACCATTGAATCGTTTTTTCCACAATTTTGTGGGTTTTTTTTTTTTAACTTTTTTACTCGGATCCATAATTATCCACTCTACCCACCCCCAACCCTTCCTTTTCAACCACCAGCCACGTAGGTCTCGCCCCACTTTTCCTTGGGCTCTTGTAGAACAGGGAGGTGGACGAGCACGGGTGAACTGTGCCCTTCTACCCCTCGTCACTTTCGGCGTAGAGGATCGGCTAAAGGGTCCTCTTACTGCACCCTGTCTGTGGCTTCCTTCTACAGCAAAACTTCAGCGCTCTAAATCCTCTCACTGCCGAGCATGGCTCTGGCCACATTCGGAAATAAAAGGTTTGGTCCCATATTACATGCAGTCGGCGAATGGCGCCTACGGTGTTACGACTGTAACGCACATCCGACAGGTCATCCTTCCATATCGCTGAAAAGCAGCCTCTCTCGCTCTTCCTCTCTTCATCAATATGTACGATCACTCGAAGCGGAGCACGCCAACGGCCCTCCTTACCGCCGTGAATTGGTACATGGCGGCAACCACTTCCGATTCACGCTCCCACGGCAGGGATCCTGCAAGCACAAAGGCCGCCGGCGCAGGCCGTGCGGTATCCACATATCGCCCTTAATGCCTTTATGGGCTGTGTGGTACGCATCACAATTATGTTGTTGGCGCTAAGGGTGTCCGCCCACACTGGTGCACCGTAGACAGCCATGCTACGTACAATTAAAAGTAGCCTAAATTACGCCGTATAACTTTCCGGTTTCAGGTCGAACTTCTCCGTCATTTTTTTCAGTTCTTCGCAGAACATATCTGCAGTAATGCTCATCCTTATTGGTAAAAAACTATGATGAATTACACGCACACTAGATTACTCAACAGTGGCCATCACTTTTCTAAGGGTCTAGGATCTAATTGACCCATTTTTGCCGCAGCTAATATAACGTGTCAAACTTCCTAAGTTTCTGTGCCTTTTGATTGGCGCAAGGTAAGCCTCGACGTGTACGTCGTGATTCCGATCGTTAAGTTCGTGGGGGTGTCGATTTATCACGCTTTTTACCTTGCTAATATGCCACAAACAGACCAATATTGTTTTAATGCTAATATTACAAGTTGCCACTAATTCAGCCGTAGATTGAGTATCATTAGCTTTTAATATCGCTTTTAATTTATATTTATCGACCTTCCTTATTTCCTTTCTTAGATAAAGTGGACTTATTTATTACTCTCCAAGTATCATTCACCGCGTTTGGTTAGTTCCTTACTTTTCTTTCACATTACACTTTGTGTAAAAGTTAAGGCGAGAAAGAAAACAGAGTTTAAGTTCAACAGGTCCTGCGGATGATAGAATAAAGCGCGTCGTTGATAACTAATTTTGAATTATCCATTTTGTATCCGACTTCAAAATCTAAACTAAGAGTAATTCCACCAGTTCACCACCAATACCGTCATATTTATAATTCCTGTTGCATATAAAATCATTGAGTGGTTTATTCTTGCGATAATAAATTAATTTAAATACTTTTCCATTTTATACTGTTACGTTAAGTAAATTAGATTTAAGTATACAAGAAAGCTTTAAAATGTGCAGAAATGATTTTATAACTATAATATTATCCTAAATAATAGAAAAACACCTAAAAAATATTAATCTCAATGAAATCATATATTCATATGTACACAATAAAAACTGCAAAACTATAAATTAAAATCTGTCCCGTAATCATACAACAGAAAACGCTTAAATGTAAATTTAGACACCATAATACAACACTATGGCATAATTAATTTAATAACCTGCGTGCTAAGTTAATATAATTATTATTACAGTAAAAGGGCGTATTTGTAAACTTATTTTTTGTTTTTTTTTTTTAATATTCTAAGCTGAAGGGATGCTACAGTTTCACGAAGGTCCTCATCGGAATATGGTGACAAGTAAAATAGCACAAAAATAGTATAAAACATTGGTTTGATCTGTTACTATGTATTGTATTTAAACTATGTGCATTTTTAACTGTTTCTATGAATTATACACAGACATCTATCTCGTTCAATATATTTTCATAACTGATATAACCCATTTGCCGTGTAGGTTTGCCTTTCGCATATCCATTACAAAATAATTCATGCGGTTTACCCTCTCCCCTCCCATTCCTCTGCTCTTACCCTGTACTACAGTGCTGTATATTAATAACAGGAAAATAATGCATTTTAAATATCCATTAGGTATAATAATAATCATTTCTTGTAATATAATATTTTTTGCATATTTTGTTTACTGACCGTGTTCTTTTTTTTGGAAAATGAATACAGGAATAATGTTTTTTTTTACATGTGCCCAACCCATTAGGCCCTTACATTTGAAATTTACGTTTTTTATGGAAAAAAAAAAATAAACACAAAACGTATTATGAAATTATATATAATATGTAATCAATCGAAGTATATGCCATTATTGTCTAAGCCGTTTCGCCATTTTGTACGTAGTTCATTGATTCCATTGCTGAAAAAAATTGAGAGAGCGAGCATCAATAAAATCTTTAAAGGTTAATGGAAATATGTGGAAGGTGTTAAAAGGAGAAAACGGATTTTACCTTTATTATTGATCTTTGATCAATCTGGTTCAGTTTAATTTGTTTTTTTTTACATGGCGTATGTTCTGTGCTTTGACCACAATCTCACCTGATGTTAGGTGAGAATATGGTCCAGGATGGTAAACAGACAAACCGTAGAGGTACTGGTTCTCAAGTGATGCTGCCCGAATACCTATTGGTATTTGGCGACAAGTTTTCTAACTGGGTGGTAGCTACCCAGGCGGGCATTATTAGAAAATGCTCTTTTTTTGTATGGGAAATGTCTTTATGCATTCCCTCTGGCATCTCTAATCCGGGAGAGAATTTCGCGGATTAAAGATACCAGAGGGGTATGTAGGACTCGCCCGGCGTGAAGTGCTGGGAATATGCACTAAAACCCTACCGCCGCCTTCCTGGGGCGACACGAGATTGCTCCGGCGGCAGGCTCATCGTCATCTAGTCATCTCAGCCCCCCGCATGGGTAGACGAGAATACCATTCCAGGGCGTTGCCCTCTTTGGTAGTTTCATCGCGGTGCGCAACTACGAACCGGTTACTGGGTTTTTCTCAGCCTGTATGCTGTTGGGTCTCTCATTGTAGTTGTGGTAATTTTTCTCGTCATATCGTAATTTAGTCGCCGTTTCCAGCGGCCAGGTTGCGAGGCGAGGGTTTTGTTCTTCTATTCGGCGGGCACGCGTGAAGCGGAGCTATCCTTCTGACTAGAGGGAAGCTCGACGCGTCTGCCTGCCGGAACATAGACGGGGCAAGCCTTCGAAAAAAAAGTGTCTAAGTTCTCCCACTGCAGGTTACGCGTTATCGTTTCATTTCTGACGTAGCGTGGGGCCATGAAAATCGTCCGTAGGGCCAGGTTCTTCTGTACTTATAACTTCTTGCGCCTTTGTTTGCTTATGTAAGTATATCACGCTGGCGGCTCATTCCAGAGCCGTGACCTAAAGTATGATGCGTATAGGTTAATCTTGGTCCTTGTGGGTAGTGTCGAAACGAGTGGTGGGCGCAATTAAATCCTGGCTGTTTTCGTGACGCTCAAAACATATTCCACTTGCTTGCTGAAGATAAGATCTAAGATGACCGGCCGGTGGTCAGATGGTAACTCTGAAAGCACTTGCTGTGTCGGTGGTGTTCGCAGGCCTTGGTATATTGTTATGTCCAGAACATCCTCAGAGGCGTGATCGTAGTATGTGGTCTGGTCCGATTCCACAATATTATAATCATACTCCAAAGAGTCCGCGTACATCACCGTCGGAATTTATTTTGGAGGAGTTCCAATTGATATTCTTGACATTCATGTCGCTGGTGATAATGGTAGTAACACCGTTGCCTTCGAATAATAATTCGCGGACCTCCGCTGACTGTACGTTATAGGCAGTTTGTATGCGTAGATCCTCATCTCGGCACCCTCTGCTGAGATGCGTACTCTCAACGCATAAAACGAGAAGATCTCTTTAAGTAAATGTTGCTGGTGAATGACGGTTCTCTTAACGAGGACGACCAGCTCTCTAATAGCCGCACCCGCTGTGCTAACTTTATCTTTTCGATACACTACCTAGGTAGATAGGTACCGCGTAGTTATCGTTTGTTTTAAGTCGAATTTCGGATATGAACATGATGTCCGAATTATGCTCCCGGAGAAAGCAGTGGACCATTCTGCTTTTCTCCCGGAGCGTCTGGCGTTCCAATGGATTATCCTCAGAGTCTTAGCCATTAAGATGTAGACTTTAAACCTCTGAGGCACGCCTATTCGACAGTTGGATTTCTTATAACGGTGATTAAAAGGTCTCTGATTATATAAACCGTTGAAGTGATCTCTCCTTCGGTCGCCTTGAGCGAATAGGATGTCTTTGGCGCCCGTGGTACTTGTGTTCTGGGTATCTGGGGTTGTGTGCGCTTCCTTCTCTGCCCTCGGCTTCGTTTTGACGGATCTTGCCCCCGTGGCGACGCGTCGTTGGGCGGCAGGCCCAAAAAGGACAACTACCTTCATATTCCCTCTCTATATGTACACGTCTCCCTCCTTCACAACCGCCACCCACGTAATTTCCGCCCCTCTCTTCCTTGAGTTCTTGTACGGACAAAAACTCCGTCAGAGAGGGACATGTGGAACAGGTAGCTGGTTCATGGAGGTGCCCCCCTACCCCCCGTCCTCTTTCGGCGTAGAAGATCCGCTAAAGGATCCTCTTCCCGCTCCCTGTCTTCGGCCTCCTTCTGCAGCAAAACTTGCTCGCATAAGGAAACCACAGCGCTCCAGACTTTTTCGCTACCGAGCATGGGTCTCACCACACTCGGCAAAGAGAGGTCTGCTCCCGTTTCTGTCACCAAACTGCGACGCTCTTCAACCCACGCAGCACACACAACCAGAGTATGCTGTGCGCTGATTCTAGAGTGCCGCAGTGGTTGCATGCTGCTATCGCCACCTTTCCTAGCTATCTTGTGCAGACACCACCCGTAACACAAGTTTCCGGATGGTATCTGCACAAGATGGAAGCTGAGGGAGCCGTGCCTCCGCTTCATCCAGTCTTGAAGGACCGGGTGGATGGCATCTACGGTGCTACGACCGTAACGCACATCCACCAGGTCCTCCTCGCATCCCCGACAAGCAACCTCCCTCGCTCTCACTCTCTCAATTAATACGTCTACGCTCGAAGCGAGCGGAGCACGCAATCAACCCTCCTCGCCTCCGCTTTTCGGTCACATGGCAAGGATCCTGCCGAGCACAAAAGCCGCCGATGTAGACACCGTGCGGTATCCGCGTAATTACAAAATGCCCTAGCACCAAGCTATAGTTTCCTCACGATGTTTTCCTTAATCGAAAGCTCAGGATGATCTTTTAGACTTGAAAAGGTGGGTTTGTTAATCCTTTAATAGGTTGTTTAACGGTTAACTTTTCCATCACAATTTACAATTATTGATGATACAGCTCTCTCGTAATCGTTTGGTCAGATCTTAAGAAGCTGCAGTGTATGACACTGACTCTGGTCCACCAAACCATTAGCAGTACCTTTTTCTGTGTCCACTTTCTCTTGGGAGAGAATTTTACCGGTTCTCACGAATGAGTTCACACCACTGTGATGAGCTTTTCTGGTTATTCTAAAGAATCCATTTTTCATCATAAATAACAATGCGATTCCAAATTCCCTTGGTATGGTAACGGTTGAGTAATGTAATGTAGCACTTAACGCGTGTTTGTTGGTGTCCTTTAGTATTCACTAAAGGTACATGTGGTACCCATTTATCGAGATTTTTCAATTCGCAATTTGCTTCAAGAGAATTAAAATTATTTTAGTATCCATACCGAAGCCTGGAGCTTACTCTGACGTGGTTCGGGATGGTTTCGCTTTCACGATCAGCTATAATTATTTGTTGTCAACTAGTCTCCGGGCGTCAACGAGGTTTGGTCCGTAGGTCAAAAATTTCAGACCGAAAACGTTGGAACTAAATCTTAGTGTATTCATTTTTACAGTAGATTTTCCATACACATCATCAATCCTTCGAGCTTTCACTGCAGCACTAATTCCACAGTCAACCGTCGATACGAGTTCCAACTTGTATTCGTAAATAACGCAATATTTTAAGTTTTCCCTTTGTGAATAGAACTATGCCAAAGAAAAATCAAATGGTGTGAAAACAAAGGAATGACTACATTCGAAACACAAATACACAAGTCTAAATGTGAAATAAATTGGGATTTCGAATTTCTAAGCAAACGTTAGATAAATAAGATCAAAGGGCCCCGTTCGTCGAAACTTCAATTTCATATGCAAAGACTTAATGCATACTTATTTACTAATAAATTAACTTTAAAGCATAAAACTGTCCTCCTATCATGCTACTTTTATCACGTCTCTTTCTTAATCATACGGAACTTCGAACATCCATCGATACGGGAACTTATGACGTTACCGCTGAGTAACATCGTAAAATACGTACGCATAGGTAATATGAACATAGCAAATAAAGTTAAAAAGATTACGTAATATAAAAAAATTAAACGATCTGAAATGTATAATCTGGATGTAATAGATCCTATGAATTATTCAAAAAGTATATGAATAAGAGTAACAACTTTTATTTAAATAATTCATATAAAATCAAACAAAATGTGTATTACTAACGAATTTCTTATGTTTGTAGATTATATAATTATTTTTACGAAAATTCTAAGACCTTTCGAAATATGTTGAAATTAAAATTCAATTCAATTCATTTAATTTCATTCAATTCAATTTGATACATGAAAATTGAACAAACAACAATTAATAAAATCAGTCATGGATTATATGGATGAATTAATTCATCGATAATAAACACACATTATACATCTAATTTAAATTAAACATTTCTCCAGATACTATCACTTTAATTAATTACAAATATAGCACTGAGATTAAACGAATAAATTCCCACAGTCTTCTGTCATTGAAATGTATATAGTTTACGAAATACAAGCGTTTTGCTTAATTGTAAAATGTTACTATACTCAGCATTCTAATTTGTCCGTAGCAAGAAGTTTAATCAAATTCACCAAATAAATATTTGATCATTGGTATAATGTCTAAACCAGAGTACTAAGATGTTATATCTGTAATTATTTGTTTATTATATCTCATTATGAAACAACGTATATAAAGAAACAAGCTTCGTCCGCGATAACTTTAGAATTGAGTCCAGAGAGGTGAAGATTTCTCCAGGATTCTTGAAGTATCATAATTCTTTGGTACACAATTTTAACGTATCCTTAAAGCTTTACATACGGAAGCAATGGGAATTAATATACTGGTAACTTTTTTCTTTTGGTTACAGTCCCCCATTTCCTCGAACATAATTCGAGACTTTATTAATCTTATTTGATTTTAATAACAATAATGATAGTGTTCATGCCGCGTTTCCCCATCAGCTAACAGAGAGGCTAAGTTCTCCATCGTCAGCTTCATCCCAGTCCTACATACGAGGTAATTTCTAGACGAGCCAAATCTCGGACAATGTAACACAATGTGGAACTCTGTCTCGGCGACATCGGAGTCACACGCACAAGCAGGGCTGTCCTTGAGCTTAAATCTGTGCAGGTACGCTGCGAAGCCTCCATGCCCTATGAATGGATTGGCACATAGGCGCACATTGATTGGCGAGTCTTCCTCATTAATTGGTGGGCTTCCGCTAACTTAGGGAAAAAGACTCGGATCATCTCCCTAGTTATGGAGAATTCATAGAGTGTCTGCCAAATTGCAATACTTTCAGGCCTAATTATGCCTTTGGCGTACGACACTGGATATCGCTCGTAGTCGGCGAAGGTCTTTTTACCAGCAGCCCTTTTGGCGAGCTTACCAGCTCGTTCTTTACCTGCAATATCGACATGAGTGCGCACTGAACACAAGGGTACGGTGGCTCCGTTTGCAGGGATCTCCCGCAGGAGCTGCTGCGCTTCCAGAGCCAGTTGGTGTGGTGGCTTCGAGTTGGCCAGTATTTCCAACGACAACTTAGAATCACTGAAGACGCTGACCACCCGGTCTTTGCTTTTTTTTGGAGCAACCATAGCTTTTTAAAACAAAATAACAATTTTTTTCTACTTACACTAAAGGTCCCATCAGTCCATTCATTCAAGCGAAAGACGTACACTGCTGGATATATGTTTACCCCAAAGGTTTAACCGCCACCCGCATTCAGTGGATACCCGCAACCTTCATCAGGTCGACGGACCTACAAATGCTGGGTCTTCCAGTACGAGGTATCTATTCGAGAGCCCGTTGGTCCCATCGGCTATCGGTTCTACGAGCAATGTCTCCAGCCACTTAAGTTTAGCAATTCTTCGAGCAATGTTGGTTACTTTGGTTCTTCTGCGGATCTTCTCATTCCAGATTCGATCTCGCAGTGAAACTCCCAGTATCAATTGCCCTTTGGGTAACTTTGAGCTTTCTAAGTAATCCCATTGGAAGCGACCACATTTCAATGGCGTAAGTCATCACTGGTAACACACACTGGTCGAAGATTTTTGTCTTAAGACACTGCGGTATTTCTAACGGGAAGATTCCGCATACCTTCAAAGGTTAATTAGAATAGGTTATATGTAGCTATATATAAATAAATGTTCCGTGATAATACATGTCGCTGATGGTGAAATCCATCGCGTGATTTAGAAGGGTATGCATTAATGGATAAACAGACATACTCATAAAACGCGATTTTTTAGATTAATTCTATTAAAACTTACAAAGAGTCGTTATATGAGTTAAACGACATTTTATTTTAAACTAGTTATGCCCGTCATTTCGTATATTCTTCACTGCACTTTAATTTTTTTTATACGGAACCTTATTTTTTTTTCGTAATAAGATAAAGTTAAAATATTTCTCATAAATTAAAGCACTCGTCCGTAAAACTGTGCACAGAATCAGATTTTATTCAATTTTTTATGAGTTTTAATTTTTTTACGCGCCTAATTATTTTCGAAAATATAATTACCCTAAGTTACCCGGAGTATTTTAAGCTGTCTACCAAATAAAGTCCCGTCAAAATCCATCTAGCCGTTCCGGAGATTACCCCGAACTAACAGAGCCAACAATTTAAAAAATTGTATTTTCGTTATAGATATCGTGTTATATATTCATATCTACTCAGTAAAATAAAAATATTTTGACATTACAGGATAGACAATAACCTGTTTATTTTGTATGTGTAGGCTTATATTCGTTATTTTAAGCTTATGTTGATTATGCCGTATACAACGATGTTTCCATATTTACAAAGATTGTTTCCATATTTAGTCTAGACTCCAGACGAGTAAAAATTACGTGATAATTTTAGCAACTTTTTAATTCCTCCTTCTCTCTGATGATACGTGGTCAGGTTTAAGACTAATCCCCGCTCATTACTCAAAACCATATGTATAATGAATATAAACAAATTATTTTATTTCATTTTTATAGTTTTTGATAATCATTGCCTGGCAAAAGTCATTGCGCGTTTAACGAATAAATACATACACGCACCCCTTGTGATAATTCGTAATTTTTAACCTTTTCAAGCCTCAAGTAATTAATGTACAATCCCAAAACAGTATCGCTGTGAATACCAGACTTCCTAAGCTCAAAATAATTAACTCAAAACATTTAAATCGCAATATTGATTAAAGTGTGATTTTTGTGTTCAAATGTGTCTGTCACGATTTACTAAGTATTCGTTTTCTATATAATTCATATAGAAGATTGTTTCTTATTATTAATTTATAGACATTTTTATTCCTTGAAACATGATTGTACCGTACTCGAAACTACTCTTACCTACAAAATATTATAACTATTTTGTGACGTCAATTCTATTGAGTTCCTTTAGATTTAATCTTCCATTGCAGACACTCAATACATTATTTTGTTGTTTTTTTTTTCTGCTGTGAAATATTAATATTAACGTTACGAACAGTTTTCATGGATCTGTTGAGATGTTACACTCGGGAACCTTTACTACATATAATTATGTTGAATAATACTTTCTTTTCTTTCATCTAAGTAAAAATCTACAAACTAATTTATGTTTATACGACCATTGAAATTGAAATGGTTTATCTTCGGTACATAACACAAACGACTTTGTATTTACAATGTAATATGTGTATTGTGTTCACACCAGGGCTGCTCAAACGCTCGGTCGCGAAAACTTTTTTCGTTGATGCACCTTACCTTACCCAGAATAATCCTTTCTAGAAGCGTCACATGTTCCAACTTCGCCCGTACTCCCTCCTCAGACAAGTTCCTAAACCAACGTACCTCGTTACAGGACACCACGATTTTCTCCAATTTCCTAGGAAATTGTCTCGTATCGAGATTGGCCTGAACCTCCTGAATATCCCTCCGCGCCCTCATAAACAGGTCATGCACCTGTTGCTCCGTCATATAATCAAAATCCCCCAGTTTCGTATCATTCCCCTCCCACTTCTCCGCATACAATCCCATTCCCTCTTTTCTCCCCTTCCCCGGCATGATGGAACAGGAAGCCTGGTGCGTCTCTCACACAAGATCACACTCCGACCCCCAATTCCACCCCCCACACCAATAACACAATAAATCAAACTCATACTAGACCTGCAGTTGCCTATTTCACGGCCTTTGTAATTATTAATAAAAGCTCACATGAATACAAAATGCACACAAATTAATCAAGAAAGTTTGTCACAGTGATAAGGGATAAGTTCTGCAAGAAATTTGATAATTGATAATTTCTTCTTTCGCTGACACATTATTACTGATGTTTATGAAAAGAATTATTGCTTAGGGTCATCTTTATAGCATTACAAAATAAAATAATAGTTTTAATGCAGATAATATAAAATCAATTTTACCCTGGAATAAATCTGAATGGCTCTCTTTGTTCTTAAGAATGGCTTTGTGAATACTTTGAAAGGTGATTATTTACGTTCTCAGAAAAAGATCAGTGATCTTTAATACAATTTCTTGTAATAGAAAAAAGGATCTTTCCAAACTGATAACTGATAATAAACTTGAAAGCTTTGAAATTACAAACCACTTCTGTTACAAAAAATACAATATTTGTCTTATGATTGAAACTTTCGTGCGTCACGGACTCTAGCATAAGGTTTTTTCTTATTTTCGTTATTTTTGAAGTTATAGTTATAGTTATTTTATTGTATTCCATCGGCCCTTTCTCATTTTTTTCAATTTAATCTTATGTACATTTTTGCCGCTAATGAAACAAAAGACTCTCATTTCTCTTCATTCTTTTATTTTTGTGGCCTTAATAACCTGAAAAATAGAATTTTATATGCGCTTTTTCTGCCACACCTTTAAAAAACACATGAAACGCATGCGGAGCCGCGGGCACAGAGCTAGTATATAATATATATCGTTACGGCGCTTTTCAGCTAGTTCGTGCGTATATTGCAATTTTGAAAGTGCACGAGTGTTTAAGTAATCACGAATGTATGTAACTTCAAGCTGAATATAAAAACGAATGCTTAAAATAGATTATTCAGTAGTTACGTATTTGGAATAGACGTTTATTTTTACCAACTTGCTTGTGTAAGAATAGGTTTTACATCTGATTGTGATAAAAATGAAATGCAGAAATTAACTTGTTGAGATTATAATTGTGCAAAATTATTATATTTTATTTAGCTTCAATACCTTCTATCCATATATGTTTCAAGAGCTCGAAATCATAAGGAAAGTTTAAAAGGATAATAATTTAATAAGGTAGTTTTAATATTGTAAAACATATTTTTAATGTATGGAAATCCGTCCGGTTTGCAGTGAAGGGTGGGTGGTATTTCTCATCTCATCTCATTGACTTCAAATTGTTTATCCTTCACTTATTGAATAGGAACTGCTTTAACATTCTACTGCCTCACAGGTGCGGCCCCTTATATAGTTTAAGGTGTCCAAAGGAACCAGTAAAGAGGCATAACGAATTAATATGCCTCATTCCTGGTGCATTATCTGCAAAGGTTCTCAATTACATCGCCCACAGGCCGTAAAAACAGTAGCTGTATATCGTTATAGACGTCTCAGAAACACATATGCATTGTGAGCACAACTCACTCGCTAAATGATGTAACTAAGTCCCAACAACTATTACCATGGGTCGGATTGACTGATCAGATAAGATTGCGATGTGGTAAATGTCGTCCGGAATAAATGACGTCCATACTCGTACACTGTGTGTCATCTCTTATACACCCACAATCATAGCACCGTGCTGAGACTTCATGACCTAGGTGACACAGGTAACTTTCGAAACAACCATATGCAGAAAGCTTTTGTGTGAACCAGAAGGTTATGATGTCATATCGTAGCTTTGTAGCCAGAACGCCAAGTAAAATCTTACGGCCTCTATGGTTATCACACCCAAGCTAGGATTCTCTAGTCTTTGGTTCTATTTCGCTGTATGAATCTGGTTGAGGACCAACTTGTATGCCTCGATTTTAAAAGGCGCTGGTCACAGAGCTTGTTTTCTGACCTCCCAATTTTGAAGCGAAAGGTCTCATACCTCATAATCTCATGATCTATGCTCCCAGCCGGTAAGAAGAGCATCTCGGAGTTTGTGAGATACCCGCTGCCCCGATGACTATCATCGTACTTTGCGGTTTCACAGTGAAACCTCTTAAAGAGAAATGGACCGCGCTTTCTCCAGATATAGCTTCTGGTATGCGGACTTAGTTCTCTCGAGATTGGATATGAGCTGCGTAAGTGCGACCGCGGCGGTTATATATAGGGTGTAAGATGTCAAAATTATTCTACTCAATTTCACCGACTGTCCAGAATGAAGTTTAAATATTTCTCACTTTGAATAAAAATATACATACGCCACTGAGTCGTAGTCCCTCACAATGGGCCTAATAAGGAAGGTCAAATTTGCTCAAAAGGTAGTGGAGAGGGTTATGCTTAGAGTTTCACTGCGTGATCGAATCAGGAATGAGGAAATCAGCAGAAGAACCAAAATAATCAACATGCCCAAAAAATTGCTAAACTTAAGTGGCAGTGGGCTGGGTTCATTGCTCGTTGAACCGATGCCCGATGGGGCCAACAGGTTATCGAATGGCTACCAACCCACCAGAAGATGCAGCGAGAGTAGGCTTCCATAAGGTGGATCGATGACCTGGTGAAAGTCGTGGGAATCCGCTGGGTGCGGGTGGCATGAGACCGATCATTTTGAAGATCTTTGGGGAAGACCTATGTTCAGCAGTGGATGTCTTTCGGTTAAATGGATGGTTGAAATAAAAATATATCTAAACTAGATATATGTCATTTTTATAAGGTTATAGATATAACCAACTATGTAATTCCTAGAACATTCGAAAAATAAAAATTGAACTGTAACTCGTACATAACATTTTCTTATAAATAAATAGAGTATGTTGTTTTGCACGAAAACTGGAAAATGTCTCTAGTTTAATACATTTGCTTTACTATTAGAACGAAGTAAAAACACGATATCATGCGGACGCTAGATTAACTTAATTAAATAATATAAAAAAAGAATTACATAGCCGACTTGTTTTTTTCTTCATAAAAATTAGTTATTCTACAAATTTTTCTACGCTAAATGTAACCTTAATTTTGAATATCATTCCAATTATACATTCAACTGAGAATGTTATGTTAGTAACACTATTTGTTTTTATTAAAAATCCTTGTTATATAAAAAATTTGACATTTATCAAATTTGAAAATGATTTTAGAACATTTTTGTATCAATCTTTCATTTCATATTTAATGGAATAATTGTACCTATTGTGATAATAGTAGATAGATGCCTAACTAATAACGGATGAATAAATAAAGGCAATATATGTAAATGAAATATCTCTTAAGAGTTTGAACAATTTAAGTTAGTTTGTTACCTTGAGCACTAACCTGGCGTTTACGCCAGCTTTCCATTGTTTTCCTATTGTCTCATTTTTATGGGTAATCGACATATTAAATACAATACTTTAATAATATTGAAGTTCTGTCTAACTGTGTTAAGCTCTAATTGAGAATCATCTCAAATTGGCAATCATGCCACATAATTTGCAAGTCGATATGATTCTTTAAGTGAGGAAACTAAATTGTCTATTATTCTAATTGGTGCAATATAAATTGGATTTTATCCCTTATGATATTAAACTTTGTTTACTATAGTTACATAATTTTAATCAGTTTCTAAGTTTATAATTCTATTATACTTTCACAAAGGAAATACATTTTTTTGTATAATAATTAAGTCGAAGAAGATGCCCTGGAAGAAGGGTCGGCCCTTAGTGTGGGACGCAACGTACGTCGATACTCTGTCACTATCCCATCTTTCAGGGATTTCACTGGAGGCTGGCGTTGCTGCTGCCTCTGCAGAGGACCTCCAGCGCTGTAAATATGCTTGCCTCGGCAATGCTTATATATTTGTGCCGTTTGGAGTTGAGTCTCTAGGACCATGGGGGCCGAGTGCTCGTAGCCTGTACAGCGATCTCGTGGGTCGTTTGGTGCAGACGTCTCATGACCAGTAAGCTGTACTTTTTCTCGTTCAGAGAATCAGCATTGCCATACAACGTGACAATGCTGCCAGCCTTCTGGTTACGTTTTCTTGCGGGCGGCTTCTTTTTTTTTAGCATTTTAGTATGTAATGCTTATTTTTTACTATATCATTGTATAGTTATATAAATAAGTGAGTACAAAATTAATATTTAATTCTAAAAGAGACAAGGCTACTTATGACTATAATTTTACGTTAGGATTTCATTTACTGCCTGATATTCGGTACAACTTATACTAACTAGAAATTAAGTAATATCTCTAGCGATATTAACATATTTACTTTTATGAGTTGAATCATAAGTAATCATTTTATTCGAATATCAAATGCACCCGTTCTATCTTGAGCCTGAGTTTTCGTTGATAGAACCATAACGACAGAGCTTCTAATATATGAAAAAAAAAATTTTAACTGACAAACCCTATTGACCAGAAGCACCTTGACAGCTTCACCGGACTTTGAGGCGATCACTTAAGGCACTCGCCCTATAAATGATAGTCAGCACAAGGTCACAAAAATGATACGAACCTCGGCTTGCGCTGCTACCCGTGCAAAAAAATTCTGCGAAATTTGCCACGCGCTAACCTGATAGTGAACCTGTAAAGTAAAAAGGTCCTTTACAGAACCTTGCGTGTAGTGTCCAATTATGAGTAAGCAAAATGATTAGTGTCTCGCTAGTTCATTTGGTGTTACTATATCGCTCTGTCAGCGACTACAAGAGCCTCCCTAGATGGGGATCGGAGCACGTTTGGTGGAACTGGAGGGGGACCCGGAAAATTGAAAACCTGTCACCAAACATCTATAAAATAAAATCAATTGAGAGACACAGTGTCACTAGGCTTAACTATGCGTTTACTATGTTGGACCTAATCGTCAGTTTACAGTATTTAAAACATTTTCTAGTTTGTATTTTTTTAAACGAGTTCGGTATAATGACGTTACTTCATCTGATTTTAAATAAAGTTTAAACAAAGAATGATTGTGGCCGCCAATAAGTGAGAATCTATTGCAAGCTTCTAAGAAACTTTGGATATATAATACTAAGGGACGCGCCTTAACGTGTCTTCAAAATTGCTCGATGTTTGCGATCCCTTCAGACCCAATTCGTATACTTCATTAATTCCAGCGGTAATATCAGATAATATAAAATGTTTCCAAAGCGTTGAAAAACTGTCTAAAACATTTAAGTGATGTTACGCAATTAGGTATTCAAAGTGTATGGAAATGGTAAATAACAATTAGCTACCGCTGTCAAAAAAACTGTCGTAGGTAGGTATGCCCATTACAAGTATATCATTTTTGCGTAAATTACAAACGAAATAAATTAAAAAACTAAAACTGATTTTTTACAGGTGTCAACAAGTACACAAATGTGCTACAGGACAACGACGAAATCGTCTACGTAAACGAGGTAAAATATATGATATAATACACATAAATATTATATATATATGTTATATTCATTGTGCAGGATTTTCTATAACTTCTGGCTACCGAAGTAGAAACATTATAGAATACTAAATACAATATATAATACGGTTATTACACAGCGTAAGCTGAGATTAATTATTATGTAAGATATTTAATTACAGAACAGGAAAAAAAGTTAACATATTTTCTTATAAAATATAAATTATTTATGTTATTGCGAAAAGGTATGAAGTCGTCGTGTCGCATCGCATACAAGTTATAGGTTTCAAAAAAGTATTGATAGAAATTCACAAGGCCAATTGCAACCTGTATGAATATTCATGTTTCATTTCATTCGTGACCGAGCTCACGCCACCGACTTTTACCTGGTTTTATTAAATTCACATTTAAATGTAACTATTATAATTTTTGTAAACCTAACAACTACTCCGGTGAAAAAATAAGATAATTAAGTAGGTAACGGAATTATCACAAATTGGATGTATTATGAATTTCCTGTAATCAATTCTTAAAGATATTTTTTTGCGAGTTAAAATAGCTCTTTAAAAGATAATAGACACGTATAAATTGCTCTTGGCTAAAGAGGGAAAGTATCGCTATTCATATCAAGATAATTTTAATATTTTTTTACCAAAGTTATTATTGCATAGAAAGTATTGTTAATTATTATTTTCATTGCATTTTTAAATATTTATTTAGTGTTACGAAACGCTAATAGTCCATGTTCTATATCAAGGTTCGGCAAGTAGGTGGGCCCATACTGTGAGAAGATTTTAACGAGGTCTAGAAAAAAAACCACTGTAAATATTTAAATCACATCAGTTATAGTAACAACTGATTCGCACAAACACACACACACACACACACATGGTAGATTGAAAACGAATCAAACCATAACAGTTGTAGGTACTTGTAAAATAAAGGTTCAGTATACCGTATCTACGTATTAATTTATACTTGGTATACAATATATTACAATATCTGGGGGTCCGAGGTTCGAACTTTCGCGGTTCGCCTGTTGTGGACCGTTGGTCTATATTCATTTACCGACAGAGAAAACCTACTTACCTCGTACTAATTAACCGGAAGCTGTGTTTGTTACGATTAATTAAGTAATAAAAAAATGTAATGTATTGTTCTATGCAATAACCATTAAAATATTTAACGCCGTTGGTAAGAGAGAATTAGAACAGGCCTTGAGAAGTTTTAGTCACGAAATATTAATCAGTAGGTCCTTGTCATGTACTTCCTCACCGATGCAACTAATTTCCATCGACCAGCAAAATCGAATCATGTCAGTTCAAATCAGATTAACTCCTACATAGATACGCAGCATCGGACGTGTATGGAATTCTAAAGCGTGTGATAGACGTTCAAGTACATACGCGCGTGGTTCGTTCATAGACTGGATGTTTTCACTACTATGTCTAAAAATAGGTTCGACATCCTATTTCGCCTGTATGTCACGATAAGTACGCATACTTTAAAATCGGCTAGCAAGTTTACATCTGAAATTATGCTGGTAACTCGTCTTGACTCGTACGTGAGTGAAAAACTACGAGCCGCGAACCCTAATTATCTTTAAAAATTCGGTTCAACTGTGATTTGTTTGTAATTTTTTGTTTAATTTGTTGATAATGAGTGATTTTTGGAAATGGTTCAGCCATTCGTAACTATTTTTTTTAAATCGTCCTTCTACTGACGAAGTAGACGCTCGCTTTTGGTTAACTATTCCTTTACCCGATTTACATCTTCTTTTATTGTTTTACATAACGTGACATTATCCCTTAATAACACAAAATTTCTTCGATGTTCAACGTCGGGGAATATTATGAGCGAGATATACCTGTGGTCGATGTCGGGCCGACTTTTTTTATAACCGCGAGTTTAAAACTCGTACGTCACCCACTTAAAACTTAAAGATAGTAAATCATTTATTGGTTGATGTACGTTAACTGATTCGTATGATTCATGAAATAAAATTTCAATGCCCAGCACTACACGAAATTTAGATAACGAGAGTTTGAATTTCTTTATTGCGTAATACAGGACATGCACATAAAATATAGTGTCAGATTAACGTCCGAGAGTGAACAGATATTTTCTATGAAAAATTTAGGCTTAAGTAACCCTCGAAAGTGGTTTCTTTGCGTAAGTAGCGTTTTTGACGTATTTCAAAATGTTCATATATTGACATTGATTGAGGATTTTAAAAAACCAGAATATTTTGTGGGGTCTAAAACTTAGCCCTCTAAGTAAATGTTTTCTAATATACAAAATATACTTGAGGCACTTTGAGATTTTAATAGATTACAGCTACCTGAAATAAGTATAAAATATACCCAAAAAAAAATGACTCTACGTTACTATTTAAATGTAGTTTTAGTTCTAAAATTATAACGTTATTAGATATTATTAGATTACAAATGGGGTCAACGGATTCTCCAAAAATAATCCATAAAAAGTTACAATAATGCTAACTGTTAAATTAATTGTACACAGAGTTATGAATGGCCGGTGAAAATACCAGTGGGTCCGGGCGAGGTCCTGACTTTGCATCTGCTTTCGCGCGGCCGGTGGGGTCCAACTCGCGTCTTAGGAGTGTACCGGCTCGGTTTACAAATAGTTGTCAATGATGGACAATTATCCCTCACGGACACCCTTGTCAATGACCGCAATAAACCTGTACCGGTACGTACCATCTATTATTATTATTAAAGCTCTACACTGTAACGGAATATATTTTCAGAAACAAATTCTGAAGAGAAAGATATACAACAAAAGTATTTACGTCGAATGTTTTAATTTTGTCTTAAGTAAACTTGTTAATACCAGTAGGTATGTTGAATTACTTCAATAATATTAGCGAATAGGTGAATTTAAGTAGTGAATTATTCTTCACCAACAAGTGAGTCTTCATTTCTTTTTTTGAAGTGATAACTTCTTTAGAGATGTTGAGCGATTCTCGGTAGGGGAAATATAGATTCGCGTTACCACTGCTATGACGACAGTCGTCAACATGCTACAGTATGTCAAGTATAACATTACGTTGTGTAAGATAAATAATAAAATTTATATTAATAAACTGTTTGAAAATGAACATATTTATTCGTAGCGCAAATATGTGTAAAACCTAGACAAATGTTATATGTTAAGCTTTGTTAGAGATTTCAATTAACGAATTCAGAAATTGTAAAATTACAAAAAAAAAAATTCTAAAATTTCGACTTTTGGTTCTGTCGGCAGTACCCCATGGCTGCCTATATTATCTTTTAAAAAGCACGCGTCTAGAGAATCTGGACATAATTTTAATCTGTCCTATAATTTATTTTTCCGGAATCTGTAATTTTGGTTTTTGGTAATACATTCATAGCGTAGAGGTGAAATACACATTTAAATTATAAATATGGAGAGCTCCATAAACTAACATAAATGTGTCAAAAATGTTTATTTAGCTTCGCGTAAAGATATCGCGATGTATTACGTGATATGAATATTCATGAATTATCGGAGGACTAAATTACGATTTATTGTTACACAAAGAACATTTACGCAATTTCGTTTATTGTCTACGAAACAATACTATAATAATGTAAGTAGGTAGTTTGCTCAACAAACACGTTTTAGTAAAAGACTAATTAGTATTTTTCGAAGTTTTCAAAGCTGCTTATGTTCACTCTTTTTTATAATGTCAACTTACAGCGCTTTTACACGCAACATATCAATTTTATGCGGGCATGGTTTTTGGTTGTTGTTTTTTACCTGGAGTTTATACGGATTCCTTTTTGCATTATCCATTAAAAACCCCCGGGACAGACGAATTTTGCTATTCGTTTTGTCACTGAAAACTGGATGACAACGCCCAGTAAAAGAAAAAAAAAAACAGAATTCATTTTAATTACATGTATATTGTAATGGATGTGTTCACACCAGCATCCTGCATACGGTTTTTTTGTAGAATGAGGGGGGGGGGTACTAGGTGTGAGGTAATGTGCCCACCCCACCTCGTACATTTGCAACCTGTCTGTCCATTGCGACAACCAACATAAAATCACAAGAGTGATCATGATGGATGTTTACGTAAACGTATGTATGTGAAGTTGCAATAAAATAATACAATGTAAACTGTATGAACAGATTAGTCCGATTGGTCGGTAACGTTAAAAAACATCGTTATCGCAGAGTGGGAAAGGATCCTTATTTGTTTATTGTTGAAATATTTGTATATGAGACTCAAAACATTGTATCCTGTCTATAATTATAACTCATGTGACATCTTATTTTTATTAATAGTGTTATTTTTTAATATAGTATAACAATTATCACGCATTTAGTCTAGATTTTAAATTTTGCTCTTACATCGTATATCCGTTAGGATATCAATTTTCATGTTTTATTTACAAATATAAAAACGATGCTTTTAAAGAAATCCTTGTAGATTTTGACACATTTGTAAATAATAGTTCGTTCATACATCTTGAATCATTAAACCATTACCTACACCTACATTATTTATACAATGTGATCTCAACCAAATTACTTATTATTGTTTAGGATGGAGCATCAAAGAAGATTACAATCTATTTAAGAAATCACTAAAGTCTATTACTATTTATAAACAAAAAAAGATCATGTAAGTATGTATGTATGTACAAAATATGTACATATATTGATTCAATACATCAAATCCAAACTCTTCGATCAATTTACCTGAAAATGAACTCATTGGAATGTTTCTCAAAATGCACATACATAATATAGAATAAGTAACCAGACACGGGAAAAAATACGGAGTGAAACGTTCAATTTCCAGTGCTGCATTAAGTGTACCGTGCAATATCGGGTAATGCTGCTCGCAATTTATTGCTAAATATTGGAATGCTCAATGACGTGTGTACGTCGTTTGAAAACTCTCTTAAATTATTGCCATGTATAATGCCTATTCAAATTGCTTTTTCAATAAATTTCCATTTAATAAAAATATTATTATCACATATTATGCATTTCTTAAAGTTTATACCAATTTAATTATAATTCTTTACTAACGAATAAATACTAGTTTTATTATAAATTTATATGCACAATAATATTTTAAGCTAAAAATGATAACAACGATGTTAACTACGACGATGATAAACATAATTAAAGCAACGGCATATATACACGGCGGTATTCTGATTTGAATATTTACCTTTGCACCAGACTCTCATACACATAGTTCTAAATTAGTTTTCTGTAGTTGAGTAACATACGTGACTTCATATGAGACTGCACTCCTGTTTGAAGTTCATACAATAGGGCGGCAGTGAATATTTAACATCATGGGAATTCTACCTACAAGTTTTATTTAGGAAAGAGATTAACAAACATGGATGCTAACTCACTACTAGCAGTCCGTTGCAAAATAATTTAGAGTATTTTAATGGAAGCAAGCTGACCTTTCTCACAGGACTTGCCTTTAGGGTAAAAGATAATGAAGTGTATTTGTAAATATTGTGGCGGTAACATTAAGTACATGTTAATTGGTACTCGTGTGTTTGGTTGAGACTAATATCAAACAATATCCGTTTTCTCTTAAGCTATGCCCTCCGTTCAAACAAAAGCGGTTTGTTCATTGCCGTTAAACGAACGTCGACTGTATGGGTGACCTTTATTAATCCAGTATCCTTATCCGAGTTGTCGTAGTAATAAATACTTGAGTGGATGCTATCTACGATCGTGTGTTTTAACTTTTGAAATTGAATACGCTTAATAACTAGAAATTATATCCCGACATCGTGTTTCAGGTGCATTTATTATTCATTTAAATTATAAGAAGCTCGATTTTGTAATAATACTCGATCGCGTAGTATAATTGTTTTTTTAACGCGTTTATAGTAGAATAATTATTTGTGGTACTATATAATAATATTGTTAAATAAAAGTCCAACTTAATTTTTGTATGACGGATGCACGCAGTGTCACCGGTCGGCTATCCGAGACGCACTGTCGCGCGTGTTCATTGCAGAGAACCGGTTTAGTGTCGCCCTGCTGCATAAGTCCGTACATACGAATTTATTAAATAATAAAATATAATATAATAACATTATTACAGTATATTTATAATATATGTTATTTGTACGCTACACACTCCCCCGCTGAGACCGTTTCACGGGCGATGGTATTTAGGCAAAGCGTACAGTGCCGTAGAGTTTGCCGCTTCGAGCCCTCTTAGATGTATCTGGGGAAGACATTATCTTATCCTTTGCCACTATTGGTTGGTTGGCAATAAATGCAGGTTTGAGCCGGTCGATGGTCACCGTGATCTCTTTACCTTGCACATCTATTTTCATGGTTTTACTCCCTCTTTCAATTACCTTGTAAGGTCCTATGTAAGGTGATTCGAAACCCTTCTTCAATGGACCTCTCCTCATAAAAACATAATCTGCGCTAGAAAGATCTTTAGGTATGTACAAAATCTTGTTACCATGAGCCGATGCTGGTGCTGGCGATAGATCTGCCATATGACGGCGAAGACGCGATACGAAGTCATATACATCAGTAGTGTCATTATTAGATGGAACAAGAAATTGACCTGGTAACCTCAATGGTTCTCCATAAACCAGATCTGCTGACGAAGATTGTACATCAGACTTCCATGCGCTTCTTATACCAAGGAGTACAAGTGGGAGGATTTCAGACCATTGTGTATTGTTATGACAGCGAATGGATGCCTTCAGTTGCCGGTGCAATCTCTCTACCATTCCATTGCTTTGTGGGTGGTAGGCCGTAGTAGAACAGTGTTTTGCACCGACGAGTGAAGCAAGTCTCTGAAACAGGTCTGACTGGAACTGTTGTCCTCTATCAGTCGTTATTGTATGCGGGCAACCAAAACGGGCTACCCATCCAGACAGGAACGCATTTGAGCATGTCTCGGCAGTGATGTCAGCCAGGGGATACACTTCAGGCCAACGTGTAAACCTATCGATGGCGGTGAGGCAGTATCTGAAACTATTAGAGTATGGCAATGGGCCGATAATGTCGAGGTAAATGTGTGAAAAACGTTCGGAAGGAATCGGAATTGGACGGATAGGAGCGGAAGTATGACAGGTGATTTTGTTGCGTTGGCACTCATTGCATTCGCGTGTCTATCTTCTGCAATCTCTTTTCATACCAGGCCAAACAAATCGCTCGGAGATCATCTTTACTGTTGCTGAAGTGCCTGGGTGGGATAAATTGTGAATATTTTCAAAAACTCTTTTTCGGATGAATGGCCTCGGTATTTGCATTGACAAATCGCAATATAGTGACCCATTAGTGCCTTGGATCTTTTTAAGTTGCAACGAGGTTCCACTTTTTAGGAGTGCTTGCAACTCACTATCTTCATCCTGAGATTTTTCCAGTGCTTCGTAGTTAATATCAGAAGCCAAAGATTCGATTCTCGACAGTGCATCGGCAACTACATTGTCTTTGCCAGATACAAAACGAATATCTGTGCTAAACTGGGAGATAAAATCCAGGTATCGGAACTGTCTTGGGGAACAACTATCCCGCCGTGAAGTAAAAGCGTATGTCAAGGGCTTATGGTCTGTAAATATGATGAAAGGTTTCGCTTCGACCATATGGCGAAAATGTCGAATTGCATCATAAATGGTTAAAAGCTCTCTGTCATATGGGCTGTACTTCCTTTGTGATGGCTTCAAATGACGAGAGAAGAAGCCTAAGGGTTCCCATGAATCACTCTTCCGTTGTTGCAAGACTGCACCAATAGCCGTTTCGGAAGCATCTGTGTGGATAGCTATTTCAGCCTCAGGATCTGGATGTGCTAGTGTTGTTGCTTCAGCAAGATATGACTTACACTTATTAAAAGCATCTAACATCTCTGCTGTCATTGTAATAGAATGAGATCCTTTGATCTTTGGGACCTGCTAGAGCTATGTTTAATGGTGCTTGGATTGATGATGTTTCAGGAATAAATTTGCGATAGAAATTAAACATTCCCAAAAACCGTCGCAGTTCTTTTACTATTTTTGGTATTGGAAAGTTCTGGATAACCTTTACCTTATCCTGGAGGGGTTGAATACCGTGTGCTGATACTGTGTGACCTAGGAATGTGATAGCTTTCTGGCCAAATGCACTTTTCGAAGAGTTTATAAGCACACCATAATCAGTAAATCTCTGGAAAAGTTCCTGGAGATGCTGGATATGCTCCTCTTCTGTTCTGGAGAAGATAAGGACGTCATCTATGTACCCGTAAACAAATGGTAGATCTTTAAGTACTTCGTCCATAAACCGTTGGAAGGTTTGGGCTGCATTCCGTAATCCGAAAGTCATATACGGTAATTCAAAAAGTACGAACGGTGTCGTGATAGCTGTCTTGGGTATATCGGCTTCGTTGACTCTTATTTGATTGTAAGCCTTTATCAAATCCACCTTACTAAAAATATGGGAACCGGAAAGCTGGTAAGCAAAATTTTGCAAGTTCCTGATGAGATACCGATCTGGTATTGTCCTGGCGTTTAGAGCCCTGTAATCACCACACGGTCTCCAACCGTCGTCTTTTTTACGAGCAAGATGTAAGGGTGATGCCCAGGGACTCTCTGAACGTCGAGCCGTGCCGTTGCGAAGCATTTCATCGAACTCCTGTTTAGTGATTCGTAAACGATCTGGTGCAAGTCGTCTTGGTCGCGATGATACTGGAGGACCAGGTGTGGTACGTATATGGTGTTCTGTGTTATGCTTCGCGGGTGCCAACATTCCGGATGGTTTTTCGTGATATCTGGAAACTTTCGTAACAATTCATGATAGGCTGTATCTCCAATGATAGACTTTACTGTTGAGACTTCTGTTTTAGTACAGCATGTGGACGCTACGACAAGTTTTGTGATGCCATCAACCAGTCTATGGTGTCGACAGTCGACCAATAAGTTATAATGACTTAGAAAGTCAACCCCGATTATTGGCTTACTGACATCCGCCACGACGAAACGCCATTGAAAATCTCTACGCAAACCTAAGTCTAAATGGAGCTGAATATATCCATATGTGGAAATGGTGGTGTTATTGGAAGCAAAAAGTTCATATTTTGTTTTGCTACGGCGCACTTTTACTCTTGACTTAGGAAATACACATAAGTCAGAGCCTGTATCGACGAGGAATTGCATTTCAGTGATCTTGTCGGTTACGAAAAGGCGGCCGTTACATGTTAGGCAGTCAGTTTCCGCCACTATTGGCTGCCGTTCATGTTTCCCTTCTGGTATTGGCAGGGAGTGGTGCATCGGTTTGCCTTCTCTCCAAACTTGCGATGATACCAACAAATTCCGTTTCGAGACTGCGATCGTGATGTTGAGCGACGTTGGCTCCATCTACTGCGGGATCTGGATCTGGAACGGTTTTGTTGCACCTGAGTGGTTAGCGAAGCTACTTGTCGGGACAACTCAGCTATTTGCAATGCCATCGCTTCAAGCACAGACGTTGAGGCTCCGTGGACCGCTGATGTAGATGCCGCTGGTATAACTTCTGCTATTTGTGAGTTGGGATAAGCAATTACTTGAATTTTATCAGCCAACTCTGCCAGTTTATCTAATGGCATGTCTGGATGCGATGCCAGAATCGTTTGAATATTCTGGGGAAGTCGACTTGTCCAGATAGTCCTGATAAAATTTTCAGGAACGTTGGTGCCTGCAAGATGCATGAGATGACGTAGAAATTGCGAGGGTTTTTTGGAACCTAGTTCTTCGTGAACTAGCAGTTGTTGTACCTTCTGCTCTTGACTCGCAGACAACCTTCTGATCAGTTCGTTCTTTAGAGTTTGATATTTGTCCTGAGCTGGTGGGTTAGTAATTATGTCATCTATCTCAGCTGCATATTTGTGTTCCAGCTGGCTTATAACATAATAAAATTTTGTGCTGTCCGAAACAATGTTTTGATAGTATAAATTGCGCATCTATTTGTGCGAACCACAACGCTGGACGATCAGGCCAGAACGGAGGTATCTTGACACCGACTCGAAATAATTCAGGATTAATATTTATTCCGAGTGATGCAGTTGCGTCATTATTCGTCGGGGCCGTGGTATGCGACGTGTCGGTACCGTCGTTTTGCCTTTTATTCGCATGCATTTTTAAAACGTTATTTTTAATCTTGCACCTTTGTTATCTGTACTCTAACGTAGGCTGCTCGTCGGAAGGTCACCACTATATAGTAGAATAATTATTTGTGGTACTATATAATAATATTCGTAAATAAAAGTCCAACTTAATTTTTGTATGACGGATGTACGCAGTGTCACCGGTCGGCTATCCGAGACGCACTGTCGCGCGTGTTCATTGCAGAGAACCGGTTCAGTGTCGCCCTGCTGCATAAATCCGTACATATGAATTTATTCAATAATAAAATATAATATAATAAAATTATTACAGTATATTTATAATATATGTTATTTGTACGCTACACGTTTCATTTGTATTATTGATAATTGGTAATAATTCATTTCCAATTAAGCCAACTAGAAAAATATTAATTACATATAAAATTTATCATCCCTTTCAATCTTCTAAGAGTTTGAATTGTTCCTTAAACTTTGCCTGGAATAATATTAAAGAAAGTTATTTAGCGTTTTGTGCCTTGCTGTAATAAGTTATAGTTAAGTTATTAATTAATTATTAGTAAGTATACATATATTATAAATATAAAGCATAATAAGCAAAGATAAAAAAACAGTGTTTATTTATAAGCTTTAGGAATATTAATTTAAAAATCAGTTTAAAGTGAGATTATCAATATTTTTAATGTTCTTACATTAGTAACATTCACCTTCAAACTATTATAAAATATACTTTTTACATAAAATAAACGAGACGAGCACGAAAAAAAGCGTAAATCACTTTACTAGAAGATAAATTATCATTTATCATATCTTTCTACGGTTTATTATTATTAAAGAAATTATATAAATAACCGAGAGAAAATTGTGAATACCGGACTGGCCCTAATGGAATGCCAATAACGTGTGTCGTGTATATTTTACTGTGTTGAATATCGAATAGTCTCATATAACATATAAAATTCTATCCTTTGTCTTCTAAAGAAAAATGTAATACTAAATACTGCATTATGCTCTTTGTTTTCACAAGAGATTAAGGTCTTTATCGCTGGTCACGTTTCCAGTTTTCATCTCAAAACAAATATTTGTAAGCTTTTTAAACAATCATTAGAAGGACATTTATTTCATTTATAAACTATAAATAAGTTTTTTCGCATTGACTAAATTTTATTCAACAGAAGCGATGGTGGCGCAGTTGGTATAACGGTCGGATTTCATGTCAAAGGACGCGGGTTCGACACCATCTATTCAACTCTAAAATCACCCTAAACTTCCGGTGAAGGAAAGACATCGTGAGGAAAAAATAACACGATGGTAGGGTATTATTTTCTAATAATGGCCGCTTGGGTAGCTACCACTCTCAAGTTTGAAAACCTGTCACCAAATACCAATAGGTGTGATCCGGCAGCATCAATAAGAACCAGTACATCTAGGCTTAGTGTGGTTACCATTCTGGACCACATCATCACTTGACATCAGCTGAGATTGTGGTCAAAACTCTGAGCCTATACTGTGTAAAACATACTCGGAATTTATTTTAAAAGTTGAGTACAAGTAACCATGAACCCTTATACGTAGCCATCTCTCCATTCAACCAAAAGACGTCCACTGCTGGACATAGACCAGAACATAGGGGTCTACCCACGCTTTGCCTTCCTGTACGCGGTAGCCATTCGAGAACTCTTTGGACCCATCGGGCATCGGTTCTACAACCAAGGTGGCCAGCCCATTGCCATTTGGCAATTCTCCGGGCAATGTCGGTTACTTTGGTTCTTCTGCGGATCTCTTCATTTCTGATTCGATCACGCTGAGAAACTCTGAGTATAAAACCCTCTCCATTGCCATTTGGATAACGTTGAGCTTCCTAATAAGGCTCATTATAAGTGACCACGTCTCAGTGCTATAAATCTTCACTGGCAACACACACTGGTCGAAGACTTTTGTCTTGAGACACTGCGGTATATCGGACGAGAATATTTTGTGCAGCTTCCCAAATGCGGCCCAGCCAACTTGGATTCGACGATTAACCTCTTTTTTGAAGTTTGGATCTACCAAAGTGGACAGTTTGTCTCAGATATCTATAACTGTCTACAACTTCGAGCGTAGAGTCACCGACTTTTTATAGGAGTTGGCACAACATGGGCATTAGGCATGATTTTTGTCTTGCCCATGTACATTTTAAGACCAACTCGTTCGGAGGCTCTACTGAGGTCATCGAGCATCGTACTTAGGTCTTCTGCGGTCTCAGCCATAACTATTACATAATCGGCAAAGCAGAAGTGTTGTTATGTACTCGCCGTTTATGTTGATGCCAAGTCCTTTCCAATCCCGAATCTTGAAGACATCTTCGAGAGCAGCGGTGAACTGTTGCGGAGAAATAACGTCTCCCTGTCTAACGCCACGCCGCAAAGAAATAGGTTTCGAGGTATGGTCCTGTAATCGGACTAACATGGTGAAGTTTTCCTGTGGAAATTCCTCAACGCTTTGATATACCGATAATCTATTTGGCACTCGCTGGAGAGACTGCAGTACAGCCCAGGTCTCAATCGAATCGAAGGCTTTTTTATAGTCCACAAACGCTAAACAAAGGGGTAGGTTATATTCCTCGGTCTTTTGTATATCCTGCCGCAGCGTATGTATGTGGTCTACGGTGCTAAAGCCTTTTCACAACCAGGCTTGTTTGGCAGGCTGGAAGTCCTCGAGTCAGTTCGTGAGGACTCTCGAAAACAGCTTATAGACATGACTCAGAAGTGAGATGGGTCTAGAATTTTTCAAAAGGGTATTATCGCCTTTTTTGAAACAGAAGACCTTAACACTTATGTGCCACGCACTGCCTGTGGCGTTTTTCCTTCGAGTATCTGCAGCGTTTCCACTAAATTCCACGGAATGGTCCCTTACAGATCCCATGTATCCGTGTTTAATTTGCAGGAATGTGGAGTGCAGTATAATGCCTGTTATCCTAAAGCTGTTAATACACGTACGGACCGGACCGCGGACATGGTATGACGGGCGACCAAAGTCATCAGTCGCCTAAGTATGGAGAAAAAGATTTTTTCAAGAAAATCGATTTCTTAATCGATTCACAAAACATCGAGGTCCAAGAGATGAATCTTTTTTCTTTGTTGTTTTATTTTATTTGTTACTTGTTTTATTTGACATTTTCTTCGTAAATAGTATTCATTCCAGGGGTCTATATTAGACTATAATCATCATTTATCGTAAAAACTGTTTCCAATTTTTTTATTGACAGCACTAAAGTTCGTCAATAGCAACTAAACAAAAAGAAGAACGCTTAGTCTACTTAGGAAAAAATGACACTTAACTGTTTATATCTTTGCCTATTTATTTACAGATAATCATCATATCATAGAAAACAAAAAGAATACTCTAATAATCGATAATTCGTTTTAAAGAATGATGTTTTGGACCTCGATGTTTTGTGAATCAAACGTAGATTCGAATCGACTCAAAAATAAAGATCTTTTTCGGAAAGGATTCTCGTTCTTACTTAGGCGACTGATGACCACGGTCGTCCGCCGTAGGTATGTTAACAGCTTAATGCAAGAAAGTGTCACTGTTAGCGGGTACAAAAGCCTCCTCAGCTGGAAATCAGAGCGTGTCCTAAGTCACTGCTGAAGGATAAATAAGTAGCAAATATAAAACAATAACAAACATAACGAATATTATTCAAATTACATTGTGAAATGATGATTGTTCAGTATTTCAAAATCACGTTGATCACCTTAGCTTCAAATCTCACAAGGACTCTAAGCTGTCAGTAAAGGAAAACATCGTAATTAACTCATGGCATGGTATTAAGGCATTTACTAGTACGGCTTGGATAGTACACAAAATATAATGCTTGCTGATATACCAGATTTTAGGCATATTGTCGTGTTTTATTATTACTGTACTGATCGAGAAATTATTAGATAGATGATAAATGTCTTAACTGTCCTGAATAACAAACAATACTAGCTTACTAAATATTGTATTTTTTTTTACAAGTGTAATATACTATATTTCAAATAAAATTATGATTAATTTATAAGAAAAAACTCAAAATAAAAAAAATCTTTATTCAATTTAGGCCCTAAGTAGGCGCTTATGAACGTCAAAACACTACCTCCGGTTCGGAAAATAACACAGTCTAGAAGAGGCGTCAAGAAACGCGATCTGGTTCCTTTTTTATAGATTCAAAACATAAATATACATATTATCTTTAAATATTAACTATATAAATCATAGTTACAACCATTGTGAGCGGAACACAGAGAGGGGTGTAAATTCCAGACATCACTATCGTTCACGTAATGATCCGCCTTGTATAACTTTTTGAAATTAATACATACTTGACTATATAGTGCTTGAACTTATTGTCAGGTAAATCGGTAATGTTCATTGGGATCTTATTATAAAACCGAATACTATTTTACCTATAAAACTTTTAATAGGTTTACTTAGTCTAAAACGTGGAACCGCCAACTTATCTATATTTCTAATATTAAAATTATGACAATTATTTACTAGTTCAAGCTTGTCCAAATTTTTACAAACATGCATTATTCGAAGATGTATTGGGAGGGTAAATTTAAGATACCATATTCTTGAAACTTGTTCTTTAAAGATTCGCGAGGTCTCATATTATATATGGCTCGAACATCAGCAACGTAAAAAACAGCAAAAAAACCGTAAGACATTAAGCTATCAAAGTAAGCAAAATAGACTAACTTAGCAATACCAATATCTGTTAAATAGCGAATTTTTCGAACCGCAAAAGCAGGGGAGCTAAGACTTCCTGCCAAAGTTTTAATATGTGGACCATTGTAATTGATTATCAAGTATGATATTATATACCCAGAAACAGAGTTTTGTCAATGAAGCCTACTAAATTTCCTTCTGCCAATATCCTGCAATCAATATGTTTCCCATTAGGCAACGTAAATTTTATACAAGTAAATTATTTAAAGTAAATCATTTAGAAATATTTGCTAGTGTATTATTTATGAGCCTAATTTATTTTCATTTTAAATATAAGTGAAGTGTCGTCTGCACAATGAACAATATCAGCCTAGTTATTAACTATTACCGGTATGTCGTTAATATAAACCACGAATAAAAATGGTCCCAAAATTGACCCCTGCGGAACAACGATTCGATCCAACGATTCCGTTGTGGTAGCCCCATTTACTTTCTGACGGCGGTTTGTTAAATTAGAGACTAGTAAGAACACAGATGTTTGAAAAACACCATAATGTTTTAGTTTCATTATGAGTGTACTATGATCAACGCAATCAAAGGCCTTTAAAAATCGCAGAACACACTTATTGCATCCTGGGAATCCTCCCAGGGTCCCAATATAGTACTTATTAACATTGCACCAGCATTACTGGTATATTTGGATTTTGTAAAACCAAACCGCCAATGTTCTGAAAAAAATTACTTTAAAATATTCATCTAACTGATTAAGGACAATCTTACTAATCGATGGAAGTACAGAAATTTATCTATCATTCTCTTCTGAAACCTTATTGAAATAAAGGTACCATTTTATTTATTCTTAACAAATTGGTTGCCTGTTGCTATGCATCCGTTAAACATGTTAGTCAAATATGGTGAAATATTAACAATCAATGATTGAAGATCCATTACCGACATTCCCCATTTCATGAGTGTGTTTTAAATTTAGTTGCCTACAGGATTTTATTATGTCACCTGCACTAATAGATATTATTTTGCACTAATAGTTCTTATTTTTGATGTGCCAAATAGTCTTGGGCTTATTTTTATACTCAAGAACTTTCCTTCCCAAAAATTTTGTTTTAACGGCTAAAACAAACTTGTCGATCAAATTTCATAAAATTACAAATTATTAAATGATATATAAATACTTCATTTAATCAAATTTAATTCAATAATAATTTGTAGAATTAGTCCTTACGTATCAAAGGTGTTATTTTTAGACTGGCAAGGAAAAATTATAAATAGAAACCTCCACACATTAAACTTTCTAGTATCTACACGTATCGTTACGACTTAGTAATACACTATATTATAAAAGGCGTAGTCAGGTAACGTTGTAACATCTACATAAGCTCTTAACAATGGATGCTTGTTATGTGAACCTTACTAATGATGTACTTAAAATGAGCCGTATTTAATTGCAAATAATATACCCTTGTAACGACTTTCTATCAAGCGTTCAATAAAATATATTTGTATTTCTTACACTTTTCGGCTACCCACGTATTTCACAGCATAAATATGTCGATTAATAAAAACGAGACAAAAAGATGTCAATAGGAAAACAATGGAAAGCCGGTGTAAACGCCAGGTTAGTACTCAAAGGGTATTTAAATAAGAAACGTGTGAAAAGATTACAACCAGTAGGTAAAATGAATAATAACTTTAGATTGGCTTCCCGTAAGAAATAAAAGTTTACTTGTAAAAACGAAATGTAATTAACCTTTTAAATGCTACAAAAATAAAAATGTTGAATCTCAACATAAAGTTGACGTAATATAAAAGGGGATTATACACTTATTATGTTATATATTAATATCTGTTATATTAGTAATTTCACGTAAAAACAGAAATAGCGGTGATAGTTTAAAGATTAAGAAATTGAGTTAACTTTAAAATGCGACAAATAGAAGGCATCGCAAAGCTTTTACGAACAAATTGTATCCATCATCCATCCATTCAACAGAAAGACATCCACTGCTGGACATAGGTCTCCACCAAAGATCTCCACAACGTCTTGCGCTACCCGCATATAGCGGATTACCGCGACCTCCACCAGGTCATCGGTCCACCTTGTCGGCTTACCCACGCTGCGTCTTCTGGTGCGTGGTGCACAGTCCATTGCCACTGAAATTTAGTAGTTATTTTGGGAATGTCGTTTACTTTAGTACTTCTGCGGATCTGAATTAAATTCTTATTGCTGAGTAGATTTACTCCAAGAAAATTCGTCTGGAACGATTTTTTTAAAATTTGTAATTAAAAAATCAAGACACAAGAAATAGCTGTTACAGAAAAGTTCTAATCGACCTATATGATAAGAATAAGTAAACTATTGATATATTTTAACAAACCATGATTTAAGTAGTCTGTAATATTCTTCTAGAAAAAACAAGTAGTTCGGAACAAATAACATATTTCTAATAGAATGGTTAGTAAAGAAAGTCATTTTTAATTACATTATAATTTATTGCTTTTCTGAACTAATGACTTAAATTGGATTATCTTCTATTATCTCGAAACATAGGCCATTGAATAAATGAAGGGAGGAAACAATGCCCATTATATGGACAAGTATTGTATATACGCGTGAACATAATAGGCGTACAATTTTCGTTATGTCTATAAGTATTAATATTTTGTGTATCCTATAACTAATAAAATTTCTCACAATATTTTGCTTCAATATAAACCCGAAATCAAAATTTCTAATGAACATACTGCAAGGTAAAAATCTAATTCAGTAAAACGTCTCCTTTCTAATGATATGTTAAAAATGGTAGGTATTACGTTATACTATTATATATATATATATATATATACGTTATACTATACTATTCAGACATGTAAACTTATTCATAAGTTCGCCATAAATTGAATCAGATATTAGTATCAAGTTATCAAAGGTTTTGTGAAGTTACTAAGTTAAAGTCTCAAATGTATTTAATTAGGCATACATACATATAATAACAGAGTCATATTAAAATACTGTCTTTAATCCCTACAATTTTAATTATTATTCACTTTTATAATTTTACACGATTTTGATTATTTGAAATATTAATCTCGTCGTCACAAAAGAATACAATATGTCTATTAGAACAAAAACGTAATTATTATGAAATACACAAAAGAAATAATAAAAACGGACATACTGGAGACAGACTAGATTAAATGTACCCGTAACCGATGAACAGGTATGAAGTTTTTTATGAAAGTAGAAGAATCGAAAGACGTGTGTTAGGATCGTACCAGAATGATCTGGTCTTTGACTATGGGAGAAAGGCGTGACGTTACGTATATACATGCTTCTATTACATACATGATAAACTAATCCAGTTTACACGTAGTATGTATTTCCAAACGGGGTCACTTTACAATTACATAACACTAGCTGCTCTCCACAGTTTTGCCCGCGTAGTTCCCATTCCCGTGTGATTTTCGGAATAAAAACTATCATGTGAAATCCCTGGATTTCAAACTATCTCCATATCAAATTTCATCCAAATCGGTCTAGTAGTAAGTTTATTCGTTACATACAAAAATTCAAATCTTTTCTCTTTATACCATTAGTATAGAAGTATAGATTAACGACCCACCGCAGCTTTGTACTGGTACATAAAATTCTCTAATGTCAAGAAATTATTAAAATCGGTTAAGTAGATTTTGAGCTTGGTAAACAAAAATCAATTGGACCTCTTGTGTACATATTAAATGTAACCTTGTTTATAGGTGAGCACGGCACTACTTATGTGAGCAAAGTTATTTATCCTAGCATAATATTCAGTTTTTCTAGGTAGATCTGATTATGTTGCAAAAATAATAATATATATATATATATATATATATATATATATATATATATATATATATATATATATATATATATATATATATATTGCAAGGAACTACGGTGGAATGACAACAGATAGAAACGAAATGAATATAAAAGTTATTAAATAATTGTTAATTAATACGCACATCCAAACACAAAACTATATCGAATATGAATTAGGAGTTTTTTCTTCCTTGTAGTGCCTAATTTAGTATTTACAGTTAGATTTGTATTTATGAAAACTATTTACTTTTCCTCCATCGCATTATTATAAAAGCAATAGTCTTCAGTGCCTTCAGCACCCGCCCCAAAAGTTATGGTTAAGCTGTAAAGGTTTTTCCGGTCAACAGCATTAGCTAGGATAGAAAAAAAACAACAAACTCTTACTATCATTCATTGTCTATCATTTTACGTTAACTAAATTCTGTTTATCATTGCCTTGCCATCGCTGCAGGATGCCGACGGTAATCTAGTCCATAGCGCTAATGAAAAAGCCGACCTATTAGGTGATTTCTTTACCTCGAACTCGACTATGGACGATGATAGAAGCACAGTACCACCTACCATTCCGTGGTGCGATTCTAATCTTGCATGCGGTTTAAAACCTTTAAGTCTAAGGAGGGACTTTGCCTCCTTATGTGTATTCTACCGGTTGTATAATGGGGTGTGTTGTGATGAATTGTTTGACATAATACCGATACGTAATTTCTACCATCGTATTGCTCGCTTTCAGCAGGGATTTCACCCTCACATCTTGGAACCAAAATGATCCCATCGGTTGCGGTTCCAGAGGAGTTACCTCCCGCGAATTATCCGCATGTCGAATTTTTCCAGGAATGTTTCCAGCGAACATGTTTCCCGAGTTAATACAGGATGGAACACCATGGTTCTTTTAAAGGATTGTGAGAAAGTTTTTAAAGAGTTAGCAATGCGCACGTGTTTCACGGTGGTCTTGCAGACGTCCATAGGCTACAGTGACCGCTTACCATCAGGTGGACCGTATGCTTATTTGCCACTTTAGTGGTATAAAAACAAAAACCATTTGAAATTATATTTAGAGAAATCTAATAAGATGAGATAATATGACTTGACGCGGCAGCCATCTCTAATAGGGTCAGCGCTCAATTAATACTTAAATATTAACTTCGATTACGATTATATAACATAAATAAACACTAATTTTCAATGTCGTTTTTGTGGTTTGGATATTCCAATATTCTAGTGGATAATTCATTTTCATCATTTAGTTGAGACTCGTTCAGATACACCATTATTTAAAAAATCTCCACTTGGTAATGTTGAACCAGAATAATTTATTGTAAAAACAAATAATGAGAATCAGAAATACAAATGTTACGTACGTAATCTACCCAAACAGACCCTCTCCAAATTATTTATTAATTATACATAGGAAACTGATTAATTACTCCACATAATAATTAATATATGATTATTATTCTATGTAATCAACCCTTAGCGCCTTATTTAGAGACCATGTTTACAAATAACCCTTTTATACATATAAAAAATATATGCCATACGCTGCAAAAGGATTATGAAATTGTGTTTTAATTGCTAGTTATTTTCATAGAGAAACATGAAACGAAAGAAAACCGCCTTATTGTTATATATCAAAGTATCAAAATGCAAATTAACAAAGGGTCGCTGCTGGAGGTTCTGTTTCATTTTGAGTTCGCAAGCAATGAAACAATGCTCGTGTTCCAGATTTATTTTAATAAATTATATTTTATTGAAAATATTGCGGCATTATTATTACATATTTTATTTATTCATTTTTCTTGATACCTTTGTACAGCTGAATCACCATGTTATTTCTTATATTGTAAAGGACCTTTTACCGAATAGCCCGATTTAAAGTATTATTGTGTATAGTGTGCCTCATTAATTCTCAGCCGGTTTTATTTATTTATCTACACAAGCCAAGTGAATCTGCAAAGACTTTTTGTCAATGGTGTAGTCAGAGCGAAAAAATTCTTTGTGTTATGCAATATTCTATAGCGATGGCTCATGCAAGCAAAACATTTACCTACTTTTTAGTTTTGAGCAAAATCTAGAAATTGGCTTTTGAATGTTTATATGTATATGGATGAAGTTTGTAAGCTACTTTAAGACTATAGTTTTATATAACCTTAGACGTCTCAGACATAAATAATAAAACAAAACTTTATCAAAGGAGGTTAGAAAATTTAATAAATTACTTACTTTACAAATAAATATGAACATTCGCTTTTGAGGACTCAATTTTTTTTTTTCAAAGTTTGAAAACTAATTTAGCTTACCTCTTTATATGAGTAAATTATCTTTTTTTTTTAATAATTTATTTCTGTTCACCTGTATTTATTTAAGTGATACTAACCTCCAGTCTGTAGCATGATGAAAATAAAGTCCATCTGTTTGACCGCATGACCAAAAACGGCCTAACGGATTTATTAAAGTTTTGTAGGTGGGAACTTTAATAATGTCAATGAACAATTGATATGCTATAAAAATAATTAGTCCTCATTTTATATATTTAAAAAAACTTTGTATGCATGAAATATATATATTTCCCCATATATTCCCGGGGATATACCCGTATGCAATTGATAATGAAAACCGCAATGCCAAAAAAATTACAAGGACAATTAAAAAACACAAGGACTAACATAATTAAGATCTTCTTTTTTACATTTTGTCTGTCTGTTCATCTGTAGGTTTACATGTCCGGATTTATCTCAACAACGGCATGATCGAATCGAATATGTTTAATGTGTGGGAATTATGTATCGTCCGGTATTTTATAGGCTGTTTTCTATTTTGTCATGAAATAAATTTTGAAAATAACATATATTCTAAGTAAGCTCTAGGCTATGACTTAAGAGATTAGACATAAAAAATAAAGATAATAAGACAAAAATTACAATAAATATAGATTCGGTGGATTTGTTAAATTATTGGCTTCTCAAAAACAAGTCATTCTTTCTAAGATCCTTGGCATCGCTAATGACCAAATAAATAAATACCCTTATAGCGAAATAAGTGAAAGTACGTGGATTCGTGGATACTTTTACTTCAACTTTCGAAGTATTGGCAATTCGATACTCTGCGTTCTGTAGTTTGTCGTTTAATTAGTTTCTTAGTCTTTATACGCTGTTCTTTCATTGTAATTGATAGGTTTTGTTTATACTTTATAGATATTACCGTTTGAGTACTATCTCACCTAATGTCAAGTGTACTTTGATCTGGTTGAAGATGTTGAATGCGTAAAGACTAAAGTCTTGGCGACTTAACTTCAAGGATGTAACTATTTATAAATTATATATATATGTACTAATTATAAAAATCTTTCTAAATGTTAGATTCGAGATTAGTAATTGCTAAAATAGATTACAAATATATCCTACCTACAGAACCTACAGGTTTTTAGAAAGATTTTGTCTGTATGTATATATGTATATCCGGAATTAACTCAAAACCGGCTTGATCGATTTCGATGGAAATTTGTCGATGGGAATTAAAATATAATTCTATTCGACTTTAACTATAAAAAAACAGGATTTTGGAATTTTGACAAAATTTTGTGTGCATAAAGTATTTAGGTTAGTTAATTTATATTATATAATTAGCAATTGATATGAAGAACTATGAAGCTATGAAGAACAAAACAAAATTAGCACATCTCACTTTTAATCATCACATTACAAACTTTTAACAACTTGTAGTTAATACTCTGTTTCTCTTATATCATAACTAAAGATACACAAATCGGATGATCTTAACGGATGAAGTAAATGCACTGCAAGTTGTAAAACTTTGCCTTACAAACCTTCCGCTTTCTGCTCAACGAAATATAAAGCAAAACTTCTATAACTTTTCCAACTTTCATATAAATATTTATAAGTTACTTTTCTTATGGCTTATAAAGAATTTTTTCTTAGTATCTCTGATCATTTTCTTTTAAAACTAAATCCATAATAAATATAATGTGTTTTACATTTTAACTCTATAAATACAATATATTTACAATATAATTAGTATTTATCTGATGCTTAAATTTGTTACTATTGAGCCAAATTAAATTCACACGTACATACTATTGTATATATTATTATTCTGAAAGGAGATATGCAGGCTAGAATAGTCCTGTATCACTGCGATCTAGATAGATTTATTGTGATCACTCCATAACTACTAAAGCTCACTACAGGCTGAATTTACCGTAGAATCTTTTTGGCAGAAAACATCTGTACCTCCTTTGGAAGCAACACATGCTTATCCAGAACTATGTTGCGTATGGTGTTGATTCACACATGATGTGCTTTGATGTTTTTCTCCAGTTTTATAGAACCTGAACTCTCTTGTCCACTGGACACCAATGTTGAGCATGTGTTTGCTCAAACCATAGTCCCTAGATGGTGTTCTCATTAATACTCATAACTGTTAGATACTGAGTAACAAGATTTCTTCAGCTTTGGTTTGAGTGAATGCCATGATAAGCTATTTGGAATACATTTTTCCTAGCATTGGAAGTCTATAGCTTTACAAGTATATTGGTCCTATATGGTCAAGCTTTTTGGAATACCATAAAATGGATCAGGACCTGTGTATCATTTCACAGCTCCTGCTCTTGGAAGCTCATCTGCAGCTTCATTGCCAGGAACTCTTGCATGTCCTGAGACCCCTCTTGGAATCGGTTTGTTATTCTTACTCCGTTTTCAACATTGCCAAATAATTGGCGACTAGCTTCTACTTAATTACGTACGATGCTAATGCCAACAGAGTGGCTAAACCATGCGAATGGATGTATGGTCCGAATTGTATGTTTAAAGTAAGCCTTCTGCAGAATTATATACATATATTCTAAAATACCGAATGTCTCTGCTTGGTTGGTAAATGGAAGCGAAACTGCCAAGATTAATTATTTTACTAAAATTAGATTTCTCTTCTTTTATTTCACAGCCCACGTTATGTTCTGTAAACCATGGTAACTTCCATAAGTGAACCATAGTAAGCTAATTTACCTCCACGTTTTACCAAGAGTTGCGTTGTGGATTTTCGACACCAAGTAATTTCTTAAATTTTCTTGTATATTACACAAAGAATTAACTCGGAAAATTTTATTATGAATTAAAAGAGTTTACATTATAATATATTACATAGTTATATAAAAATAAATATATTTTGTCATACAAAGAGTAAGATGCGAGGTGTAACCGTTATTACTACTATGTTAATGAACTTAAAGCACCTGGGAGGAGCTGACCTACTTTCTCTTGACGCCGAGGTCCCTGTCCGTTTGAATTATCTATGTGTTTGCGAATGAAATCCTTTGATATAACAGCATTTCGAATATGTTAACAAACTAATCAATTTATTTAATTTGATTTATACTTTTACGATAATTATTTAAATGAGACATATAACTTGGTCATAATCTTCATAAAACAAAAGCAATTTGAAACTAGCGATTTAAATTCAGTTTTATAAGTATGTCTTCGATTCGATTATAATAGATAACCTATTTCATGTATAATGTATTATGTAAATATTTAGGTAAATATTATATAGAATATGTTAAAATTACTGATATTTCAAAATTTAGAAATATTAAAGATTGAATTAAAATTATTATTTATGAGGGTAGTAGTAGGTGGGTAGGTGGTAGGTAGTGGGTAATATTTCTCTAGTTAAATAACTGATCACCAAGTTATATGGCTATTATTTATTTAGGCGTTAAATTGTTTGTAATGAAAAATAAAACATACCTAATTTAAATGCAAATAGACAGTACTTTATTTTAAATGTATTGTCTCAAACTCAAACCTAAAATCCTTGATAATTATTTCTATAGACTTTGTACAACGAACAAGTTTATATTTTTGTTAGGGTTGGATGAAAGATATTGTAACATTCAAAACTGTTCGTTTATTCAACAAACACAAAAGTCCTGAAATAAAAAATGGATATTTCAAAAATACAAGCTCATGTAGCGTATAAAAATGTAAATAAATGGATATTTACTGCAAAATAGTCTTTTCACGTTAGCGAAGCTCCTATTACAAAAATATAATATTATATTATACAAAAACAAATGAAATAAAGAAGGAACTGGTTAGAAAAAAATAAGAGGAAATAGACACTACATTGTGTCCTCTCTGGATAATGACATAAGTATACATACGAGTACATCACTATCGTTCCTATACGTTTTTAACGTTTTCCATAAAATAATTATTATAATATAAAAATTAGAAGCCTTGAAAATGAGAAAAAATGCATGCACGCCGTCCTTCGCAAAACAAATTTGACGAATGAAAACAAAAAATAAAAGCATAGACTTTCTTATTTTAAAATTGGAAGAAAAATTAAAATCCGCCTCGTTTTGGAGGAGGAAACAGAGAAATAAGAAAACTAGGAAGTGATGATTTTGTCTGTTTTGCATAAGTAAAAAGAAGTTGCCTCTTTCGCAATTTATGACTCTTTCATTGGTGCAACGCAACATCAATAGATTTCTATAAAACCTATTGTTCAAATTTGTTACCGACCGCGTTTTCTCTTAAGCGCAATATTTGTGGTCATTTGATTTTTACCATAATTTCATTAACAAGGTTTTTTTATAGAACAGTAAAACGAATATGCATTTACATTATATATTGTCAAAAGGTAAAACAGAGAAAAATAAATATTAGATACAATCTATTTTTTTATTAAATTATCAACATAAAAATATTATTTTTTTGTAACTATTCTTATATTCTTTCATGTTTACATTATTCTCTTTTTTTATTGAGTTATAAGCTGGCGTTTCACGACAATTTCACTCTGGTATAAGTGAAGACACAGCCTCGGACGATAAGTCTAGAAAGCGGAAACAATTTTCAGTCTTGTTACGTTATTGTCTAGCGGTCAAGTCGTTTGTGTAAAATTATCGAAAGCCACAATTTTCAATCTCAACGGAACAGAATTGGTGGTTAGTCCGGCACAGTAACATCTGCGCAAATTGCTTTCCTATATATTCATGAATGAAAGATATTAACCATACAATAGTTGAACCGGGTTTAGACTTTAACTATTGCATTGCATATGCAGGACATTAAAATGTAATACAGAATATTATTAAAGCTAGTTGAGTTTGTTGGCGGAGTTTGTTGTTGAGTTATTCTCTGTTACAATAATATTTTCAAATAAGATGGTAGTTTTGACATAGAAAGTTAACTTAGGATTTTTTTACTATTCAAAGGAGGATTCTTACAACACATTCGTGTTGACGACTATCCAAATGAATTATTCTTTGTCACTGTTAGCCGTTATAAATTCTTATACAGTTATATTATTATTCAATGACGTTCTTTTAATTCTTTCCCAGGTATTTGTGGATATGGATGTGTTTTATACTCCACCAGTCGTTCCAGAAAATGCCCAAAGGACCGAACCATTGGTACCTGTCGTACATATAAATACCGGTGGATCTCTTAGGGGATCACGTACTTCATTGCACAGTTCAGGACCATCTTCTCCCCATGAATTGAACGAGGCTGCAGCTCTGATACCCGATGCTCAAATGGATAAGTCTCTCGTCAATTTAGAGAAAAATATAGCCAACCTTGAGCGGTCAATCAAGAATAAGGAAACTGTAATTGAAATCGATTCTGGTGATGAGACTAGAACCATGAATTTTAAAACGGCTGGGAAGCGATTTTTGAGGTATGTAATTAATTGCAGAAAGATAAATTCATACATTAAATTATGTTTACTTATGCGTACGTTCATTTTTTTAGTTATTTAAAAAAATACATTTCAAAATCGATTTTAATTCGTATAATTAGGTCAAATTTGGATTTAAAAAAAGACAATCAGCTGCTTCTGGCTCGATGCTCTTACACGTGCTCCTACAATATGTCCTTTTTATTTATTTTTAACACTATTATTATGACACTCTTGTTGACAAAATAGTTCACATACAGAAAATGGTTTATCCTAGACTTAGTGAAGGCTATATAAAGATAATTAAAAATAAACTATTTTACGTCGCAGTTACCTAATTGTTTATACCGTGGTAGTCCTAGGCCGGTATGATGTCAGTTATCATCATTGCATTCTTATATCAGCACAATAGCTGATATAACAGGGTAGTAAGATCATTAAATGTTGCTCATTCAGGATATTTCATTGAGACTGTATAAAAACACGATTATTAACTTTAACTTAAATTAATTTTTTTAAACATTAAATGCTAAGATTAATTTAAACATTATATGCTAAGCATTGATATAGTGATGCTAATTCATAAATAGCTTACGAATAAATAGATAACAAAAACAATACCTCATTGAAATTACATTGAATACCGATTAAAAAAAATTGTAACTTGTATATGTATTTACAGTATTCCACGTGTTTTACTTTATTTATTTATTTAAAAAGTTCGATAAAATCTACTGCTAGGTAACCTTTATTTATCCTGTGCAAAGAAAAAAACTCCCGATAAGATCATGTCGATTTCATCTACCTATGTATTTATATTATATGTTCATTATATTGTGTACAAGTTGTTACAGAAATATGGAAACCATTCGTTAAATATCTACGCTTATCAGAATTCTAAAAGCGTCTGTAGCCGCTGGCAGGATACAAATGAGGCTTGTTTATATTTTGTATGAAAAATTGCTTGTTTATGACATTAATTATGTTATTTTCGTAAGGAAGAGCGGATAATATCTAGTTTCTTACCTACGTTTCGAAAGGGATAAAAAGCAGTAAAAAGGATATGTACATGAACCTCATAAAATAAGTTTAGTTTTATCTATCCTTCCATAGATCCATTCAACCGAAAAACGTCCATTGCTGGACATAGGTCTCCCCCAAAGATATCCACGATGACCGGTATTGCGCTACCCGCATCCAGCAGATTCCCGCGACCTTTACCAATACGTCGGTCTACCTTGTGAGCGACCTACCAACGCTACGTCTTCCGCTGCGTGGTCACCATTCGACCGTTGGCCCCATCGGGCATCGGTTCTGCGAGCAATGTGCCCAGCCCATGGTCACTTAAGTTTAGTAATTTTTTGGGCAATGTCGGTCGTTTTGGTTCTTCTGGGGATCTCCTCATTTCTGATTCCATCACGCAGTGAAACTCCAAGCATAGCCATCTCCATTGCTCTTTGAGCGCAACTCTGAGCTTTCTTATAAGGTCCATTGTGAGCGTCCACGTTTCAGTGACGTATGTCATCTCTGGCAACACACACTGGTTGAAGACTTTCATCTTGAGACACTGCCGTATTTCGCACGAGAAGATTCTGTGTAGCTTCCCAAACGCGAACCAGTCGATTTAGATTCGACGATTGACCTTTTCTCGAAGTTGGATCTACCTAAGTGGATTATATATTTAATTTTAATTTTATAATTGCCCATAACTAATTACATGTATTCGATAATAACATATTTGGATTGTACGGAAACGTAGTAAAAAACAGTAGTGACGTGTGAAATAGGAGAAACTGGCGTTGGGTATGCGTTAATTATTCCAGATAGACCAGTAACTTCAAAAATTCCTTTTTTTTTAGTTTCGTAGGCGCGTATCCCGCTGGTTTTCATAATGAATCTTTTCAGTTTATTACTTTTGGACGCTGACTAGATGTGTACCTGTAATCGTCCTCGCGTGTAAACATGATATTTCTTGGAATGTTGCCTTTTTCACCAAATATAAAATCGTTGGAGAACATAGAAGAATTTAAAAAATTGATAGTGACACAAATTTATGAAACTTTAAGAACCAAAGATCGAGAAAGTAAAGAAAGCATTTTGAGCACGATATTTATAGGTTACAAATAATTTAATACAATTTATTAGACAGTTTAAAGTGGTCTACTACGAGCCAGGCATTTACGCCAGTTTCATTTATTTTCCTATTGTCAAGTTTAACCATGTATTTGAGGGATTAAAGTTATACAAATGTTAAAAATTTGTGCAAAAACTAAAATTATAATAAAAAATTAAAATATATATTCCTTTTTATAAAAAAAACTTCAGAAACAATTCTTATCTTTATAAGGCAGTTATGTCAAAATAAAACTATAGCATAAATTTTCAATAATAAGAAGTTTGAAATTTTTTCACAGGCGCGGCTTTTCCATTGGTCCTGAAAAAGTAATGACAACGTCCGAGAACGAACAGAAAAGGAGTTCGACATTCAAAACCGTTCGTAATCTGATGAAGATCGGCAGATATCGGTCACGTGAGAGGCTTCGTGATGAAGAACAGGGGCTTCTGCTAGATATGCCGGGGCCGTCGACAAAACCGAATCGATCATTGAGCCAAACATCACTTTCATCCGATGAATTTCCACCACCAAGGAAGACACCCGCAACTCCTAGGAATAGGAGAATGTAAGTCGTTAAATGAAATTGTCATGCCCAACAGATGATTCGTCCAGATATGATATTTCGATGAGAATTTTCTGTTTTTAACTAGGCGAGTAAAACGCTAAATTAAAGTATTAGATAACGTAATAAAACAGTATTAACCCCTTGAGCACTAACATGGCGTTTACGCCAGCTTTCCATTGTTTTCTTATTGTCTCATTGTTATGGGTAATCGACATATTAACGAATGTCATCATGAACGTCACATTAACAACGAATAACTTTAAACGACATAAATGGACAACAAGCACTTTTGCTTAGTTAAACTCTAACTCAAAATCAGTGTAACACCTTATTCTAATTAGACCATGAAAAGACACTTATGAACGTTAAAACACTCCACCAACTGTCCAAGATACTGAGAAGATTTTATAAGAAAATCAAACGCCTTCATTATTCACACAACCCATTCATACCTTCTTCGCCCTCCCTACATCTTTATAGCCATCCGTATTTGTTGATTATAATCTACATTAGTGGATGTACACAGAGAAATGCTCCGAGTATTTCATGTTATTCTTTACGTAATTAATCATTACATAATAAAACTTTTTGAAAGTAAAACGTATGTTCATCAAATCAGTAATATGCTTCGTCACTTTGTTGTAGAATCCTTACAAGAAACTTTACTTAAATCAACACGTATTAAGTTTTTAACGTTACATTGAAACAGGAAACTTAATGTGCTGAATTCCAAAAATTACTTCTCTAATGATTCCAAGAGTCATATTTCTTAAAGAATACGTACATGAAAAATAAATAATAAGATTTGCAAGTTTTTTTTTAATATGTAATTTGCCAAACGATCATTACATTTTTATTTTATTAATTAAATAATAAAGTAACATGCTACATTTGCAGAATACAATGCAAGATAATTAGAACATTTTCAATTTAAATTGATAAACTAGTATTTTCCTATTTGATACACGTTGAACGTTATTACGAACGTTACCCACAAAATGTAAATATCAACTAGCAATTATCTCCCTACTCTTACGCCATTTTCATTTGGGGTCAGTGCAACATATTTTCCTCTTCCATTTCTCTCTATTTACATTAATCTTCGCATGCTCTCCTTTTATAAGCATATCATCTTTCCTATAATCCGTCGATATTCTCTTTGGACTTCCCCTTCTCATATAACTGTCTACATTCATATCCAATACTATTCTTACAACATCCTCTTCCTCCTTCATCCGCATCACATGCCCAAATACTAACTAATATTATCAATATTTTTGTAAGAGGTGTGAAAGTATTTTTTATGTTTTAATTCTCATTTTACTTTTGTAGACTAAATATGATAGACACAGCCGGGCCAGGAGCTCTTAAAGCAGCTGATTTTCAAGTTTGTATTACAATCATAGAAGCTCGCCAGCTAACCGGCTTAAATATGGACCCAGTAGTGAGCGTTCAAGTTGGAGAGATCCGTAAATTTACCAGCGTAAAGGAAAGCACCAACTGCCCGTATTTCAATGAGGTATGTTTCAAAGTCTACTAAATGTTACGAATTGTTTTGAAGGGAAAAAAAGATACAACTTTCAAATTGTATTACTATTTACATTACTTAGAGTCAGTTTAAGAAAATATTTTTAAATGTTGAAATTTAATCTGTTTATATATTGTTCACAGTATTTCGTCTTCGATTTTCACATGCCACCAATAATGCTATTTGACAAAATTATTACCTTGTCGGTAAGTAGATACAGTTTATTTTCATATATTATTTAATATGTGATATAATGTGCAGAGCAACGCGAATAGTTTACCTTTATATCGTAAGGGGCCATTTAAGTACTACTTAAGCGATATTTTTGATCCCCTCTCTCCCTTGTAAGCAATAGTATGCAATGCTCTTTTTATATAAATAAAATAAATAAAAAAGCCTTTAATTCTATTACAATGTAATAAAATATTGGATTATTAGTAGTCGCCTCAGTGGCTAGCGTCATCCAGTGACATCTACATCTTTCCAAGAAAATATCTCACCACCTCTTTCTTTTTTTATCTATCAGCGTCCACTCCATAACTTTTTTGAACCACCTTGTATTATCTAATTTGCATATGTATCCTGCCCATTTCCATTTGATTTCCCTTATTCAATTTTCTTACATCAGTTATATTTTTTAATCTTATATTTTTAATACTTACTCTATCACTTAACCCCTCGAGCACTAACCTGGCGTTTACGCCAGCTTTTCATTGTTTTCCTATAGTCTCATTTTTATGGGTACTCGACACATTAAATTAAATCCCAAGATAATTCTTTCCATTTTTCTCTGGCACGTATATATTTTTTCTTCGTCTTGTTTTCTGAGCGATCATGTTTGGCAGCTATAGGCAGAATAAATAAATAAGTGAATTTTGATTACGTAAACATCATTCAGAACCTTGAATGGCCCCTAATATGATGCCTATGTTTATATTCACTTAATTCGTAATTAATAAATCACATTAAAATATTACCGCTGTTTCAAACTTCGCTATAGCTTTGAAGCATAGTTTAGAATGTTTATTCTGTTTTCTTTTTATAATTTTTATATTGTAATATATTGTTGTTTGGCTTTTAACCAATTAATTATAATTAATGTTTTCGGGTTAAGACTTATCGTTTAATTATCACCTGTAATCTTGTATATCTTCCGCGGAAAACCGGGAAAAGCACCTGAAAATCATTTCCTCTTATGTAAATATGAAATCACTCTGGTTAAGTACAAACGTATTCGATTTTTTTTAAACATTCTATTTTAATTTTTAAAGTTAGAATTATGTAAAGAGTTTTCATTACTTATAAACTTTTTCAATATTGCAACGTACTCACTCAGAAGTGCATTTACTTATCTCTTTGGAATTAATTCTGAATGAAAGAAATGTAATTCAGAAATCTAATGTAATATAATGTAGTTCAGATAAAATGTAAAGAAATGTAATGTAATTCAGTGCATTAACAGCTTTGTCAAAGCATAATGATTCAGTTTAAATACATCGAAGTTTTCGTGATGTCATCTTTCATGGTCAAATTGTTTTGTAATGTAAATTCAAAAGTATAATCTTCACGACATTGATGAAGATGTTTCGAATTGATGCAGACATTTTACATTTTTATTTCTAATCTTCTATGAAGCTTATGCACTTTACAATAATAGTATTTCATGGGGACACAATTAAAGATTAAAGTAATTCGTATTAAATCGATAAAAGTATTCCTTTTCCACAAATTAAGCTTATTTGTGAAGTATACAAAGTATTGTAATTCTAATCTTATCAAACTGTAAAAAAAATAATTTTGTTCTTATTAGGAACATAAAATTGGAAAATTTGATGAGCAATGACTGTCGTAAAACTGATATATAAAAAAATAGCTAATGAAGGCAAACGACGTTACTATAAGACATCTCGTTGTTAACATGGGGCTAGAACTCCTTTCCGAACTTGTTTTATTAGAGTCCGATTACATTAAGTTTAATGTGTTTAGCAAACATTGTCAAATACATAAACATGAGTTGAAATAGTCATTGGTAATGCTAGAAAATAAATTTTAGCCATACCTATTCTGTAATGTAAAATTAACATTTGTTGGACCCTTCCAACGGCTCCAACCCGTACTAATAACAAGCAAGACAAACACATTAAACATAATGTTGAAACCTCAACAAATACGAATTATTAAAGAGGTTATGATAACCTTCATACTTCTCAAATTAATTGACCTCTTGGAATTAGTTGATACCTACTATCTTCAAAACTATAAGGTAAAATTAACAAAAATAAATTTTAATATTAGGAAAAACATATTTATAATCATACTTTATAAATAGTAATCGAATGAAAAGTTCAGCATTCATACCACAGAGTATGTTATTCACTCAATGCGTCGCTCATACCGAAGTGAATTACATATACTTTACTTTATATACATAGTTATCGAGACTCCCTTTAGTGTTTTAAATTTCTTGGTACATATAATTCATTTATTTATTTGGAGTACTATTCTGTACGTAATATCGTAACAAGAGAAACTTCTGTATAGGTAATTATTGTATAGAGTAGAATTGTTCTGATAAAACAGTTTTCTATTTATTAAAAAGTGCATTATTTTATAACTTCTGAATGGACGAACTTGCTCCTGAATGGTATGACAGGGAGCAACATTAATTTACATACATTATAACGGGGTATTTTTCTGTAATTGAGTTAGTCAATAGCTAACCTCTTCAAGTTAAAAATCATCACCACTCAGTATAAACCCCACAACAACATTTCAAATTAGATTTTCTTTCAGCGCTCACTTCTTTGTCATAATACGTAATATTGAATGAAGTTGTAGTAGTAATTGTAGTTTGTAGAAATTCTAAATTTATCCTTTAAAATTAGATAATATAATAAACTGCACTAAAATAGTTGTTATGCACTTTAATGTGTTTATTATCTTAAAGAGTATGAACGGATATTGAATTATACTTGCAGTAAATTATGTTGTTGTACGAGAGTTACGGGAAGTTGTATAATATCATTATCTAGACGTTTCAGATTTCTCCGTAATACCAAATACTATACGGCTATAAGTTATTTAAAAAAGTGAAACATTTCATTTATCTTCTTTAAAATTTATATTTCTTCTTCAGTATAAAAACAACATAGGGCCTAAAATTCATATGGTAAAGGTGAAAATTTAATAAGTTTAGAATCACATTATACAATATGTTACTTGTGGTTTTTGTTTCAATGAATAAAACAACAAATAAATAAATAAATATTGATTTTTTTAACGATACTTAATTATATCATGGCATGTAGGCTGGCATGACAGGGACGACTGACGATGGATAACCGGCCTGTCGCCAGTCGCCACTGTTTCTGGATTGCATTCTGCTTACCGTCAGGCATAAAGCCGTCACTTTGCCGAGCTATTATAAAAACAAAATTATAGGAATAATCAAAGGGCATTATGGTTACGATATTATAAATAGGTAGATAGAGAAGTATAGACCAATGACTCGGCGACGGCATGCAAAATTACTTTTGTTACAGATTCTGCAATCTCGAAACATTCTGCGTGCTAACAAACTTCTTGGAAACTTCAAGCTAGATATCGCCACTGTGTGGAGCCAGCCTGGTACGTTTCTAGAGCTTAAACTTTACTTAATTATACTTTTTTTATAATATACCTAGTTGTTTACTTTTGGTCTTTTGATCATCGTAAACGCTGCCTCCATAGGTTCTAAATAAATAAACAAAGTTTATTTGATTAAGAAACTCAATATCATTCAGTATAATTTTTTTCAGCTTGGCCTTGTCGGTACTTTTATCTATCAACCATAAATTATGAATAAAATTAAATCAGTTAATCATAGAAATTGCTACAGACTGTTAAATGAAATAAACACAATATAAAGTGTTGTTTATTTGAAATTCTAGTTTGCTAATTGGCTTGATAAATATTTTAATTTACAAATCCATCAAAAAATGTATTATTAAAATTATTTTTATTTACGCTTTACTGTTTATGTTTTAAATTTATTCTTTTATCTGTGTAAAATGTACTCTTATTGAATAATATGAAAGTAACATAATTTATCTATGGTAATAGTCACACTGTTAATTAGTTTCTTTATTTTGTTATCTACTAACTAAATTTGCGCTCAAATATTTCCTGAATAAATACAGGTTAATTTTTGAGGAAAAAATAAGGACTTTTAAAGTATCTTTTGTCAAGGATTTCAAGTTCCTTGGCCGAACAATAACCGATAGTGTTATTAACGTTATAAAGTTTAGTAAATGTACCTTGCGTGAAATATTATAAAGAGTAATTATTGATTTATGTTTAACCTCAAACTCGGACATCGAATCAAAGTGAATAGTTATAACCATTGAATCAACACGACAGCTAACGTCTACTCAACGGTGTCATTGTGCCATGATAAAATATAACCACTGAAACAAAAGGAATGAGGATGGTCTCAACTTAGCTTGATACATTTCCGTTGCTCACAACAAAAATATTTATAATTATCAATTGTGTGAAATATTTTTATGAAAAATTTGCTATGAAATAATGTTGGAGAAAAAGTATTTTCGTATATAGTATATAGAAACTTGTATGTAATTAAATCTCTTTGGCTACTTGGTACTATTTCCAACTGGCTGGTTTTGGTGACATTAAAAACCATTTCAAAAAAGAAACAAATTAGTAAAATGTTGTTTCCAGCTACTTTTCATTTGTTTTCTTTCTGTCAAAATGAGTGAATCTAATTCGATACATTTATAAAATTATATTACAATACTTAAACATAATGAATCGTGTACTTATTTGCGATTTTTTATTGAGACGTAAAGAAACCAAACCGTTCGTTCGCAATAAGATGATGCTGTGTGTATGGCGGGATTGGAAGGGCATTGTTCATTATGAGATTTCACCGCCGAAACATTGATTCGGATTTCTACTGCCAACAATTAATGAGATTAAAGCAAGAAATTGGGAGAAAGTGGCCGGAAATGGTGAACAGAAAGAGTGTGGTCTTTCATAACGATAACACTAGGCCACACACATCTTTACCCACTCAGCAAAAATTAAAAGAGTTTGACTGATGTATGTTGATCTGACATGACAGAAAGATATCGAACAAAATTCCACATATATACTGTAATTAAATTTAAATAGATTTTGGAAAAAAATATCTTGAGTTTTCATATAAAATGCGAAGAAACTTTTTCCCCAACCAAATATATTGTCATATATTTGACGTGTTTATGATGTTGTCCTAAGTAAGACTACGTTAACAATTAATACTTAAAATTAATAATAAGAAATGAGAAAAAGTTATTTAAAAATGAAAATTAATTAACCTTACAAATATAATAGGGCGATTTTTTTAAACCTTATCAACTTTAATAATAATATAAAATTATTATACTTTATACGTGACCTTGTATTGAATAATAAAGGCGATGGTAGAAGTTATTACGAATTCCATAACAGCTCGTATTAATCACACAAGACCGAGGTCCCAGAGCCACACAAAACTCAGTTCTGTAAATTAAAATATTCATAGCGTAACTCAAACAGAACAGCATCTTTAATGTATCACCCTTTAAACACAAGAGTAAAATGACCTAAAAATAGTAAACTTTAATCTACTATTTCATAAAAGCATTTTTTTTTTTGTGAAAATATAGACTTTTCTTTCCTACATAACAAGCGTTTATATATTTCTCGAAAATAAATATCATAGATTTCCAGTTCTGCAAATGTATTTTACTCCGCTTAATTTATTACAAACAACAGATAAAATTAATAACATAATCGAAAATAATACGTAAACCGAAAAAAAGCAGCTAGAAATGTGCTATTCCTTTCTCTCAACACGAATCTTACAGCTTATAGAATAGAATAGACGTATAGCGTGACGTCATGTCATACCATCATGACATCTTGCTCAAAGTGATCCCTCTCTAGGATGAAATTAAAACTTGTAAGTTCCTCATTTTTGATCACATTTTTAATGAGTACAAAAAACAATCCGTAAACATCTATTTTATCATTTCGCAGTCAACTTTCAAAAAATAGACATGCTTGTCATTGGATACCTAATTTATACATAAGATACTTTATTTCTTAGTTCTTCTTCTTTATATCAAATACATAATTTGTGTAAATTTTCAATCTCTAATACATAGTCAAAATTAAGCTATTTTACACCTTTTTATTCATCACTTATTTAGAGGCTTATTGCCTGCAATAAAGTATCGTGGAGCTTTCATAAACGCTCTGGTCCTCAATATTCTCTCACGTACATGCTAACACCTATTTTCCTATATTTAATTTATTTTAAATACAAAACTTATAATTTGCACGTTTCCTTAAGTATTAGTTTTAATAGAATATTTTAACCCCTTGAGCATTTACCTGGCGTTTACGCCAGTTTTCCATTGTTTTCTTATTGCCTTCATATTGTCTTATTTTTATGGGTACTCGACACATTAATGATGTTATCGAAACTCGTTAACAGTATTTACTATTTTTTGTGCAACGTGATTAAAATCCTTTTGAAGGTTTCATGAAAACATGTTGTACAGTTAGTTCTACATCATAAGAATAATTTGTTGTCAATATTTTATACTTCAAGCTCGGATAGTTTATGTTGTTCGATAATCGGATTTTATACTGACTCGCTCTATACTTTAATATTAGTTAATAGCAACTACCTCCTGTCTACTTCGAAACTCTTTAATATTGCAAATTCTTAAGTAAGTGCTCATCAATATTAAAAATTCCTGAAAGTAGACGTTTCTTACAGCTTTACCTTTTTTTCAATTTATCTTGTAACTTTTTACTGGTCGTATAGTTGTATGTACCTCTGGTAAGATAAAAACTAATGTCTTTGATTTATCTATGATAAAATAATATTACAAGTAATTTAATTAAGGTAATTAAACTATTATCATTGTTATTCGCTTAATCAGTAAATACAATTTAATTATTTTTTACTGTACTGTATAGGATCAGTGCTTTGGCTACAATCTCATCTGATGTTAGGTGACAGGGTGGTATACACACTAAGCCTAGAGGTACCGGTTCTCAAGTGATACTGCCGGAACACACCTATTGGCATTTAGCGACAGGTTCTCAAACTTGAGGGTGTTAACAACCCAAGCGAGAATTATTAGAAAATTCCCTTCGACCATGTTATGGTCTCTCATGATGTTTTTCTTCACCGAAAGCTCAGGCTGATTTTTAGAGTTTAATATGTGGGCTCGAACCCGCGTCCATTCATGCGGAATCCAACCCCAATACCAACTGAGTTATCGTCGCTTCAAATTAAATACGTTACGCACATATAGCATTAAACTATTATAGCTATATCAAAGTTATTATAGGTAAGTGGATCTGAAAACTCTAGTTTGCGTCTTTGTATTTTCAATTTACTTCATTAGTACTTCATACTTGATAAAAATTTGGAATCGAATTTTAAACATCAAAACAGTATTTGATATATTAGAAAATAAAATAACAATTAGTGGGGACTGTTAGTACTGAAAACTTAAAGCAATTACGAATACCAGTGCTCGTTTGTGATCGAAATTCGACCATAACTCATTAGAGTAAATGGTTTCTTTTACAAAAGGGTAATAATTAATTTTCATCGCATTTTCTTGTCAATCGCTTAAAGTAAAACCTTCTTAAAAGTAACCATTTTGCTTACGCGTAAATAAATGTCAAGTATGACAATGACACGTCATTGATAATGCATTGGTAATCATTAAAATCATGTATGTGTGGTGTGTGTGTGTCAAATACATGGTAATGTGTGTAATGTTTTTTTTATTGATTTAATGTATTTTTATGCATAATTTTAAAAAAATATTAGCATTCTGCACTCCTTCTCTATATAAACTATAAGTGTTTGAAATTTGAAACAACCCTGTCCGCGCATTTTTCGTAAAAAGGGGTACAAGATTTTTACTGCACGTATTAATAAATACATTTACTATTATTTTGTTTTTCCTTGACGCTAATATGAGTTATAAAATGCGAAATCTGAAAAGGTATTTGAACTTTTTAAGAAATAAATTATGAAATTTAAAATGGGAACTATACTCAATACCACTGAACTATATGTTTACTATATATGCTATGTTCCGAATGTACTGGAATATTTTATTTTGAGTATACCTATACTTTTGCAATTTCTTATTGCAATTAGTTTTATAGATAATCTCACATGTATCAAAATCTATTGACACATCTTGACAATAAGTATCTAATCTTGTATAAAATTGTCAATTTTTCGCAATCAGTGTTGGAGAAGACTGAATGAAATATACACTCTCTCCAATGTAATATATTCACATTATATCAAAATTAAAAGAAACTCAAACATAACGACATCATGTGCACACTATTTTAGTCGTACAAGATTACTTACATACAATTACAAAACAATAAAACATCAAATTAAATTCTTGTGTTATTTTCATCTAGCTATAATAATTATGACATTTACATAAGTTTTTCATTAAATAAATAAAAAATATGCCCGTAATAAATACTATTAAAATTATCCACAAGTTTATCTCTAAATTACCTTCTTTAATTCACTGTATATTATCTGATTCACCCAGCATGTTCTTCTATCTTTTAGTCTCTGACACATACTTTTTCAGACTCCCGAAAGCAGACTGAGTGGGCCTGGCTTGGAGATTTATTTAGGTGACAAGCTGATAAGTATATCTCATTAGAATTTTGCTTGCTGTCACGTGTAAGCTAGTTTTATTTTTAGTTACAGTGCTACGCTAAATAACATTACAGAACACGAATATGGTTATTATCTTTAATCTTGTTTGGTTAATGGTTTCACCACACAACAGGCGAGTCGGGGGACGCCAGCGCGATTTAACTGGCGATGATTCTACAGAAGATATCGCGTCGACGCGAGACAAGCGCGAGCTCTTCTATACTAATAAATAAAATTGAAGTGTCTGTTTGTAATCTCAATTTTTTTTTACTGTTTAGTTATGAATGTATAATCCCATATCTATAACAAAAATTCGATTATTTAAATTTTTGTCTTTTTGTTCCGGATAATCTCCGGAAGAGTTGGGCTGATTTTGATAAGCCATTTTTTGATAGATAACTTAGGTTATTATTATTTTTCGAAAAAAAAAAAAAAAACTCATGAAATTGTGATTAAAATCCGATTCATTGCACAGTTTTTTCGGTGTTTAAATTCGTAAGAAGTAACTTTACTTTCTGTTGGTACCGAAAATAATGTCGGAAAAATTATTAGGGTTCCGGATTTTAAAAAATCCAATAAATTGGAAAAAAGACGATTCAGTGGTAAACTTCACGGGTAAATGCTTCAATATATGAGAAATAATTTTGCTAGAAATAGTTTTAGGAAAATAATTAGGGTTCCGTATAAAAAATGAAAACTCATGAATTTCATGAGTTACAAACAAAAAACGATATAATGGACAGCACCATCAAAACATTATTTTACAATGATTATTTAAATAGTATATTACGCAGCGACGAATATATGAAACGCGGGCAAAGCCTCGGGTACACAACTAGTTATTAATATACAGATACACCCAAATACATATTGTATAATTTAAAAAATACTCATGACAAGTATAATTTTATTTCTTTATTTATAAATTGTAATTCTACATAAATCCAAATAACAATTACAAATAATAAATAAAACCTTTTCATAATTATAATTTTATACTATCGACATTTCTACAATTTAGTTTTATCAAATATTTACACATCGATACGCGGTATAAGAATATCACATGACATTTACATAAATGGTTACTTGAGTAACAAATTTTGTTACGATCCACGTCGCCGTTTTTAAACGCTTTCTCTTTACACATTTTATTTAGTTGATGTAGTTAGACAAGGACAAGCGTAAATCATTAATGAAAATTAGAAGAAAAACGATTTCCATATTTTTCTTAATAATACTAGAGCAAAAAAGGTATCAGGTTAAATAACAAAGGAGAAAAAGGTACATAATTGTTTCATATTTGCCATTTATATATAGACATTTATTCTTAATTTATAAAGTTATTCAAAAAATATAAAAGTTGTTTGTAGTACAAATAATAATAACTTTATTGACCATAAATATTTACAAAATTCAGCAATACTCTGTTACCTAAACTAGGCTACGCTTGTATCTTAGGTTCCAGACCCATCTTTACAGTGACTTAATATGGCAACAATTGGATTATTTGGTATATTCTAATTTAAGCATAATTCCTTAAACTATACTATAACGATTATGACAAAATTATGTGTGTGGTTGTGGTTATGTGTGTGAAATATATGTGTGGGTGGGTGTGTGTGTTGTGTGATATTTTTTTATTCTTCTATGAATTACTTACAGAAATATCTCTTATGATTTTTTAAATTTGCTTTCGATATATATAAACTCCTCACACAAGTTGTAACTTTAAGGTTTTAACAAATAAAAAAAAAATCTTTTTAACTTTGTAATTATTGAATTTTGATATTTTTAACTTGCTAGCTTTAAACATACGCCTTGCAAAGTAATTAAATGAAATAAAATTGTGAAAGAAAGTTCATTAAATAAATAAAATAATAAGAATTTTTAGTGGCGGGTTATGTAACCTCTGTTATATAATATTTTTTATCTAACAAACCTTAAACTAATAGTACATGGGTAAAACGTGATGGAATATCTAAAGAATATTTTATTTAATAATAAAGTTCACTTGTATATTGTACGCAACATTGTATAATGTGTATCTACTATACTTTATTTAATAATTTTAATTTTCACTTTACCTATACCAAGAATCCCGGTATTCTCTCGTATATATAAAAGATAATAATTCTTTTCAAAAAGGGTTTAGGTCCTTTAGTTTATCATAATTAGGAAAAGTGGACGAAATCAAAGCCAAACATGCATTGAAACTACAAATAAGAAGAAACGGAAAAGGAAAGTCTGAAATTGGGTAAAGTTATATATGTCATATTTAGTTCTCTAAATTTAAGAATAAATGTTTAATTTAAATAGCTTTACCAAGAACTCGTTCTGAAGTAATATAGAACATTAAAAAACATATTTTCACCTAAACACATTTTCTGTACAGTTTCTTAATATTACTTTCAACTTATCACTATCGTATTCAATATTTCGGTTGTTTTATTAATTCTAATTCTCATAAAATATATTTTAAATCTATTATTCATAAATATTGCACCTTGTAGTGCTGGCGAATACTGCAGCGAAATTTCTGCATTGCGAACTATATAATAGATGATGTCCAGAATTACAGTAAAATTATTTTAGAACAGTAGTTTTGTTAACATCCTAGTATGTTATTAATGTAATTTTTTTTTATGATTTAAGAGATTTTGTACCATTATCTAAATATGATCCCGCTTTGGCCAAAATCTGTCGATATTAACCTTCTTGTTGTTCGACGTTAGGATTCTCGAAGGTAAATTAAACACTCTTAAAACACGTATACCGTACATAAAATAATCCATTTTAGGTTTTCAAACCCTGTTTCATACTAATAACAACTGATATATTGTTAACATTTTAGATAAATAGGCTTTTCTATTTATTTCTACGTGCCATAATCATTTACAAAATAAAATATGTTCTGGACAAATTTAAAATAATCATTTAGTTACAAGATAAGGTGGTGACTTATATATTCAAATTTTGCATAGCAATTCTTAATAAGATCAGAAATAACTAATATTATATTATATATTATGTAATACTTAAGTGTGAGCAGTTAACAATTGAATATATACGAGTATATTAAAAATAATATTCAATTACAATTTATCCTCTCTGTAAGCTATATTAGATGTCTAGGCGCGAGGACAATTGGATTAAATTTAGGTTAATAAATTAATAATAAAACGAAATGAAAATAATTTAGTATATTTAAAAAATATCTAAAAAAAATACAACGAATAAAAACCTGGCCAGCAAAGAAACTGGTCCCGTATCAAAGTTTGTTGAACAGTACGCCTGTATCGGTCATAGTAATTTTCCGATAGTCCATGATATTCGCTTGCCTCATCTAAAAGTTTAAACGGTACAATGTTTATAATTTTGCCGAATCTTTTATGACCCATCAATTTAATTTCAATTTAATTCAAGATTGGTTGAAATATCGTTTTGTGATCCATTGCTACGTTCAATGTAAATGAATTATAAATTGCAAATCTCTTAATATGTCGATTACCCATCACAATGAGACAATAGTAAAGCAGTGAAAAGCTGGCGTAAACGCCAGGTTAGTACTCAAGGGGTTAATAATTTTTTCACTCAAATAAATAGTGACGTGCATCCACTCACTCTCGACCCCTTTTTCTTAATGACATCCCAATTATATTCCTTATCGACGTTCATAATTTCTTCTCAATGAATCCATTAAAAACTCATGTGCGATTCGCAGAGCTCTCGCGTACGATATAATATAAAATTGACAGTTGACATGAATAGAAATTAATAGGAATCCTTCGGGTTTTATTAATTAATTAAATACAATGATGATATATAAATTATAATTATATAATAAATATTACAAAAACAAATTATATTATAACCAATCATTAAAATCTATATTTTTGGCCTCACAGATACATATAATGGAATCTATTCAAGCAAAATTTAGTACCGTTAAAAACACTACTTTCGTATGCGTATTTCATTTTTATTTTAAAGGGGATACAATTAATAATAACAATAATAAAATTTATTTTATTTATCTAGAATAATTCATATCTGCTTACCATTAAAATGTTGATCTATACATTTATTCTAATCATATCAAAAAATTAATTATAAAAATAATTTTATAAATTTAAAGTTTATTCTCATATTGTTTACAATCTTAAAATAAACCCTTTTTTCATCGAGGAAGACTTGTAAAAACTATTGCTAAGGATATTTTCATTTTACTGAGACTACGGATTATTGTCATAGAAAGCACAATTACTAAACAGTTTTTATTAATTATTTATTAGTTTTGAATTCATCTTGAATGTTGTAAGAAGCACTTAGTGAATCATGTAGGTACTTATTATATTTTTATAAATGTTAATTATTACAGAAGCTGATCACTTATATTTGACATCAACCTTTATAATCAAATATTATCGGTATCTAAAAACATGTTGATAAAATAACAACACAATGTGTGATATGTGTTTATAATGAGTCGCTTAATAATTAATCGCTGACAAAACAATTGTCTTTTTCACGGTCATTTGTCGGCAGATCGTCAATTTTATCATAAATGGGCACTTCTTACCGATCCTGATGACATCGCAGCTGGTCCCAAGGGATATTTGAAGTGTGACATTAGTGTCATTGGAAAAGGTGACACTATTAAGATTCCACCTAAAAGTGAAAAAGATGAAGATGACATAGAAGCGTAAGTAAAAAATTAAAACCACAAAACACAAGAATAATTTATTCCGAAAAATATTACGATATAAATTCTTCCTTATTTTTTACTACCAGCTAATGTTATGTTATTAATAGAGTTCTAAATTCATGAATCTAAATTAAACCTACAATATAATAAATGTACCCATTCTAATTTATTATTGAAATACATTTTGATTTCTTTTTATAAAGTATAGGCTCAGTGCTTTGACCACAATCTCTTCTGATGTTAAGTGACGATGTGTCCGGGATGGTAAACACACTAACCCAAGATGTACTGGTTCTCAAGCGATGCTGCCGGAACACACCTGTTGGTATTTGTCGAGAAATTGTCTATCTTGATGGTGATAGCTACCCAGTTGGGCATTACTTAAAAATAATGCCCATGGTTTTCTCACGATGTTTTTACCTTCACCGATAATAATTAATATATTATTGGGTTGATACATCAAATCAATAGGAGGAAAAAAAAACACATTACTTTTAGATCCACCCTGAAATTTAATATACGGTGGCCCTGCACGAGCACGAGCGTAATAACAACCTCCGGGGAGAGAAAGATGGAAAACAATTTTACCCTTATTTCACGTTATTCGTAACGATCATATATTGTTATCTTATTATTCGTTTATTACTTGTGGGCGTAGTTTTGGTTTTGCTATGAATTTTATATATCAAGGTCAAACTTAGTAAGAGCAACAAATTCATTCGAAAAGTGAAGTACAAAGAACCCATATAAATAACAGCATACGGATATTTTGTGAAAAATATTTAGAAATTTGATGATCCAGTTGCTTTTATTGGATGATATGTATAATAAATACTAGTGTTGTAAACATCAGTTTTGCGAGGGGTGGAGGATCGTATGACTCATCCTTCCTTGCCCCCCCCCCCCCCCACATACTAAATTGTACACGTCGAATTGACAAATCTATTATAAATATACAATTTACGAAAGCTTAAAATTAATTAACAACTTTCTTTTTAAAAAGTCTAAATATTGGAATCAGAAATAAGTAGAGGTATTCAAAATAATGTCGAAAATTGAGAGAAAATTAATAATTCTTCTAAACCCCACCGACAATTCAGGCCGTAGACATAATTTATTTCTAAATATAAGATTTATACGTGTATGTTTGTGATCAGCAACCTGTTACTACCGGATGGTGTTCCGATCGACCGCCAGCGCGCCAGATATATCGTGAAGATTCACAAGGCTGATGGTTTGCCAAAAATGAACTACTCTATATTGGCAAATGTTAAAAAAGCTTTTACTGGAGAGAACCAAGACTTGGTCGATCCTTACGTACAAGTATCATTTGCAGGCATGACGGTAAGTTTTATATTACAAAGGCGTTGTTACTTAAAATCTTGAAAACTGTGATGAAACAGATGTATTACATCAAGTTTTAAGTTATATATTTTAGTGTAAATCTAATATAAAGGAGCTCTAATGTTTTTTAATGTACTCTAGAGGAGTCTTCGTTTTTGATTAATACGTGTTACTTATGATGTGTGGGAGTTTAATTTGAATATTTAAATCAGATTTTATATGAACTTCGCATCACACACTCTTTGACTACCCAAACCATATACAATACTGATAGCTTTTCAACTTGAGAATATTAGTTACATGAATATTAAAAAAAATTCTGCCATCATACAATAGTTTTACCTCTTCTGAAGATTCAGGCGAGATGATTCTGTGTAGCATACCAAACGCGGCCCACCCGAGTTAGATTCGATGATTTTTCAGTTTGTGATTTATCCCAGGTATATATAACTGTCAACAACTTCGAGCGTAGAGTCACTGATTTTTATAGGAGTCGCCAGAACATGGACATTACAAGTAATATTGACTTGTCCATTTTCGTTTTAAGGTAGGTCAGCGAGTATCGTATTTAGGTTTTTTTTTCTAACATAGCTAATGCTGTTGACCGGAGGGGCCTTTATAGCTTCACCGAACATTGGGGGCGAGTGCTGAAGGTACTACTGAGTGTGAAAACTCCCGCGGAATTTTGATCCAAGCTAATCCCTATATTTTTTATTTAACATATTATAAAAAAAGGTTATTTACAGGACCTATATACCTGCGTGTTATGTGCAGGAGTGTGTATGCAGTGTTGTGCGTGTAATGTTTGATGCATGGGCAGTGTCAATGTATCGCGCTGGTAGCGGCATCAAGAGTCTCCCCAGTTAAGGAACGGAGCACATCTTGGGCCGCCACAAGAGAGGGACCCGGAGAGTGTGCGGGAACGGCGGTTTCGCCGGCGTGGGCGCTGACACGCAAATGATCGATGTTTATAAGGAAAGATCCTAATTTTGCAAGTGATTTTATCGTCGCGGTCGATTAAAATATTACGCGAACGCCGCCGTTTGTTGACAGCGTGTCGGACTGGCGAGTACAAGACGGGTCGGACTGGCGGGTACGAGAAGGGTCGTATTATGAGGGGGTTCGGGTGTGTATCTGTGCGTTTGAAGAAGGCGCGACAGTGGGTTTTGAGAACGGATCTAATGGTGGGCAGGTTCAGATCTCTGTGTAAATCCACATTTCTCTGGAACCATTTGGCACCTGCAGCTTTCCTTACAAAGCAATTCTGAATCCTTTGTAAGGCGTGCATCTGAGATCTCCTAATATGACCGAAGGCGGGTGCGCAGTACGTGATGATGGGTCTGACCATCAGTTTGTACAGGGTAATTTTATGGCGTAGGGGCATTTTGCTCTTGGTGTTGTAGAGTGGGTATTGACAGCCTAGCACCATGGTGGACTGGCGCTTGACTTTCTAAATGTGGGCTTTGAAAGTCAGTTGGGCGTTTAGTTGAACTCCTAGGTACCTCACTTCAATGCTATAAGGGATTTGTACCTGCGTACTGGATGGGTCTGGGAGGATTTTTGCTAACCACACGGTCTCTATTGAATAGGATTGGGGTACTCTTACTCGGGTTTATCGCGATACGACACTTGAAGTACCAAAAGCTGAGATCGTCGACGGCTCTTTGGATGTATTTTAGGAGAAGATTTTTCCTACGATGGGCATAATATATAACTGTGTCATTCGCGTATAGACCTAACTGAACTCTTTCGAGTTCTGGGAGGTCTGCTAGGTAGAGATTGAAGAAGACAGGCGCCAAAATGGAACCTTGAGGGACTGCTGCGTGTATCGGGTGGGCTATAGACAGAGCGTTCTCTACTCTATAGCGGAAACTACGATCAGTGAGGTAGTTGTGTACGATGCGACCTAGAGTGTCGGGGATACCTAACCTAACCTAGTTACTTTGTAGACAAGGCCTCTGTGCCAGACCTTGTCGAATGCTTTGGCCACGTCTAAGAAGACTGCGAGCATGTGCCAGGGTTTATTAAATTTCGGATGATTGAAGTTAGAGAGAATGTATTCCGTGAGGCGGTGAACTTGATGCACACAGGAGTATCTGGCTCGGAAGCCAAACTGATGGGATGGCAAGACATTTTTGTCCTCTATCACCTCTATGTGACGGTTCATAAGGACCCGCTCATAGAGTTTTCCCAACGTGTTGAGAAGACTGATGAACTTTCTGGGCTTAAGACCCTTAATGGCGATCACCACCTCGTCATAGGTGACAGGTGAAAGGGGGATAACCGGAGTAAGAGCAACTAAGTCCTTCACTGTCATTCGATAACAGAGATGTGGGTGATATCAATGTTATCGGCTACTGGGGCGCATTGCTGCTCAAGGCTATCAGCTAAGCACTCGGCTTTTTCGATATCGTCAATTGCGGGTTGAAGACCCTGCGTATTTCTGTCCAAGGGAGCATGCTAATGATGGTACGGTCCATCTTCATGGATCGTACGAGCTTCCAGTACGCGAGGTGGGAAGGTTTCAGCTTTTCTAGGAGGGTGTCCCACCTGGTTTTACGGATTTGATCGATGCTGTTTTTCACCGCTCTATGTAAAAAAGGCAAGCGCACACGATTTTCCTCGGTCAGATACGTGTCGTGGGCGAGGGTCGCTGTGTCCTTTTGATTGAGCTGGATTCTCACGTCATCAGGGAGTACGGAGCGGCGAACGATCGCCGCTTGAACCTATTTCGAGGTCTCCGCGATGCCGATCTTGAGATGCTCAAACAAAACATCGTTCGCGAGGCCCGCGTCCTCAGACGTATCCAGTACATTTGGGATTCTATCGAGAGAGAGGGTGGACGGATGGTCCTTTAAATAACGGCTGATTTTGTAATAGTCCGAGACTTTTACAACTGGCGGGCTAGCATTAGAGCCATCCGTATAACTCTAAATGAGTGGTGGTCGTTGTCAAGTTCAGGTACGACTTGTATGAGACGCACAGGAAGCGAGACTCCTTTCATTAAAGCAAAGTTTAGAACTGACGGGTGGCAGTTCGCTTGCAAGTGGGTGGGCTTTAGGGGCGCGATGACCTCAAAGTCGAGTTTCGGTACTAAGCGCATAAGTTCTCTCCCATTGGGAGTGACGTACGAGCTGTTCCAAAATGTGTGCCCGCAATTAATATAATGACAGATATAAAATAGAATAATAATGACAGAGTCGCTTAAGGTGAAAAGCGTCTCTAGATCTAACCTTAAGGGTACTTTATTGGAAGTAAGGTATGCAGAAACAACTACGAATGACTGATGGCCAGTCATACCAATTCTGCATACTGAAACTTCCATATTGGTGAGCTTCGGAGCTTCTAACGGTGAGCAATACAGAGACCGTTTATAATAAATAAGAGTACCACCGCCCCTTTCAGGGGTTCTATCATTTCTAACTATATTGTAGTTCGCAATCCCGAGATTACGAGTACTTGGTTTCAAAAAGGGCTTCTGGACGAGAAATACGTCTATTTGACGATCGCGATTAAATCATGCTGCGTAGCAAGTTTCCGAGCGGTAAATAATGAGGAGAAAGACCGCGTGGCTTGGTCTTAGCCATTTATTACCGGTGGGAGGTAGCGCGTACCAGCCCTTGGAGGGTCATGGCGATGGCGGGAAATCGAGTGATGGCATCCAACTCGGTGTTTCCAAAGCCGTTGTTCAACAAAGCGTTGAACGCGACTACGTCCTGCACGTCATGAACGCGCAAGAGGAAGTGGATCCGGTCTAAGCCGGTGGAGTTGGCCTGAGAAGCCTGAGAGGGGGGGTGGAAGCCTGACGCGGTTGTGCCTTGGCTTGGGGCCTAGGGACCCACGGAGCCAGAGGGGCATTCGCGAGCCGGGGGCAGACGGACGGGTCAGCACCGCTGTAGGCGCTGCGGACGTGGTCGCGGTGGTGTATTGATTTTTTGTGGGGATAGCGGAGAATACCGGTTCTCCGTGCTGACATTAATAACCTCCGCTGAGCGCGAAAGGCGTAAGGTGACCGCGAGCGGGACCGGGAACGCGAACGAGACCTGCAGTCCGAAAAACACGAGATTTAGGTTTTCTGTGGTCTCAGCCGTGACTACAGCAAAGCGGATGTGCTTTCAAATACGTATTGTATTATTTCAGGGCAATACATCGATACGAAAAAATTGTTATAATCCAAACTGGAATGAGCAAATCATGTTCACTGAAATGTTTCCCCCATTGTGCTCGCGAATCAAGATACAACTTAGAGATGATGATCCCGTCCATCCCAATATAATCGGGACACACTTTATAGATTTAAAAAGTATTTCCAATGATGGTGAGAAAGGTAACTGAATATATTATTCCATTACATTATATATACAATCTATTATACGTAATAAACATTGACGAAAGACAATTGTTTAGAATGAAACTACTAACTCCAATCAATAGAGGCCTTAATTTTAAATCACTAATTTAAAATCATTTTATCTTTAGATACCATGAAAGCAAAAAGTGTATAACTAGCAAATCTTCCTGGTATTTTTTAATAACCGTAGTCTAAGTCTATAATTATAAAATATTAATTATTTATCATATCATGTTTCATGGCATCCACGGAATATGGGACTATGTACAAGTCAATAATTATCAAAACTATTTTATCCAAATTAGCATATTTTATATCATAACAAAACTTTATATAAAACATAAAAATTAAGCACTAGGTTTCTAAATTTATAAAATATGTTCAATAGGTTTTTTACCAACATTTGGCCCGGCGTATATATATCTCTATGGATCCACCCGAGATTACAGTTTGATAGATCAGCACTCGAGCCTCAACATGGGTATGGGTGAAGGCGTGTCCTACAGAGCAAGGTTTGACATTATCCTTACTTGACTTGTAGACATTTGTAAAGTAACTTTAAACAAACATAACATAAAAAGCGATTTTCGAATTTTTGTCAATTTCTTTCCATTTACAAATAATATACAAAACATTCATATTATTTAAAGAAAACAATAAAACCACAAATGAACATTTTTTTAATTATTAAACGTCTTAAATGGAAATCGTTTGATTTTGCAGGCTTCTTGTGTCCATTCAAACGGAAATCACTGAAAACAGTGAATGTCCAGCTTCAGAGGTAGAAATAGAACCGATAATACCGGTAAACGAAGCCACTCTTGAAAAATGCGAAGAGTTCTTTCTCTTCTCGACAATATTCGAGGCTAACATGATCGATAAAAGCCTTGTTGACAAGCAATTGCAATTCGAACTTAGCATTGGTAATTCAGGCAACTGCCTTGACGGTCATAACGAAACTGTAAAAAGACCATCAGAGTTGGAATCTATTGAATTATGTAAGCAAAACAATTTTTTATTTAACTATTATTTTAAATATTATTTTTCATTAGAATAATTTATTTAAAATGATGTGGCTTTTTTCATTTAACAGCCTTGAAATGTGAAATTTATGTTTTAAGATTTAGTTATTAGAATATGGTTAATTACTCGTATATATTTGTGTTGATAGTTCGGTTAGTAAACTCCTTTCCATGTCAACATTTTAATTATTTTATTACAATCTCTCGTATATGTCTAAGTCCAAGGAATCCAAAAATATATATTGTTGTCAAAAGTAATCTTCTAAAATCGATCTTCATTTATTTAAATCCATTCAAGACTCAATGATACAGTACAATACTTACTGACCAGCAAAGAATTTATGATATTTTCTTTTTGATGGATTTATTGACAAGTCAAAAATGTTTTACCTCAGGTTCCTTTCTTAGTCACAATAATTTTAATACACATAAAGATCAGGGTCGACAATTTATGAAACAAAAAAAAAATAATCGTAAGATGACCCATTGCAAAAGGAAGAGAATATAACAAAAATGAAAGGAATAATAATTTAAGGCCGATCTGAGGTTGGGAAGTGGAGAGGGTGATGTTTTAAGGGTAAAAAACGTTTTATCTCGAATTCCAACAAAACTGCAAGCCCTATGAAAAAAAGTTAAATGGCAACGTTATAGGCAATAAAATGATCTACCTACAACTTTTGTATTTACACTTTTTTCATATAACCTCAAAGTTTATTTGAAAAATTGAAATAACCATGTTTTTGGTTTTTTATCTTTTACAAATATTGTTTTTTCCACGAAATTTGGGTGAAAACTTACCTTGTTATGTCCTGAACACAATGTAATTTTTTTGATTGAAAATTTTTTTTTCACCTTATTTTAACTTAATATCGTAAAAAAATCCTAATTTTCAATCGAAAATTCTCAGGTTAAAATATCTGCTTCAAAAAAAAAAGTCGCTAGCCTTTATGTTCGTTGAAATCTCTTCTTTCTGATGATGTAATAACAATATACATTACTCTGTTTCTCAGAAAATGCAAAAAGACGAAAAAACTTTTTTTTATTACGTATTTTGAGCTATTCATTAAAATTTACGCTTTAATTACTCAAAATACGTAAGATTCCATGTTACATTGATAAACAAATAAATCGAATTTTTCCCCCTAGGACTTGTAGTTTTTTGGCGGAAATCGAGATTAACCGTTTTTTTACCCTTAAAACCTCACCCCCTCCACTTCCTGACCTCAGATCGACAGTAAATTCTTTTTTCTTTCATTTCTGTTATATTCTCTTCCTTTTGCAATGGGTTTCACGCTACTATATTTTTTTTTCACTTTTTACCATTCTCAAAGTATTCGGCACTGGTAATAATAATAATAATAATGGTACTTTAATATAATCTATAAATCGATGTGAAAAATATAGTACAATGTAATTTTATGTAATATCATTAACTATATCAATATATTTTATTCTCGATAGTTCTTCCATCAATTTCGTTTAAATATTTCTTTTATTTAAGGTGATAGAAATGTAGATATCGGTTACTGGCAGAGTACTACTCCACCATCTAAAGCGATGTCAAGTGACAAAACGTACTATTACTTACCATACTGGGACTACAAGCATTGTATGCAAGTGCGCAGTATTTGGCCTGACCATCGCCGGCGCATGTATAACTCTAATCTAATAGATAATATCGTGGAGAAATTCGTAAGTAGATGAAAATCTAAAATGGTCCCTTACTTACACGCCCAAATATCAAGATCTGATTTCTGACTCGTTACTGTAACAGATAAAAAGGTAGTACCATCGGATATAAAAAGAAGTATAATGATTGTAAACAAATGTAATTTTGATCTACCGATGGCTATGATTTAAAATAATGTAATATGTTTTTTTCCTGTGAAAATTATTAAATAAATAAATTATGGTTCAAAAATACCGGTAATAAGTAAAAACCCCATTTTGGTGTTTAAACGTGAAAAATTTGGCTAACATTTCTCATATTAAGTGTCCGAAGTATCCGAAGCATACGAGGAAATAGGGAGAAAAGTAACCAATGTTCAGAATATATCTTAAGCGTGCACAAACTTGAGACAAGCCCAAACTTGAGATCGATGGATGGCGTTCAAAATTATTTGTATACATTTGTTTGACAAAATCCGCGAACATAGAAACGGAAATAGATAGATCTAGATCCAAAAAGTGGCTACGCTAAAGCTCACCAGAGGTTATTCAGCTTCAAATAATTATTATTATGTATTCAAAATAAAATTATTTTTAGTAATTATTTATTCCTGCCATCCATTTTGATCTCACTTAACATCTTCTTATATATCACCAAGCTAACAATGCAACACGTATTAAAATATAATAATTTAAAAAAATCTTATAATATAAAGGTACATCAGGCTTTAACCAAGAATTAAACTTTGTACAAATTTATTCAAGAGTGATTAATGGTTCCAACACACAGCCGACGGGTCGTGAACACAATGCGACGTTTCTACATAATTATAAGACATCACGTCCGCGCGAGCTATTCAATGGTTTCGCCTCACAGCGGGCAGGTTGGGACGCCAGGGCGCTTTTACTATAGAAGAGATCGCACACGGCTCGCACTCAGCTCACGTCGACGCTGTCTTCTATAGAAACGTCGCGCTGGCATCCAAACACGCCTGCTATGTAGCGAAACCATAAACGCGACCTCTTCTATAGTAAAATCGCGCTGAGAGTCCGACACCCCCGCAGTGCGTCGAAACTATAAATTAAAAAAATTGTGAGATTTTATTATGATTATGTATAACTCATAATGTAAATTGAACAAGCATAGTAAAGATAGGTACCTAATTTTATTTTTGTGTATTTCTACAATGTTATTCTACTAAATTCTAAAATATTATTATTTTGCGGTACTTAACACCCAAAACTTAATATAAACAAATACTAAACTACATTAAACGAGAAATATGTATTTTCGATGATCATCAGGAAGAAAGTTTATCCGAGGCTCAAGCTGCAATTGATAATGATATAAATACTGATAATAACAGCGTGATGATTCTTAAATCTGCTTTAGAAGCTGCAAGCAATGCTTGCGCTACTTATGTGCGTCACATGAGCAAAGCACCGCCCATTGGAAATACCAAACTTGACCGAGAAAGGCAGAAGATGTGTTTGTTTGAAATCGTAAGTTGAACAGTTTTACATTAACATTTTTTTATTTATAAACTAATAAATAATGAAACATGAAAAAATGTTAAAATACGTTTCAGGATCAATTGAAAACATTAACAAAAAACTTGAAAGCTTTGGTTACAAAGCATTCAATAAAGGATCGTATACGAACAGCCTACAATTATTTAAATAAACTAAAGACTTTATGTGAAGATGTAAGTCACAATTCTATCATTTATATTTCAAATACATATATACTTTAACATATCTATTAGCGCCTATGTTCTATTTGTTATGCTAAATTAATTATTTCCACAGGCCAAACAGTAAGGAATCGAGACGTCAACTGTAATCAATCAGTTACTTTTCATCAACAGACCGATTCTAGTCTCAGATCACGTCTTGCATCTAATTTATTAGTTAGACGCTTTTACAAAAAAAAAACTTTCTGTTACTTACTAATTGTCTCAGTGAAAATATTGACGACCCTGGATAATAATCATTTGATTCTTGGGATTTTAGGCTCAACACACACTACCGGATGTTTTCTTGTGGCTCGTCAGTAACGGAAAACGTTTGGCTTATCAGAGGATTCCCGCTAGACATCTTATCTATTCAGATATTCCAGATGAATGTGGCAAATATTGTGGCAAGCTGCATACAATTTTCTTAAAAGTAATATTAAATTAAATAAATTACTTATTAATGCGTTTATTGAAGTACGTAACAGTAATACTCTTCAAACATTTTATATTTCAGTGGCCTGGTAAAAAAGCCACTAAACCGAGCGGCTGGGCAATACCAGCTAAAGTGACCGTTTACCTTTGGCTAGGACATTTGCAAGATAAAAAGCACTACGTTGACACTTTACCTCCAGGTTATGAACTTGGAACAGAATTGAAAAATGTTGAAAAACTGCGCTCGAATGCACCACAATCCATATTTTATCTACAGAAACATGTAAGTAATAAATAAAAATCCATCGAGAAGTATAGTTTTTTTATTATCCTTTGAAGTGATATCTTCTTTGGCTGCGCCGTACGATATTTGGTAGAGGCAAAACTTATGGGTTCACTTCACCGACATACTAATATCACGTGTTGCGTTAATCTGGTTATTTAGTAAAATGAATAATAAAAACTAGTATTTATTTTCGAATATTTCCAATATTGGTATGATAATATTTGCATTGAAATTTTTGTTTACTATTTAGTTTTCTAATATTTAATCTCTGTAATACATCATGCAATGAGTATTTCATTGTGGTTTGGAAATTATCTTACCTGCGGGGTAAATAGATTTCTAGATGTGTGATGATATAGTATTTTAACGTGGATTTAAAAATTCTATAACAGTTATTTCATAGTTTTGAGTTTTCGCTTCTATCGGTAGTCCTCATTACTATTTTAATACAATTGTCTTGTTCATTGGTTAATCAAAAACATAGTTAATATTGATTTAAATAATCAATAAACATTTGGAAACGACAATATTTTAAAGGATATATATTACTTTTTGTCAATTATCTCATAGTAAAATTTAATTAACGTAAAATTAACTAATAATTTTCAAACTGTAGTTAAATTATTAAACAACAGGTGAGAGTTTTTTTTTTTATATAGTGTTAAATTATTTACAAAAATACGTACCTCTTCGATGTTTTAATACCTTGTTCTATTAATGAATTGTAAATTTGTTAAGGTTTTACAAATGATCTCACGTTATTAAAAGAGAAATATGAAAACTGTGATTAGTCAATACTTGATATTATAATTAAATGGTAAAATTTTAACAGAATTTTATTATTTATTCTTAAAAATATTGGAATAGGAATAGTTATAAAAAAGGTGATCGTCTTTTTAAACCTAGCCTAGCTTAATATACAATAAATAGTTAAACAAGTAATGTTTTTTTTATCAAAATTTTTGTATTTATACTATTTTTATATTACAGAATTTTCAATTACGCGCATATATTTTTCAAGCTAGATCCTTGATAGGTTCTGATTCGTCAGGATTGTCAGATCCATTTGCTCGAATCATTGTTGGAGACAGCACAGCATCTACTCAAGTTATTGATGAAACTTTAAGTCCTACATGGGATGAACTGCTCGTGAGAGATGACATAACTTTATACAGTACCATTGAACAAATCAAAGCGAATCCACCAACAATCATCATTGAAATATTTGACCAGGATAAAGTTGGAAAATCGGAATTCATTGGGCGTACTTTAGCCAAACCTCGTATTAAAGCACTAGAAGATACCTTTGATAGATCTAGCCCTCCATCACTAGAATGGCATGAAGTCATAAGAGGGGATGACAGAGCTGGCGAACTTTTAGCCGCATTTGAACTTTTGGAGACCTCAAAGAAATGTGATGAGATCGTGCAACTTCCAGATTTACCAACCCCAAGAGAACCAAATGGTAAACCTCCAATTGATCCCAATAAAGGCCCGATTCTTCCTGTACCACAAGAAATAAGACCAACTCTGTCCAAATATCGCATTGAAGTTTTATTCTGGGGCTTACGTGACCTGAAGCGTATACATTTACTTACTGTTGATAAACCAAGGGTAGATATAGAATGTGCGGGAAATATTTTATATTCGACAGTTATTCAAAACGCTAAACGAAATCCAAATTTCGCAAATCCCATTAAATTTGTAGATGTCGAACTTCCTGACCAAGATTTATATCGCCCACCTTTGACAATTCGTGTCGTTGACTGTCGTAGCTTTGGCAGAGTTACTCTAGTCGGAACACATACAATAAATTCTATTCATAAATATATTTATACTCCCATGAGTAAGAGAGAGAGGAATATTGAAGAACGAAAAAAATCGATAATTCCATTGCAAAATATTGATTTACGAGCAAATTGCATTATTCAAGATGATCTAATTACTATAGAAAATGAAAAGGAAAATTGTCCGTTACTATTACGTAATAGTCGCGGTAATGTATCATATGGTTCTGGAGTTAAGCGACCTACTGGAAAAATGACCAGGAATGATCAAATAAAAAAAGAGGAGAGCAAGCACTGATACATTACTAGATGATAATGACAGTAGCAAGGACTGGTGGACGAAATATTTTGCATCTGTTGAGTCAATGATTGAAGAAGAAAAAGAAGCCAAAAAAGAAAGGCAAGGCTATCTTCAGACATCTCAAATTTCATACATCGATGAAACTCGATCACCACGAGAAGAAGTACATTCACCGCGATCTGAGCGTGAGCATATTAAACGTCGTCAACAAGTTTCACCGAAATCTAAAGTGAGTCCACCAATATCAAAGAAAAATGAAATACCGACCTCGGCACTGACAAAAGTTCGTATACAACATTATTTCCGCATACATTTATTTACTCCAACTTTACCAATCCATCTCTAATTCTTTTCTTTTGTTCAGATATATCCCCATGAGCTAGAAGCTGTTACTGAATACGAAGAATTTAAGGAATGGCTTCATGCGTTCGATCTCTATAGGGGAAAGAAGACTGGAGACGATTCAGATGATGAAAATAGAATAGTAGGATCATTCAAGGTATAATTTTACCTGTTTGTAAATATAGTATTTTTTAAATTAAAAACCTTATTTCTCTAATTGTATTACTTAAAAATAAATACCATTTATTTTTAAGGGAGCCATAAAAGTATATAAATGGCCAATACCAAAGGGTATCGATGATCACACAGTGATGGGGTTCGATCCGAACTATGGATTTTTCCAAGGTGTCCCGAATAATGAACCGATACACGTTCTTGTCAGAGTATATATCGTCAAGGCAACTGATCTTCACCCAATGGATATGAATGGTAAAGCGGATCCTTATATCGTCCTTAGTTTGGGAACAAAAAGAATCAGTGATAAGGAGAATTATGTCTCGAAACAGTTAAATCCAGTATTTGGTAAATGCTTTGAAATAGAAGCAACATTCCCACAGGATTCCATGTTGTCAATTCAAGTACTAGATTGGGATTTACTCGGATCTGATGATTTGATTGGTGAAACTAAAATTGATCTTGAGAATCGTTTTTACAGCCGCCATAGAGCCACATGCGGTTTACCTGCCAGATATGAAGAGTAAGTTTTTTTTTTAAACATAATATACAAAAATAATGTTATTTCTATTTAAGCAAATGACTAACTTCTACTTAATCTCAATTGATAGACAAGGCTACAACAAATGGCGCGATGCTTTAAAGCCAACTCAGATATTAGCTAAACTATGCAAAGATGGAAAACTGGATCCACCAATATATGAATATGGGCGTGTAAAAATAGGCAAATCAATTTTTAATATGCCTGTGGAAGACAAAGAATTATTCAACAATCCAGAAAGTATTGATGAGCAAATGGCATTATTAGTGCTCCATCGTTGGCAAGAAGTACCACGTGTTGGAACTTATCTTGTTAGGGAACACGTGGAAACTAGATCTTTATATAATCCCAACAAACCTGGTATGAAATGAACATTAATGTTTTTTTCTTATAAGTATGTATATCAAAAGAAATGGTATTGAAATGAGCTATTAACAATGTTTGTAACTTATGATGATAGAATTGTAATATCGCTTGCACCAATCCACATTACCAACCAAAAGCTTCGGACTGGGATAGACCAAATTCAGTAACATTAGTTGGAGACTGATACATTGTAATGGAACCTTCCACGCCGATAGCTAAATTGGTTATACATATACCACTTTCTTGAAGTATTTTATTTTACACGGGATAGGCTAAGTGTTAAGTGACGATGTGGTCCAAGATGGTAAACACACTAAGCCTAGAAGTACTGGTTTTTCAAGTGTTTATGGTGGAACAAACCTATTGTTATTTGACGACAGGTATTCAGACTTGATGGTGGTAGCTACACAGATGGGCATCATTAGAAAATGCCCTACCACCATGCTCCTCACGATGTTTTTTTTTCACCGAAAGCTCAGGCCGATTTTTGAGTTGGATAGGTGGGATCGAAATGACACGGAATCCGGCCGCACTACCCGCTGCGCCAGCATCGCTTCAAAATATTCAAACTTCTTAATTATTTTTATTAAAGGTATTGAACAAGGTCGTTTAGAGTTGTGGGTAGATATGTTCCCCATGGATATGCCTTTACCGGGACCACCATTGGACATTTCACCACGTAAGCCAAAATCCTATGAAATGAGAGTTATTATATGGAATACAGATGATGTGGTTCTAGAGGATGACGCATTTTTTTCCGGTGAGAAGATGTCAGATATTTATGTTAAAGGGTAAGTAATAAAATGGTAACGAATAATATCTGAAAATTACCACTTGTCATATATTATTTATAATAGAGTATACACGTATGATATAGTATATTATATAGTTTACGTTCTACAGAAATAAGCACATTATTAATTATTTAGTACAAATCATACATTACATATTTTTTCAGGCACATGATATTTCACAGATTAATTTTAATTTCTTCTGTATGTAGGTATTATCAGAAATTTGATTTATATGTATTCCTTGAACTAGATTAAGTGTATACTTTTATTTTATTTATGTATTTGTTCCTACCAGTTATTTAACTATATATACACAGTTTTAATTGTATGAAAAATACAAAGGGTTCCCTTATTCCAACCAGCAATTTCTTCTAGGCTACCTTTGCATGGATTTGTTTTAAGAAATTACAGGAAGTTGTCTATAACGAAAATAATATGTACATATATGTATAGACATAGAAATATGTATAAGGTAAAAATAATTTAATTATTTTTCATCGATTGCACTTGTTTTATAACACGAGGAAGAGCATGACATAAACGGACCGCCATAACTATATTTATTAATCAAGAAAATTTGTGGAATGTTTCAAGAGTAAGGTTTTTCGAATACCGCAGATAACTAGCTGTAATTCTTACTAAATGTTCACTATAATACATTCAAAGAAGCAATCGAAGTAGGTAGTAATAGTAGCTTGAGTCATCTTTTGGAAACATCTTTATTTGCTGTATTAAGTATAAACTACTAGCCATCAGTTGGAGTCCATAATTTTACAGTTTACGCAACCTTTATTTGCAAAATTATAAATTCCAAATCGCACAACATACCACAAATCTTAATTAACACAATAATCTCAAACTTGCATAAACTGCCACTGTTTCATTGCTTTATTTTTTTTAAGACATTGATTGGAATAAATATAACTGAGTTTGATTCTCACTAAGATTACTTTCAGTTAGTTAAAAGGTGGCGACGACTGTCAAAGCACCGATATACATTACCGTTCTCTAACTGGAGAAGGAAATTTCAACTGGCGTTTCATCTATCCATTTGAATATTTGGAGGCCGAAGAAAGAATAGTCATTACTCGCAAAGAGTCCGTGTTCTCGTGGGATGAAACTGAATGCAAAATTCCAGCACGATTGGAGTTACAAGTTTGGGATGCTGATCATTTTTCTGCCGATGACTTCTTGGGTATTATCTTACAGTATCTATTCATATTCTTATTGTTAATTGTAGATATATAAATACTCATCTTTTACCACAATTTTATACGCAGGAGCCCATAACACTCGATCTGAATAGATTTCCGCGTGGAGCGAAATCATCTAAGCATTGCACTTTGGATATGTTACGAAGTGATGGCACTGTACCAATGGTGAATATATTTAAGCAGAAGAGGGTGAAAGGTTGGTGGCCCTTTTATTCAAAAGGAGATTCTGACGAAATGGAACTCACAGGAAAAGTGGAGGCTGAGATACATCTCTTGACAAAAGAAGAAGCAGAAAAAATACCTGCTGGTCTAGGACGAAATGAACCAGATCCTCTCGAAAAACCTAGGTAAATTTAGATCCTAAACTTGTAAGGACATATACCTCATTTTTTTAGAACAGAAGTATAAATAATTGCGTAGAGTTGTTATTGTAGTAGTAAAAAAATTGTGAATACCCATAGTGTAAATTTGGTATCACTGATTCTCAAAATATTATAGGTATAGTGTACAGAAAAAACAGAACTAATAAAAGATAAATAAACTAATAATAATAAAAAAAGATTAAGTCTTTTCTTTTGTTTCAGTCGTCCTGATGCATCATTTATGTGGTTCCTCAATCCGCTGAAGTCAATCCGATACATCGTGTGGCATAATTACAAGTGGACCATAGTGAGGATATTAGGCGTCTTACTGGTAACAATGTTGTTCTTGCTTCTTGTTGGTGCTATACCCGGCTACACTATCAAGAAACTATTGGGAGCTTAAACCATTTTGAGATAGTTATTGTTTTATTTGTAACTTTTGTTACTGTGTTTAATCTGAGTAGTCCCTAAACATAATAAATTATGAACATATTTATTGTGTAACAAACCAACGTAATATAAACATTTGTCGTCAACTGGGCATAAATATGAAATTGTAACTAGGTTATATATCATATATACATACATATATGATCATATACATATATCATCCGGCACAAAATTATTGCGCTTTTGGGTACACCTATATATCTAGTCTGTAACTTGGGCGCGTAAATACTCATATATAATATTTACTTGGCGGAATACATCGCACTTTAAAGCGATATTAGTAAAGTTTTATTAACCATATTATTTCCTAAGTAATATTGATTTATTTAGTATACCTGAAGTCAAAGTACGAACTTGTTTAATGAATAAATAACCATGATACGTTTAAAGTAGATAATTATTAGGCTTTGGAAATTAAGAAAGCACTCAATTATTTTTTATTGTGCATATTCATGATCTTTATTAATGAAGTATTTACCAATAGCAGGTATTTTTTGCAACCACAAGTTAGCGTTATGAATAGCTGTTTTCTTGAAATATAATCATTAAATAAAAAAGTAGTTTTACTATAAATCAATGAAATAAATACTATACATTTACGATTGTATTATTAATTTCATCTTAAATTTTATTCTTTCTTGAACCCTTTTTTATGATTGATCTTGCAGATTTAACATTTTAGTAAGCACCTACCTGCTTAGCATTTTATTTAACTGTTTTAAGGTAGTAGTCTGGTAACTTATGCCTATTTTCAAGACTTCTTTGGAGAGTGGTTTTTATAGGAAAATAAAAATTAATTATCTTGAATATTTAGAGTTTTTTTATTTAAATATTGAAAATACAAAAAAAAAAAATTATTTCAAAAAATTTAATAGTTTATTATTATTATTATCACTCGAAGTTGGAACCTCAAAAAAAGTATACGTGGGTGGCCCGGGTGATTTTGGCTCTTGATGTTATCTGAAATCAAATATTCTTGATTGTTCTTAATCTATAGATATGTCATTCTGGCCGGAACTACTGAAGTTAAATTTCAAGGGTAAATAACAAAATGGCGGACTTTGAAAAAAAGTCCTTTTATTTTAACAAAGAAAGGGTTGTAAAATAAAAAATTAGGGGTGAAAAAAATCGTTAGTACCGACGAGAACTATAAGTGTGTAGAACAGCCTGTTAAAATTTGAAAGCAATCGGTTCAGTAGAAAAAAAGTTAGGACCCGGGCCGTCCAGAAAAACAATGTTTTGAGGAAACTGCGTTTAAGTTCAACAACAACAAATTTTCATAAGTAAACTTATACTTACGTCAATCGTCTATGCCTGGAGCGTATAATGTGCCTTCATCCTCTTCATATGCTCTCATCAATGGCTACTTCAATATCTTCTTCATTTTTTAATTTTTCAGCAGACTTGCTCACAAATGTTACATCTTTTTCAGCAGTGTATTATTACCGTGAAATTTTCGCTTAATGCCTGGATCTCCAGGACTTTTCGTACCACGTAAAAAAAAAATAAATGTATTATATACATTTACAATAACAGAGTCAACCCAGGTATAAAAAATGCGCGCAAACAATAGAAGGGTCCAAGCGGTTGCAGCTGCCGGTCGACCTTAAAGGTTGGACTCCGAGGCGCTCTAGAAAACTCGTTATAACTCCCGAAATATTTCGAATTTCTGTCTGAAATTTTCACAGTATATTCTCAAGACATTGTACTTTCAAATTAAGCAAAAAAAAATTCGATTTTTTGAACCCAAGTTACCAGACTACTACCTTAAATTATTTTCAATCGATCTGTTTATCATATTTATCTATAATAAAAGTAAATACTATCAGTCATATGCGTAAATTTAATTAATCACAGATACGTGTAATGCGTTTACTTTCATAAATGTAATACGTATTTTAAAATAATAAGTGTCTATATACTTACGAGTAATTCTTTTTACTATTAATACTTGTAGTTATGTCCGTGAGTCTTATTAAACCTAATTGTGAGTAATATTTAATAAACAAAGTAACTGTAATGTAGTCAAAACAAAAGAAAGACCAATAGTGTTTTTGCTAGACGCTGAAAACAGACGGTACAATTAATCACGTGACTCTTGAAAAAGTTAATTAGTTACTTAATTTAAAGACAATGATTATTTAAAGTAAACAAATGAAAATAGAAACTTTTTATGAAAATAGATCAGTTTTAATTAAAAGCATCAAAGAAGATTTAACGATAAATAAGAAAGGCTGTTGTAGTTTTTTTAACTTTGAATTTCAGTTTTCTTGCAATAATAATTTTTTTGAAACAATTTCTAGCTATTTGGTCTAGCGTCCAAGAAAACTCTAGTAAGAAACCATTAATAAATTATTGGATCTTTGTAATCAATTTACTACCAATAAATGTGGTCATATCTCTTCATTTTCACAATAATTCGTTACAAAAATTATTTCGAGCGAAGAAACATATTTAAATTGAAAATTTGATATTATCTTAGATTCACTAAGAATATGACAAGCAAGCAGAATGTAGCCTTTATAACGTAATTGTTTTCCATTTATCAGTATCACTGTAACATATGAAACGAATATATGGTTCCTATTTTGTTTTGACTACTGTAGATTAAAATGGTAAGCATAATTATTATTTCCATAAATGTAATCCAATATTTAAATAAAACTTCGTGATAGTAAATAGTGTCGTGTTTCATTTTCCCCTCTTTTAGTTTATAAATGTAGGAAAATAAAAGAAAAAAACATAGTTAATAATAAAATACATTCAATTTTACGACTAATTTTATGACTCAAACTCTGTTAGTGTGGAGGATATCAGTTTTACCGATGAGGACATTGACGATGACGACGTCGAATCCTCCGACGGCGACGTCTAGCACAATAACTTTTTCTTCGTCCTTCCCTAGCATATAACTCTTTAGCCTTCCAATTTTTGTATCTTGATCCTTTTCGCTCCAAAAATCCCAAAGCCGTACAATTATTCAAAATATATTTCACTTTACAACTTAGATCATCTGAACTCTTACCACAATTAGCGCTAAGATGTTGGACAATTTGAGCAAAAGTTGCTCCATCTTTTTTCACTTGAAGATATTTGACAACCTGTCCTTCCAAAGGGATATAAGTTGTAGATTCTACCTTGCCCGCTGTCATTGTAAATATGTAATTAGGAGCATTATAATTTTTAATAAGGTACCGGTATAAAACAAACTTATATCGACGACATTTGCTCTATCGCCTGCCCTTTCACATTGACAAGACGATTATTGACATTTGTACATCGGAGTTTATATACATCACAACATCATTTGTTTAAAAAAAAATATCAATGTAATCTGTATAAAATTAGCAATAACGATATATGGGACATAATGGTGTGGAATACTTTATTTCATTACACGTTACGTAACTACAATTTGTGTTACAAGACAGAATATTCATTCAATAAAAGACTAATAGTTTTATGTTTAAAGAAACATGACGATGAGGTGACTGTGTGGGTGGCCGCTATGATGACAGTTAGGTACCATAGAGGTGAGGATATACTACTAACCGAGGAGGATATACTACTAACCGAGGTGATATACTACTAACCGAGGTGATATACTACTAAAGGGGTGTTTTAAGTTAAAAGGGGGTGTTTTAAGCTAGGGGTAGTTGTTGGGGGGGTTAACATGGAGTGTGACACTGAGGAGTGTGACACTGAGGTTGAGAAGGGGTTGAGGACGTGTGATATGAAGGGGATTAGGGTGTTGAGTGATGAAGCGGAGTATGAGAACCTCAAGGACAGGGATTTTCCTTGGAGGAAGTATGCGGAGTTCTATGAGAAACAGGGGTTGTCCGTGGAGGAGGTGGTTACTAATATTGAGAAGGTTAAGAAGGTGAAGAGCCAGGATTTGGCGATTGGGTGTTTGGAGCCGGGGGAGATTCTTGACAGGGCTGATATGTCTGTCGCATGTTTGGCGGAGATGGAGGGGAAGATGAATTCTGGTGTGGTCAAGGGGTTGAGGCGAATAGCGATGTTTTTGTGGAGGATTTCGGCATTTGCTGTGGATATGTCGGAGCACGCTAGGGAGGTGTACTGGGAGAAAGAGGAGGCGGATAAGAAGATAGAGGAGTTGGAGAAGGAGGTTGCTAGGCTGAAGACGTGGAATCTTGAGAGGGAGACAGAGAAGCTTAGAAAGGGCATGGCTGCGGAGGTCTCGACCGTGGTTATGGGAAAGTTGGAGGGGATGTTTCAGGGGGTTGATCGGAGGTTGGAGGTGTTAGAAAGTCAGGTGGCGGGGGTAACTGGTCGGTTGTCTGTGGGGACAGATGGAATGGTAGAGGGCACTAAGGTGGAAGAGGGGTCTCGGATGAAGGGGGGGAAAAAGAAGGCGGGTAAGAGAGTGGTTGGGAAGAGTGGTGCGGTGAACTCTGCCCCTTCAGGGATGGAGTGGGATTCGCTCCCTGTTGATGGAGGTGATGGGGAAGAAAGGGAGGAAGTTGGCGGAGAGGGTGTGGAGGAGCAATGGACGTTGGTTGAGGAGAGGGGGAAAAGGAGGAAGGTGGTAAGGAGGGGGGAAGTGGCGGCCCCTTCCGAGCCTCAGGGGGATGTGCCGAAGGAGGGAAGAGCTGGGAGGACAAGGCTGAGGCTCCCGTCACCACCGCAGACGGCTGCGGTGGTTATTACACTGCGGCCGGACGCCGTGGGGAGGGGGCTCACCTATGGGCTGATGTACTGGCGGAGAGGTTGCGGAAGGTTATGGCGGAGGTGGCGGTGGTCTCCAGACCGACAAAGCGGGCTGATGTCCGTCTTGTCGGTCTGGAGGACTCGGTTTCGAGGGATGAGGCCATAGCCAGAATTGCGCAGGAGGGGAGCTGTAGAGTGGATGAAGTGAGGGCGGGGCCAGTTCAGGTGTCGGGGAGAGGGGTGAGGACCCTATTTGTGTCGCTCCCGTTGGAGGCGGCCAGGAGGATTGAGGACAAGGGGGGGATTAAGATGGGGTGGAGTGTGACCCAGGTGCATGCACTTGGGGTCAAACCAATGAGGTGTTATAAGTGCATGGGCCTGGGGCACACTCGGGCCATGTGCACGGCGGAGGTGGACAGGGCGGGACAGTGTTTCCGGTGTGGTGCACATGGCCATAAGGCGGGAGAATGCGCGGTGGAAAAGCCTAGGTGTGCGAGGTGTGCGGATGAGGGAAAGGAGGCTGGTCACAGGATGGGGGGAGCGTTCTGCTTCCCCTCGTTCCAAGGTGGGCGCCCTGCGGGTGGAGTCAATATGGTGAGGGCACCTTCTTCTTCCTAGGTATCCCTCTCCTTACTACGTCTTGTTGTTTAAACAAGGCGAGTAAAGGAGAGGGACCTGGCTCTCCTTCTTCTTCAGCGGAGGCGGGTTCCTTCTTCTTTCTTCTTGGCCCGTCTCCGCTCTGTCCCTTTCTTCCCGTTTCTCTTTATTGGGGCAGGAGCATATCCTGTCCCGGAATGTGACCGTTGGGTCAGGCCTCCCTTCGGGGGGGCGGGTGAAGAGGTGGGGTCGAGAATATTCTCCCCCATCCCCATTGGGCCATTGCACGACGAGGCCCGGTGGGTTCGCTGCAGGGGGGCGACGCGGTGACATGCCTTGGCAACCCCGTATCGCCCCCCATCCCAAATGCAGCGGACGGCCCCGGGGGGTTTTAGTGGGTATTTCCGGGCGACTCTCGCCCGGGTGAGTCCCACACTGCACGGAGCTCGTCACTCCGTGCCCCTTATCTAGTGTACTGGGGGACTTTGATCCCCTAAGTACAATAGATAAGGGTAGTGCGTAAATGCATTTCCCCCCGTCAAAAAAAAAAAAAAAAAAAAAAGGTACCATAGAGGTAGGCTGAATCCAGTGGCGTAACTATATGATGGCAAAGCTGAAAAATGCCACAGGCCCGACCCGCGGAACCGCGAGCTCAGAAGAATCCTAACATTTGAAACAAAATTCAGTAAACACTATAAATACAATTAAAGTTCAACACGACAAAATATTTAAACGTGATTACGTGAACGTGAACGTAAAAGTGATTTATTAAAATCAAATTACAACGTGACGATTTTTACTGGGGCCACATCCAATGAATCTGCCACGGTCCTCAGATGGTATAGGTACGCCACTTGCTGAATCTCCGAATCATTTCATTTCTCCGAAGTCATTTTGAAAGGGAGAGGGCGTCAATTGTCTATTGAATAGGTACTATCGTAAGACAAATAAATATATAAATAATTGGGATTGACTTGTTGAATTTGACTTATATATTATCATCTACTACAGGATTATATTATTTAGATGATCTCGCATAAATATTTAATAGTATTGGATCAGGAGTTAATAACCACCTCGGAGTGAAGTTACCCAAATGACTATAAACATACTGTCGTGGGGTGTTTAATTAGTAGCAGTATTAGTATATAATAAAGACCTTAGTCAGTATAGTGCTACGGGTAAACCTGTTCACAGACTGATAAATAGATTTCATTGGAGCACAAACTGCACTGTATCAACCACCAGTGTTCCGTATAGACCAGTGGTCGTCAAGCTGCAACCGTACTCCAATATTTTTGCCCTCTGCGACTTAGCGAACAATTTTGGTAGACAATGACTAAAACTCGAGTTTACAAAAACGAGTTTATGAAGATAACTAAATAGAATAGCTAGAAATACGCAGGATGGAAACATGAATATAGATAGTCAGTAAACGTGTTGTGGGAGAGAGCAACGGCGAACAGCTGCCGAGCTCGCAATTCCGCACTTTTTGGTTGATATTGTTATGATGTTTAAAAAGGCTAAACTAAATTGATGAACTAAAGATTCACTTTTGAAGTTAATGCCTTTGAATATGATACTGGAACCTACACAATAAGATATACCTAAATAAGTACCTTTTTTTTTTTGACGGGGAGAAATGCATTTACGCACTACCCTTATCTATTGTAACCTAAATAAGTACCTAAGGTTTGTATATGTTAAATCGAAAAATAAAACTTCTTTCGAAAAAAAAAAATTTTTTTGACAATTTACATTATGTATTCACATCATTCTCATTATGCTACCTACGTTGTAAATAGAATACTATGCAATTAGGTAGTTGACACCATGAATCAATAATTGCAGTACATAACTTCTCTAAAAACACTTCATTAAAAACCTAATCATTTTCAATTAACTGCAGATTAGATTTTTAGTTACTTTGAAATCAGTGAATTATATTAGAATTAGTTAATTAGATTCTCAGAAATTACTTCATAGGTTGTTATTGCCATGAAAAACTACTATGGAGAATATGCGTTTGACAGCTCTTAAAAATATCTCAATAGATGGTATGAACTAACCAATCTACATAAGTGCGGCACACAGTGGTACCTCACATTGACCTTGACCAGAAAAGTGTGAAATTCACTAGTATGGACGTTCAATTTGACCATTTCCTGCAGTATGGTAAGGCGTTGTCTTACTGGTGACTATTCCGTATTTGTCCAGTAAATATTTTGCTTTATAAATGCAGTACATCTGTCGGAATGGATATAAGCAGGAGCACCAAACATGGAGAATAACTCTTTTAATGACTTTATAACCATCTCAGAAGAATAATTTTCATGCACACACGAAAACTTGAATATTCGTCGATTGGTAAAATGCCTTTTTTGACATTTTAGATGGTATTGGCCCTTTGAAATGTATATTTGAATCGCCGAAATGATTCTGTGACTGTAAAAAAATGTACGTCCAACTTTGGTAAGTCTTGGTTTAATCTATGAGCAAATCGGAGAAATGGCAATCATAGATTTAACGTTTTTCAGTACATGTGAATGCTGTAGCAGATCCAATATAAACGTTGCTGCCAAAGATATCGCGATAATTTTACAGCTACAGTTAGGTTACTAACAGACGTCTTTACCTATATTGCAGGGTGTGCGGCGCACACGGATGCAGGGTTTTAGGGGGCTCCGAGCGACACCTACAAAGGTGCGACTTCGTTCACAAAAACCCTGCGCCCGTGTTATAGCCGACATCGAGCGCGGTAAAGGAGAAATAGCTTCCAGACGTCAGTCAGTTCAAATTGCATCCGAATTATCGTGTGAATATATAATTGTAAGTATTGCATTTTGACCGCGTGCCTACTAAAGGTCGCCAGAATATTGGTTGCACACGGGCGCTACAGGGGCTAGAGCCACCGCTGGTTACCAATAATATTTTTAATCGAGTATTACACTACTTAAAATTATCAACTTATAAAATTGTATTACCTATTTACTAGGATCTAAGACTAAAATGTAACTATAACTACGTATATAGTGGATACAGCCGAACTCGCCGCCGTGTCGAAGTGGAACGTTTCAATCAAGTTATTCTATAATCGTTACTAGAGGTCGCCAAAGCCAAATGACGATTCGTTTAGTTATGAAAAGTTGCCAAGAATTCTATACTAATAAATAAAATTGAAGTATCTTTTTGTAATACCAAAACATCATTTTTTTTACTAAATACATATAAATGTACATGTAAATATATATACGATACCTGTGCCAAAAATACAATTTTTGAAATTTTCTGTCTGTTTCTTCCGGGTAATCTCTGGAACGGCTGGACCGTTTTTACCGGTATTTATTGGTAGACAGCTGATGTTATTTCACGTAACTAATGGTACTTTTAATTTTCGAAAATAATCAGGGAGCCGCGTACAAAAATTCGAAACTTGCGTAAAAAAAGAAATAAAATCCGATTCCATGCACAGTTTTACGAGCAATTGCTTGAATTTATGAGAAATATTTTTTACTTTATCTTAGTCTTAATAAAAGTATCAGGATTCCGTATAAAAAAAAATTACAACGCAGTGAAGAATATATGAAACGCGGGCGCAGTCGCGGGCACTCAGCTAGTTTTTTTTTTTTATTTAAATGTATTTCATGTTTACATACAACTACTTGTACTACTTGTATCACGTCGTACAAACCATTTCAAATGAACAGTTGGCTTTAGATGCAAATTCGTTATCTGAGGTGAAAATATATTACAGTTATCCAACTTGTATATTTAATGGGATCAATGTTTGTTGCATTTTGTAAATATGCAAATAAAAAGAAATGATAAAATCCAAATAATTTTTATTTTTAAACTTTATAATACCTAATTATATATACACACGCATTAACTAAACCATCATTACACATTACTGAGTTTTAAAAAAAACAGTTTACTTTATCTACTCATTATAAATCACGAAACATTATCTATTAAGGCTATATTGAAAGATATAATTTTATAAAGTTAAAAGGAGTTAATATATCAGCTGAGTATAAAATAAATCGCATGTAAATGGTGTACCTAATAGTCTCTTATTTATGGTAATTTAAGTATAATATTATCGTATAAATACAGCCCTAACACATTATGAAAGTCTTCGTGGGAGGCAGTATTACGTAGAGCAGTATCAATATTTTTGAAGCTATAATGGCGCAGTGGATATTGCGGCCGGATTCCGCGTCAATTAACGCATGTTCAATTCCTCCTATCCAACTCTAAAATCAACCTCACCTTTCGGTGAAGGAAGACATCGTGAGGAACCCATAGCATCGTTGTAGGGTAATTTCCAATGATGCCCGCCTGGGTAGCTACCCTCAATTTTGAAAACCTGTCGCCAAATAACAAGAGTTGTGTTCCGGCAACAACACTTGAGAACCAGTATCTAGGCTTAGGGTGTTTACCATCCTGGACCACATCTTCCCTTAACACCAGGTGAGATTGTGGTTAAAGCACTGGCCCTATATCGTGCAATTTAAAAAAGCATATTATTAGCTCATAGAAAATTTTATACCAACGCTATTTTTAATTATTACCTATGAATTTCATTCAATTCTAGTTAAAAAAAAAACAATACATACACTATTTAGAGTAGAAGATACGGTCCTTTTAGATAGTGATTTTAAAACAAATCTTTCAATAAGGTTATCTTTCAAACCACAAGCTACCCTATCACATATCTAGTGAAATTTCACGGGAACCGTTATAAATACAACTCCTAGATCAATTTGTTAAGCAATAGATCTATAACATTAAACACGAGTTTCTTAATTCCTACTATTAATTACACTCAATTCATTGACAACATTACAATAAGTTACATATTGTGGTACATACACATTGAAAGAAAGGCATACGAGCACAAACATTACATCGTTCACTACTCGCATTGTATCCGAATATGCAGTTCAGTGTTATCAAGAAACGTTACGTACACAATAATTAAACATATAATTTGCATATCCTAATATTATAAATCTAAAATATATACTACAAAATAAACGGTTGAATAATACAATAATATATAAATTATTTACGACTTACAACCCTTAATATTCATTAAATGACTTTTAAACCCGATATTCTTATCGTTATAATAAAGTTTAATTACATAATGATACCTAAAAACATTAAAATCTCAATTGTCTATGACAACGAAATTGCACAAAATATGCTGGTGGTTTTTTTTTTTTGCCTTATTGAAAGAGAGTTATTTTAAATGGTTAAAGGGAAATTTATTAACTACAAATATTCAATATTATTTGAGTTTCTATATTACCGATAATATTTTTAAGTATTATAAAAATTTAAGTAAAGGAAGCAAAAAGTATTTTACATTGTAAATAAATTAAAATATCAATTACGTTAGAATATTTTTAAATTGTTAAAAAGATAAAATAGTGATAACAGGTCCTATAATTATTTATATATAAATGAATTGTAAGCAGATGGTAGTTAAAAATGAAATATTGCACCACACTATTGTCCCACACCTGCCGCGGAGTAGAGATAATGATAAAGCAAAAACTAAAATAGGAAAATTAATATTCATTTTTGCTTTTGGTAATCTCTTTGTATTATATTTTAAAAATTACAGACCAAATAGTAAAACTTTTCTCAAAAATAATTATATCGCCTGAATATGTTAATTAAATGTAACGTTGTGTGTATCATTATGAATATCGTTTTATGCTACTTATGAAACAGTTACAATATAAATAAATATTAAGAAAAAAAGACTAAAAACAAATATTTATACGATAGGGCAAGATAAATTACCATATACTCTGTAGACCATTATAAAGAAATGATATCACTGAAGATTATGAATTACGGTTTGTTAAAATACGTTCCACGCTATAGTCCGTTCACAATTATTTTACCTCTAACCGCTAAGTTGTTCTGAATATTATGTTCCATATCTAATATTCGCCTTGATTAATTGAATATACAATTGGAAGCTTGATTTATCACAGCGTAAACTCCGTAGCTACTGGCAACTTTATTATGTTATTGGGTCGGATGAACAAGATAATATACATCAGTTGTAAGATAGATTTTCGCAAAAACTTATTACTGTATAACAATAAAAACAACATAGTTTACAGGTATTTTATTTCTATTGGCATATCATTCAAAACCTTCGTTTTTGGATTTTCGTATTTTCCTTGGAGTACTATGTATTGAGACACGGAAGTATCAACGTCTTCTTTGCGGAAAAATTGATCAAATATTTATTTATTGTTATTGCATTGTGATGCAAATCAGTGCTTTTTTATATATTTTATAATAAATGACATTTACATATTAATTCCTAGAAAACTTAGAACATTTTAATAAACAGACAACACTATTTTACTTGGACAAGTCATGGCGGTGAAATCGGTGGCGAATGGTATTAACGAAGTATTATTTGATATTTATCTTTCGGAGAATGTACGAGAATAGCTAGAAAAATATGAAATGTACTACAAAAAGGCAAAAATCCAAAACGATTGACAAAATATTTTGACTACGTGAGAGTTAGTAATGATAACACATAAAAACGAGACTTCAGAGGTAAACTAACTGTGAACGGACTATAGCGGATAGACAGTTTGATAATATTCACATTGTCAAATTTATCACGATGAAAAATAAAGTGATATAACTAATTAAATATATAATAATTGGGCGGTCTCAGGTTTTGTTTTTTCTTAATATATATATATATATATATATATATATATATATATATATATATATATATATATATATATATATATAGATATATATATATATATATATATATATATATAATATATATATTATATTATATATTATATTATATCTTAGAATATATATTATGTATTTTATATCTTATATATATATATCTCTATATATATATATATCTATATATATATATATCTATATATATATATATCTATATATATATATAATACATAAATTATAAAAAGAATATTCCCTATATAGTAATGCTTTTCACACTGATTGTAAAGATTATATATTCATAAAGTAATAAAAAATCAGTTAAAAAGTCGGTTCTTAGATTCTGTTGTGGTTTTTAGTATATACTCCAAAAAAATTGTTATTAACTTTCAACTATAAATGTAAATAAAAATTTCAAAGCATCTAACTATTATATTTTGAAACTTAGAATCACAACTTGAGTTTGTAGTTGGTACTATCTCCTTTTTTTTGTAAATTATATTTTTATTAACAATTTCCAGAGATTTGAAATTGTGCGTAACAAAAATATTTAATTAATTTCGTCTACTGAAATGAACATATAAACGAATCCCGTTCAAAATTTCATTTGTAAACCATTGTAGGTGAATATTTAAAAAATGCATCTCGGACAATATTAACGTCAAGAGCCTGTTAATACATTATTAAAAATAATACATTATTAAAAATTCGAATAATCATTTAACTTTAATTCATCAATTTATTAATAAAATAATCATAGAATATATTATATGAAACTGATAATATTGGACGTGAGCATATCATATTAATAAAATTATTATTTTAATTCTTAAATGTCTGTTCATAATATACACTTAAATATTGGGGTTTCTACTTTCGTTTAGTCCTATTGCGGAATAATATAGGTATCTATAAGACGAATGTACACAAACGTAATACTAGAAAATAGTTATTCCGAAAACGCGATTGAGTAAATTTACAGTTAACTAGACATATATTAATCGTTTATTCCAAGTAGATACTACTGAGCAATATAATCATTTACACTTACGATTTAGAAAAGGCATTATACGAAATAAATAATAAAACACTAGTATTATAATTAAAATATGAACACCTAGGCAGCCGAATGTACATTATATAATATAAGTAAAAAAAAATCATTCATTTCATATTATCTGTAAAATTGAAGTCCATTACTTTGTAGTAAATTTAAAATTATTATTTAAATAGTAATCATAGGATATCTTATGTTTTATATCATCATGTTTTGAGATATAGGTAATTAATTAACATTTATTTTTTAACTCATCACTTGTCTAATTGTGAATACTGATGTAATGTTTCCTCGTTGAATTATTATATAACGTTGAAAAAGAAGTCATCATCCAATGTTTTTTTTTTCCCATACAATTCCATACAATATAAGTGTATAGAAGGCACGTTTACATATATTTAACCGTATTGTATTAATCGTCGTAGATACATGTATATAATATGTAGTGTTAATTATGTCAGTTTATGATATTAATACAATACTGTTTATTAGCAAATACCTATAATGTTTAAAACGGCACAACGAAATTCTAACAATTTCACTTTTAACAACGAAAGTTCAATATTAATACGACAGTATGATTTCAAGTAACAACAAACAACCCATCTTGTAATTACTATTTTTCATACATTTTGCATGGGTTAAGTGATATACGTTTAGGTTTTACAATCGAGCGCAGAACCCGATCGTACCCAGACTTCCTCAAATACACAATTGACACTGATGACGTTACGTATTTATATTTCCGATGAGTTGTAGATTAATTACTAGTTCCGTCTCTCAGGCAGTATCGATGTCGCCAACATTGATACGATCTTCAGCTGCTGTTACTGAGAATCCCAAGATACGAGAGTCGACTTTCAGCATTTTATTTTTCTTTATCTTCTTACCTTTACTCTTAACCTCTTGGTAGTCGGAACTGGAGATAGTACGGGGATTAATGGCTATGGCCGGTGAGCAAAGATCATCAGAGGGTGTAACCATGCCGACGCGCAGCAGCTTTGACCTTAACAATCATAATATTAAATTGTTAAGAGGATATGCGAGCGAAGTTCGTTCTATACGAACGTATCCCCCTGTTTCCTCCCATGATAGTATGGTAAATTTACGTAGGTACGTTTTGATGTTTTCCATATATTAATTATTACAGAAAATAGTAGCCTTTGAAAATGAGAACAAATGGACAATTTTTACAGTCGCTTTCAGTTGTCAGTCAAATAATTATTCTAACTAATAACTTATTCTATAATTGAAATAAAAAATAAAATCGGTCTAGTTTCCGAGGAGGAAACAGGGGAATACGAAGTGATGTTTTTTGTCTATCTTGCATAGGTAAATTGATGTAGTTGCCTGTTTCGGATTTTATAACTCTTTCTTTGGGTAGTAGAGCAACGGCAATAGATTTCTGAAATGACTATTTTTCAAATTTGTCTCATCCCGGATATCTTCTTAAAGGTCGTCGTGGATTAATAACATTTAAATATCTTAAAAATTGATAACTTTGCAAAAACAAACTTAAGACTGAATAGTTTCAGTCTTAAGTCAATCCTTTAATAGAGCAAAAGAGACTAATTTTCGTAACATAGTGAAATATGTTACATAGATTTGAATACTATATTATTACCAGCTGTATACCCGCGGCTGCGCCCACGTTTCTTTTTATACTTCACTGCTTTTTAAATTTTCTAAACGGAACCTTAATTATTTTCGTAACAAAAAAATTGTACCAAGATAAAGTAAAAATATTTCTCATAAATTATAGCATCTATCCGTAAAACTGTGTGCATTGAAATCTTTATGAATATTTTTTACGCGGCACCCTAATTACTTTCGAAAATTAAAAGTACCCAAGTTACCCGTAGTAACTATCTACCAAAAAAAAAAATTCCCGTCGAAATCGGTCCAGTTGTTCCGGAGATTATCCGATACAGACTGCCTGGCAAAAGTTTAAATAATTATTAATTCATTCATTCATTTATAGATATCGATATCGTATTATAACACATTCATATCTATTTCATACAGTAAATTAATTTTGACATTACAAACAGACACTACAATTTTAATTATTAATATGAATTACCAACCTTCTCTCGAGAAATTGACGGGCGAAGTCGCTCGAGTCCTTAGATTCGCCCAGATAACATTTTACGTAATCCTTTACTTCGTACGGTGACTCGATGTCTTTCAGAAATCCGACAAATGTGGGTACTAATTATTTAATAATGAAAAAAAAAAATTATTAAATTAATAAGGTAAACAGCTAATTACTTATATTAATATTACTTACTATCTTAGTAGACAATGTAATTCATTTAATATAATTTACCATCAATCTTGGAGCTCCAAGAAGCGAGCTCAACAGAACACCAATTCTCAAATTCTGCAGCAGGAGAAGGTTCCTTCTTCGTAATCGTTATTAAGTTCCGTTTCTTTTTAATTTTACTTGTTTCCGGTGTTTTAGTAGTATCCACGGATGGCTCTGGCTTCGAAATCTGGCTTGGTTGAGTGTCCCAAAAACCTCCTGGTGAATCAGCAATATTAATCACTTTACGGAACAATCAATAAGTGAAGTTGCCATTGAAACTGTTTATTTAACATAGATTTTCTGGCAACACTTACCACCGTTGTGAGTGTTACTCCAAGGGATGTGATTGTTCGGAGGCAACATTGGGATTTGCGGTTCCTCGAGAATTTGGAGAGCTGCCGCTGTTACAACTGCTTGTTTACGTGCTTCCGACTGTACGTACATATATAGAGCATCGTAATGAATAATCTATACTTACTAATAATGCAACTGAAGTTTTGTCTTGATTTTAATAAAATTTCGTATGCATTATGTATATCATAATTAGCTATTAATATAGATATAGGATATATAGAAAGACCCGCAAGAAGAAAAAGAAATAGGGAAGACCACCAACAGGATGGGAAGACGATATAAAAAAAACCGCCGGCTCAAATTAAATACTAGTAACACAAGACAGAGAGAAATGGGCATCTTTGGAGGAGGCTTTACCCAAGCTGGGGTTCTTGCTATTTATTAATCATCCAAGAAGTAAATGGAAATAGAAATGAATCCAATTAAATTATACTTAAATACATTCTATATATAAAATTTTATAACTTTTGCATACCAAAGAAAAAAGGTTTTTTTTTAAAATTTATTCATAATATATAAAAAAATACAAAATATCTTTTCAAAGTTTCAGAAAAAAAAAACTGAAAAAGAGATTTGATCCATTTTAATGAAAATTTGTACGGGAAGCATAAGGCTATGAAAAACTTCAAGACTTCAAGAATAGACACGTAGACGAAAGCTTGAATGTATCAAATAATATATTTTTGAAACAATTGATAACAAACCAATAAAATACACAGACAAGAGAAATTGTATGCACCCGGCTTATTTACAATTGAACGTGTTGTTTTTATTACCATACAAAAACAATAATTATTATAAATATATTCAGTCACTGTTATAAGTGAATCGTGATATAAATCATAAAATATAAGCCCAACATAAAATGGAAACAATGTACTAGCTATTAAATGTATTGATTATTGATTAAGTGACACAAATAAATACTGGTATAAGCTAGATCGTGGCAGTATGATATCTACGTCTCTTATAAATTTACTTTATTATAACCTTAAATAGAACTTTTCTACTTATACATTTTGATAATAATAAAATGCATGTAAGAACATGAGCATGATGAGGTTTTTGATTAAAGTAGTAAATAGACAAAAGGACACGAAGTAACATCTTTTCAAAATAGTACCAAATTTCTTAACTGACCTGTATTTCAGTCAACGTTTGACCGGTCGTATTATTGTTGGATGGTTTTTTTTTTTTCGCCCAACCTAGACCAGCCTGTATTTCCTGTTTACAAATGAAAATCGAGTTACTTATATATTTATTTATTCATGTGATCAAGGACGTTTTATTTCTGTTTACCTGATCTCTTGCCAGTGCAGCGGCTTGTTGTTGAGCGATTAGCTGCATCATATGTTGTTGTTCTTTGATTTGTTCTAGTTTCTTCTCTCTTTCTAGACGCTGTATCTCGGCAAGGTTGAGCCCATCCTTAGTTATTGCCGGTGAAACTTGGTTCGATACCACTGACCACGGTGCTTTTTTCATAATTAATTCTGAGATTTGTTTCTGTTGTTGCTGTTGCTGTTCTTCCTAAATAATAAAATAACACTAAGATATTTATTTGATTTACTTCACACTTTTGCACATACTTGAGTACAAAGGCAGACTCAATGCAATTTCCATATTAAATCGTAAACATGTTTACCGGGTATGCGTATCTGCGTTGTAGTGTTTACATGTATGAAATGTGTACACGATTATAGCACTTTGATACATATAAGCGTTGGGTTTAAATTGTTCAATAAAAAATAATTAATAATTATTATATTTTTTTTTAATTAAAATAATTATTAAAAATTACAGTTGTTACGAAAGTGAAACAGTGCAAAGGCGTACCTAGGGTAGGCGACAGTGGGGGCGGTCCATCCGGGTGTCACCCGTTAAGGGGTGACACTTGATCGTGAATCCCAAAAAATATACATGTGTAAACACCATTCGTAAAAATAACAAAAATGTTTTTATATAAAAATTTTAGTCATTGACTTGAATCTGTGTAGGGGAAAAAATAATCCTACTTGGGAGCTAAAGCCTTGAACGTGATTATTCATGATAATAGTTTAGATTCCTGGGGTACCATCACCCATGCTAGCTGCGCCACTGCAAACACATCCCATAAAGTAGAACATAAATAAAACTAAACCTGTTGTTTCTTTGATGTATCCAGTTGTTTTTTCTTCTTCTCTTCAACGGCAGCCAATTTCTCTTCGTCTTCTTTCCTGTAACAATAATTATACTCATTACATTAAAGTATTTATCTGGCCCTAAAGTATATTAATGGCTTTATTAATTCTATATACAAACTTTTTACGTTCTAACTCTTCGGCTGCTTTGAGCTCCTCGGCTTTCTTTTTGTTCTCCTTGTTAACATTCTTTTCAGAGCCTTTTACAATTGTAAATCCATCCTTTACCAACTCCTAAAATGTGATTTTATTTGTAAATGAACGAATTTTGAATTTTGAATCATCCGTGATAAGTGAAATTAATGAGATTACCTTCTTTTCCTTTTCCAAATCTTTCTTTAAAACTTTGTCTTCTTTTTTAGATTTAGACGGCGAAGGTTCGGCAGATCGTTTCTAGAAAAGCATTTATAAGTTTGTTCCTTACTTCATACTAAATCTTTATCGTTGTAACAAAAAAATCAATGATACAAATGTTACTAGATACGAAGAAGTTTGAACATTACTTTATAGAAAACCAATCAGAATTTCAAATCGTTACTAACCTCTGAATCGGTTTCCTCTTTTTCTTTAACTTTTTCTGTTGCTTCTTCTTTCTTCTCTTCCTTTGATTTTTTAACCTTTTCATTTTTATTCTTTTCGCCTTTTCTTGTAATCTTTTCACCTTCACTTTTTGTTTGCTTCGATGTTTTACTATATACTGACTTTGTTACAGTAACTGGCTTAGAAGCATTTACCTCAGTGATATTGGAGTCAGGATTTACAATTTTCCCTATTACCTAAAATAATATAATATGGGAAATAGAATTTAAAAGGTTTTTTGAATCGGCCAATGTTAAATAATAAATTTGAATCTATTATCAATACTAAATATTATGTTTACCTGTTCTTCTGAAACCTCGATTAGTTCAATTGGCGGCGGTGGAGTAGAAACAAGAGTTTCCTTTTGTATTAATTTCTGAAGTTCTTCCATGTTTGGTGTTGCAGTGACCGATGTGCTGAAGTTATCGTTCGGTTTTGCCACAGACGATTCAGGGCGCTTTATATCAGGCTCAGTCATGAAAGTTAATGTCTGAGAAGTTGATATATTTTGAGAAGCTCTCAATTGCTCCAAAATCTGATCTTCAGTTTTCATTTCTTTATGTATCCCTTCAGGCAGCATCGAATTAGATATCATGGCAGATGGCTGAAAGTAGCGCGATTAGCTTAATATAAACATATGATTACACTTTGATATGCAATTTTATTTTGTGCAATTTTTCAGTTTAATTTCAAGAAACAGGACAACCGAGACAAATTGCTATTAATAAAAATTGAACCTATAAGTTACATCATTTTATATATTAGTATAATTGTATTTTTTATATTTATCACTAGTTGTGTACTCGCCCGATGTTGCGTTTTAATTTTTTTTTATCTGTAGCCCTAATTTTTTTTACCAAAATTGTTTTTAGTACTAAGATAAAGTAAAATATTTGTCATAAATTCAAACACTTACCCGTAAAACTATATATTGAATCGGATTTTATTCAATTTTTTGTAACTTTTAATTATTTTACGCGGAACCCTAATTATTTTTGAAAATCAAAAGTGCCCTAAGTTATGCGGAGTAGCGTCAGCTATATACAAAAAAAGTCCCGTCAAAATCGGTCCGGAGATTACCCGGAACAAACAGACAGACAGAAAAAAAAATAACTAAAAAATTTTGATTTTTGGTATAGGTTAGGTTAGGATACATGCGTCTATGTAAATTTACACAAACGTATGTGCATGTGTTTAGTAAAAAATTGTTATTTTGACACTACAAACAGACACTTCAATTTTATTTATTAGTATAAATAATAAATAATACGCTTTCTTATTGATTAGAATATAAATAAACAATTTGCGACGTTTTGTCACTAATTAAAAAGTAATTGTAAACAGAATGTTTGGCGAATTGATGCTCAAGTTAAACCAGACAATTTAATTTACAAGAAGTATAATAATACGGGGTCCATATAAACAAAAATGAATGTTTCTTTGTATGTTTGTTGCCGTTCACGTCCCCTTAGGCGAGTTGATCTGCATACGCCTTCGAAGGTTCCTGGCTCAAAAACAAAAGAACTAAGAGTAAATACTACTAAACAATGGCAAGTTTGAAACAATTCCATGATGAAATATCAACAATACGTTACATAAATCATAACCATCAAGCATTTCAACAGAGCCGAACATCATAACCTATCTATACATATAATAAAACTGTAACTAGGTCAAATCTGTACATTAAATATTTTTTGAAAATTATAATCGGGGTGGACTTTGTTATCGATATAGAAGCCAAAAATATTTTATTTACAACTTTTATCTGTCTATCTGCCTGTATTTCCCTGTGTACGCATAGCACTCTGAAACTACTGAACCAATTTTATTGAAACTTGACACAGTGATAACTAATATTATAAAGTAACATCTAGGATGTCCAGGACAACGGACATAAATAAAAAAAAATATTCGAGGGTAACCTCGGGAACGGCTGGACAGATATATAGCTGAAATACTCCGCGTAACTTAGGTTGCTTTTAATTTTCGAAAATTATTAAGAGTTCCGCGTAAAAAAAGTTATAACTCATAAAAAATTGAATAGAATCCGATTCAGTTTTACTGGCAGGTATTTGAATTTGTGAGAAATACCTTTACTTAATGATAGTAGCAAACATTTTATTGGAAAATAATTAGGGTTTCGTATAAAAAAAATAGAAAACCATATTATGTAGTGAAAATGTATATAAAACGCGGGCGCAACCGCGGGCAGACAGCTAGCTTATAATATATAATCTTAACGTATACTAACAAATAAAATTGAAGTGTCTGTTTGTAATATAAAAATAACAATTTTTACTAAATTTTCTGTCTGTTTGTTCCCGGTAATCTTCGAAGAGGCTGGACCGATTTTGACGAGACTTTTATTAGTAGATAACTGAAGTGAAAACATTAAAACTCATGAAATTGTGAATAAAATCCGATTCAATGCACAATTTTACTGGCAGGTGTTTGAATTTGTGAGTTTGTGTTCTTACTTTTTGTTCAAATAATTTCAAGAAAATTATTAGGGTTCAGACTAAAAAATTTGGAAAAAAGACGATTCAATGGCGTTTACGGACGTTTACGGACAATCAATCAGGTTTACAAGTTATACGAGCAAGTGTTTGAATTTGAGGGTATACTTTTAGAATTAAACGAAAAAACAATAATATCTTATGGGCAGTAGAATATTCTCTAGTGACTTTAATAGCGATTACCTCTGTCACTCAACATAACAATCTATTCCACAGTATCCACCATTCTAGATTTACAAAATCACCTTTAACTCCTTGAGCACTAACTTAGCGTTTACGCCAGCTTTCCATTGTTTTCCTATTGTCTCATTTTTATGGGTAATCGACATACTAAGCGAATCGTTATATGAAATCAGGCGAAATTGTCGTCAAACTAGAGTGCATATGGTGATTAATAATTGTTGAACCAGCCATAATTATCTTGATAATTACATTTTTGATAAACATAAAATCACTACATTTCAAAAAGTTACTTTAAAAAACTATTCAAAAAGTTACATTAACGTAACTTCTACTTATTGTAGAATGATTCTGAATAATACTATGTGACGAGAGTACAATTCTCAATAAGTATGAAATTTTCTATCTACTCTAAAAAAACATTTATGTTCAAACATTCTAGCTTTGTCCGCAATTTTACACGTACTTGTATAGAATTGTTACTACTATCGTTATTAGACTAAACATCTTTTCACAGAATAACTTGCCAAATCGCCGATTCGCTGAAAAGTAATATCCTAGACTACTCTCTTTATAGTCACCCTACCTGCTAATGAAAGCATCCAGACAAACAAACGGACGTACACAATTATTCAAAAATGCGCATTTCTCTTATTTGCAGCAGTTGAGACACGTTTATAGGTACTTTCCAAAAGATTTACAACTTCACGATGGTACACAACCAGGCAGATATTAGAAAATATCTTCGCTATGAATAACATCACAACATTTTCCTTAACTGTGAACTCGGGTCATTTCCAAACCACGAAGAATTTATGGCATGTACAAACGCTGTATCACTCACTGAACCATGAACTTAGGGTCATAATTCTTCAAAATTAGTCTTATTGATTACTTCAATAGTTAAGTCTCTAAAATACCCCACTGTTATACAAAAGCTCAAAAGTGTTATAATTATTAGAATAAGTAACAAAACAATTAGATTGTTCATTTTGACTATGACTTATATTTATGGTTTATGTCTATGGTTTAAAAAACAAATTATTATAGTCGTTGAATATAGTTTTCTTGTTAAGTCACCCGTGTGTTTTATTATGTTATGAACCCAGAAAAATATCTAGTAATATTAGTAGATTTATATGGTAATCAGTGTTTAAAATGTCGGCTAGTTATTCAGTAAGCGTGCCTAAATTAAAAGAGCGTGAAAACTACGACAATTGGGCGTTATCAGTCGAGAATTACATGATCCTGGAAGGTGTAAACTTAAACGATGAAACTGTTCGATCTGAAATGGAAGAGAAGAAAGCCAAAGCGAAAATTATCATGACGATAGATCCATCTCTCTACAATCACATCAAGAATGAAGCTATGGTGCTAGGTTTATGGAACAAGCTAAAATCGTTGTTTGACGATTCAGGTTTTACGCGCAAGATCACTAACGAAACGCATACACAGCAAACGGTCAGTAAATGTCAATAATAACCTTAAAACACAGGCGCCGCGAAAAGTTATTCGTTGTTACAAATGTAAAAAGATTGGACATTAAAAAAAACAGTGCACGTCGTTGGAAAAAATGAGATCGAATAATACTTTTAGTGCAATTTTTCTTTCGAAAGAATTTGATACAAATTACTGGTACATAGATTCCGGTGCCAGTAATCATTTAGTATCCGACGAAAACTTATCTAATATCTCATATCAGCCGATAACTAAGGAAATCGTAGTGGCGAACCAAAAGTGTACAAGTTATATGCTCTGGTAATTTACGTTTAACTACGTGTGTTAAGAATACAGAGTATATGAGATAGAAGTAAACAATGTTTTATGTGTACCGAAGTTAACCAGAAATTTGTTGTCTGTGAGCAGAATTATTGAAAAAGGTAACAGAGTGTACTTTAATAAAAGTGGTTGTTACATTTACAATACTCAGAATGATTGCATTGGTGAAGCTAGTTTAGAAAACAATGTATATAAATTAAACATTGCGAAGTCTGAGCTAGTTTTGGCAGCTACAGTACAAACTTCTTGTATAACTTGGCACAGAAGAGCAGTTGGAGTAACATACCAAAAAAAGAGTGAAATCAGTAAATCTAGTTGTGTTGTTTGCTGCGAGGGTAAACAAACCAGGTTACCTTTCCTTCTCAGTTCAAATAGAACTCAAGATGTACTGGAATTGATTCATATATATTTATGTGGGCCGATGGAGAATAAATCACTCAGAATGGCTAGATACCATCTGTTATTCATAGATGACTATAGTCGGATGTGTTTTATCTATTTTCTTAAGACAAAGGATGAAACATTAGATTACTTCAAACAATTTAAAAGGCTTGTAGAGAACCAGCAGTCAAGAAAAATAAAAGTACTAAGATCTGATAACGGTGGAGAGTTCTGTTTTATGGGTTTTAAGAATGGTGGAGAGTTCTGTTTTATGGGTTTTAAGAATTATTTGAAGCAGAATGATGTAGTTCACCAAACTACTAATCCATACACGCCAGAACAAAACGGGCTTTGTGAACGATATAATAGTTGAAAAAGCTAGGTGTCTCCTATTTGATGGGCAATCTAATAAATCTTTATGAGCAGAGGCTGTGAATACAGCAGTATATTCAAAGAATAGGTCACTGGTAGATGCTCTTGACCACAGAATTACTCCTTAAGAAGTGTGGACGGGCAAGAAACCAAATTTGAGCCACATACGAGTTTATGGTAGCCCAGTTATGGTTCACATACCAAAAGAACGGCGAAAAAAAATGGGATAAGAAAGCACAACAGATGTATTTGGTTGGTTATTCTGAAAACGTGAAGGGTTATCGCTTGTTCAATCCTATAAATCAATCAGTAACTGTGGTTAGAAATGTTGTAGTCATGGAAAACATTGAAAGTGGCAGTTATACTACTAATATAATGGTAGAAGAAAAATTACCTTTTCAAAACCTAGAGAAAAAATGGACTATGAGTAATGAGGATGAGGACGACTCAAAGAAGGATTTTGACAAAACATATGTTCCAAGTGACTCGATGAGTTCAGAAGATGAGTTTTATGAAACTCAAACTGCATCTCATGGAGAAGTTGTTTTTCAAGAGAATACTAATATTCAGTCAGAAAAAAGAATTCAAAAGAAGTCAGATTATTATGGTATAACCAATATGTGCATTTCAGATGCAATCGATGATCAAATTACACTTGATGAAGCTATGAATGGTTATGAAAAAGAGCAGTGGAAACAGGCAATGAATAAGGAGCTACTTACTGTCTTTTAATGAAAATGATGCATGGGACTTAGTGGACAGACCAAGTGCGAGTACAGTAGTGAAAAATAGATGGGTCTTTAAAAAGAAATACAATAGTGTTGGTGAAGTGTGTTACAGGGCGTCTCTGAAGTTTAATTTACATTGATATATTTTAAAAATGGATTTAGCATTATTTTGTTATGGGAGGATGTTATAATTATTAGAATAAGTAACAAAATAATTAGATTGTTCATTTTGACTATGACTTATATTTATGGTTTATGTCTATGGTTTAAAAAACAAATTATTATAGTCTTTGAATATAGTTTTCTTGTTAAGTCACCCGTGTGTTTTATTAAAAAGTAATTCGAGGCCATGACGAATGAAGAATTTCAATCGGCGAGAGACAACTAAGTTTTCAATGGCATGGTAAAACGAAAACATGAAGTGTTCGTGCTTGCTCACGTAGATTACCTTCAACGTAGGTCGTTAGTATGGGAGGTTTAGTTAAAAGCAGTTAATATAGATTTTTTTTTTTTTAAATTCGTTAACACATGTCGAACTGAAAATTACCGGGTATCGATAGATATTTGCATGGATCCTAATCATTCAACTATTAACATTACGACTCAAAATTATGTAAGTTAAATTCGAAAAAATTCGTACGCCCAAGAGTGATCAAGGGACATTGGGACTGCTTCTTTAACACTGCACTGATATAATTGAATTAAGACTTTGATTTTCAAATACTTACTACTAACGGTATTAGTGTCAAGTTTTTAGCTAGGTAAAAATTTGAATATTGTAATTTTAATAGGGAACAGTTTAAGTGTAAAAAATAATTATTTATGTAAATCATCCAAGAAATTATTACTATTAGATGTTGGAAAATTCTATATTCAATATCCCTCAAAAAAAAAATAATTACATTCATATGTTGAATGACTTTATTATATATATTGACTATGGTTGCAAATGGTTGAAAACTGTGCTTACATGGTGTTTTATGCAGACGAAACATCCCCTATTTTTTAAAGTGAAGAAAAAGAATCAGACATTAGTCAACTAAACTGTACCTTAGTTAGTATTTCGATATGGTTTACTGTCTATATTGAATTTTACTATTTTAATACTAACACAATAATATGCTTGAAATTTCCCGTGCCCAACGTGCAACATGTTGATTGTTATTATAAGATGGTAATATAGTTGTGGCTTAGTTAAAAGTACTGTATTCTTGGATTACACACTCGATGATAAACTACAATGGGGTCAACAAATAAAAGTTTTGGAAGCTAGGTTAAGTTCTGCTGTATTTGCCGTACGTAAGATTCATCAGTTAACTAATATTGCCACTGCTAGATCAGTCTACTTCGCCTACTTTCATTGCTTGATGTTGTATGGTATTTTGCTGTGGGGAACAGCAGCCGCCGAAGTAAATACTTTATAAACTTTACAATAACGAGCAGTTTATAATATGGGACCTCGTGTATCACTTAAAAACAAGTTTCCGGAATATTGTATTCTAATTTTTGTTCTCCCGATATTTTCTTGATAACGTATTGTATGTCCGTAAACATGTAGATAAGCTTGACCTTGTAAATGACCAGTATAATTTTAACACAAGGAATAAACGTAAATGAACAGTTGCATGTTTCAGAATTAGTAAAACTAATAAGAATTTTCTAGGCAATAGTGATAGATTTTACAATAAAGTCCCAAAGCACATTACCAATTTATCGGTTATGAAGTTCAGGCACCATGTGAAGCAAGTTTTAATTTGCAAAGGTTATTATATAGTCCGGTCAAATTACGACATAAAAATAGCAATCAAATAACAAAAATTCGGACATGCTAAATTTTGGTAGATACCTTGGGTACACCAGTTGAAATAAAATGCCAAAAGTCCCCATTGATCCCATGGGTGTTAAAAAAGTTATTCAAGTTCAAAGACAATATTTTCGGATTTTGCTTGAAGACAGTAAGTTTTATCGCAAGTATAGCCCAGACAAAAATTGTAGGTCATAAAATTATCTACAAAAATGTTCCTTATACTTTTTTGGTATCTTAAATTTGCCCTCCCAATACATCTTCAATATCCTAAAGTATGTTCGTAAAACTTTACATAAGCTTGATCTAGTAAATGATCGGCATAATTTTAATATTATTAATAAAATTACGTTGGTCGTCCCACATTTTAGGCTAAGTCTAATAAAAGTATTATAGGTAATAGTATTCGGTTTTATAATAAGATCCCAAAGAACATTACCGATTTACGCGACAATAAGTCCAAGCACTATGTCCAGCATGTCTTAAGGTCATGTCATGTCATGTCAATAGGTTATTTACAGGGTGGATCATTACGTGAACAATAGTGATGTCTGGAATTTACAACCCCTGTGTGCTTCCGATAACTATGGTTGAAATTATAATTTATATAGTATTTATTTAAAAATGATGTCTATATTTACAAATATATTTGAATTTATAAAAAAAAAAGCAACCAGATCGATTTTCTTGCCGGCTTTTCTCGGCTGCGTTATTTTTCGAACCGGTGGTAGTGTTTTGACGTTCATAAGCGCCGTCTTAAGACCTAAATTGAATAAAGATTTATTTTATTTTGATTTGATTATGTAATTAAGGAATAAATAATAGAAGTTCATCGTGAATACCCACCCACACACACAGCCATACCATAATTTTACATGAGCCACTCCACACTGACTCCTGAAGAACTCCACATCTCACATTTAAACGCATTTACTTCCTAAACACGGTAATTCCCACAGAGTTGTTGTACTTGTTAAGCCTGATTGAAATAAACCCATTGATAGAATGTTTCTGTGTATTATATCATTTTTTCGCATTTATGCAATATTTTATTTTTATCTTTTACTACAATACCATCTTTTGATACTAATAAGTAAATTGAACATATATGATGATCTATTTTGGAGGAAATTTTAATTTAGATGAAGATAGGAGGCATATTTGGTACCACTTCTACGTTACAGAATTACTGTCTAAATACGCATATTTTACAAATATATAAATAAATAAAAACATATAAATCCAATCATTCTAGTCAAGACTATTCAGCGGAATTACTTGCATAGCTAAAACCGAGGTTGCCAGATGTTTGTAGGTAGATGTCTTTCTAATTATTACAAAAAATTTACTTGAATACCTTTAACGCTTGTCACACAAGCTCGCTGAAATTGTAAAGGTTAACAGTTTTACAGCAGTTGGAAAAAGTGGTGGCAATGAAATGTTATTCAGAAACTCAGCTTTTTAAACTATCACATATCGGTTTAATTTTTAATAATAATAAATTGGCGTAAATGGCATTAATTCGATGCAAGATTTCAATTTTGTAATATGAAGTGATTCCTTATTCATGCGTGAATAAAATCATGTCAGTGTGAATAACAAATCCGACAAACTACGATTTGTTAAATAAAAATTAGGCAAAATTGTGCCTCATTTCTATATTTATACCACCATCAGAACTGAATATAAATGTACCGATACTCAGAAGTATGATTTTTGGTAAATGCTTTTTGATTTAAGATGTACCGCTACATGTATTAATTGTTATCTGGATGCATTTTGCAAACCTGGCTCTATGTACCTTATACGTAAATGTTATAAAAAAGGCTTACCATTTTTCATGCTATAGGGAATTATTAAAAAATTGAACATAATAGGGATACAATAACATCGTCTATCGAAAAGGATTTTTGAAAAAAAGTTCAACATAAATCTTAATTTCTTTAATTGAACCAAAACTAATCTTAAGGTTATTTTAAAGTAATAATCTCTCGCCAAAACTACCACTTACAAAATATACAAACTAAAACAAATCCTATTTCTTTTTGGTTTTAGCTACATGAAACGGAACATTTGAGATAACACTACAAAAAAAAGTTCAGGAAATGTAATGATTACTTATATAATACATTTTTTTTTAAATCGAAGTGGAATATACATTAAATGAAATATCTGTGGCCATGGTCAAATAGTGGTAACTTCGAATTAATGCGTATTCAAAACGAACGTTTCCAAATTTCCAAGAAGAATTTATGCGTTGACCAACACACCACAAACATCTCCAATTTCCTGCCGGATATATATAATGGTTACATGGTTACTACAAAAGATTGGCTCCGACAGAAAATAAAAATAATAATTCAATGAAATGAAATCAGTAAACACCTATACGTTGAAAATAGTCCAAAATGTACAATGTACTGTAGATACTAATGATCACAAAAAGCTCTTGAAAAAGTTTTCGCAATACACCCTTCGCATATTACGTTATCATTTCAAATCTCTAGGTCTCCTTTGGTTACTAATTCACGTCTTGCGGTACCGAATCGATCGTAACGAAACTTACTATAAGTTCAAAGATTTAATATAGAAATACGACTAGACTTATAAAATAAAACAAAAAAATTACCAAATAATCATCTATGTTATTATATATATATATTATAAGATATAATATATTTATAACAAGCTAATTTATAGAAAAAAAAACAAATGCAAGGATTGTGGAAGCGAACAGTATAAAAAAGAAAGAACTGAAAAGAGAAAGAGAGTGAATATTTATTGTGTTCTTTTTTTTTTAATACTATACATAAAAGCACTATCGACTCGGTACTTCGTTAATACGTCACGATTTTTTTTTAATATACCCTACCTATGTAATAATACAGTCTTAAAATCAACTCTTCAGTCTTTGAAAGGAATAACAGCCAAAGTTTAATAAATTCTTTTAAACTTAACTATTTCATAGTGATTATATCAACTACTCTAATGAACGTTAACCAAACAAATAAAAAAGCATTTCAATGCGTAGACAATAAAATTACAAAACATTAAACTGCTCCATGAACTTAAGTCTTTATAAAAATAGTAAATTTATTTATAAGTGTTACAAATCATTTTAACTGGATCGAAAAAAAATTATGCGATTATTTTACTATCCATTTATAAAGGCTTCGTCGTCGTAGATTACTTATAATAACCAGATCTATAATTATAACTTAACCTAGTCTAAAAACAAAACACTGTTTCAAACATGCAAAAGAACAGTATTGGTAAAGAAAAAACTATATCAATAGAAATCACTGTTGTTGATACACTATGAAAAAGGCTCAAAAGAACCCAGGGTCTTCAAAAAAGATAATTAAAAAAACATTATAAAACAAATGTTATTAAATCAGGCACCTTTTACAGTTTACATAACTCTCGTGTTATTATGTTACTTGGTTTATTGATTAGCCAACATCAAATTTCTTCATTTGTAAAATGATTGTTAACTTTGAGACAACGAATTGCTACGTTATTTTAACATGCATATTGAATTAATGAAATGTAAACTTGTTTCAGTAGTTGTCATTTTCTGTTAATGAACTTGTCAATTAATGAAAGGAAATTAGTTTTAGAAAAAAATACAAGAAAGCTTATAGAACAATTCACAGAAAGTTAAGACAATTTTTATACATATGGATTTAACACAATACAATAAACAAATAATATGAAAACATTAAAGAAAATCACCCAATTTACTATAGATGACAGTGACATTTATTTATTAAAACAAAGATTACCAATGATATGTGATTACCGAAAAATGGGCTCGAGTTTTTTATAAGTAAACTAGCTTTCTGCCCTCGTGTTAAACATTACTCACTTTATTTTATTTTTTTTATATGGAACTCTAATTTTTATTAGTACTAAGATAAAGTACAAATATTTCTCATAAATTTAAACACTTGTCCATAAAACTGTGCAATGAATCGGATTTTATTCAATTTTTATGAGATTTATTGTTTTTACGCAGAACCCTATTTTCGAAAAATTAATAGTACCCCAAGCTAGCCGAAGTAATTTCAGCTATCTACCAAAAAAAGTTTCGCCAAAATCGGTCCAGCCGTTCCGGATATTACCCATTACAAATAGACAGACAGACAAAAATACAAAAAAAATGTATTTTTGGTATAAGTATCGAATATACATTCATATCTATTTAGTAAAAAAAATAATTTTGATATTACAAACAGCCTAATAAATAAAATTGAAGTGCCTGTTTGTAATGTCAAAATTAAATTATTTTAGTAAATAGACATGAATGTGTATATATATATATATATATATATATATATATATATATATATATATATATATATATATATATATATATATATATATATATATATATATATATACGATACTTATACCCAAAATACAATTTTTAATACTTCTGTCTGTCTGTCTGTTTGTAATGGGCAATCTCCGGAACGGCTGGGTCGATTTTGACGGGACTTTTTTTTCTGGATAGCTAAAGATACTCTATCCAGGTAACTTAGGGTACTTTGAATTTTCGAAAATAATTACGGGTTTCGCGTAAAATAATGAAACTCATAAAATATTTAATGAAAATCCGAATCAATACACAGTTTTACGGGGCAAATGGTATAATTTATGAGAAATATTTTTACTGTATCTTAGTACTAAAAAAAAATAGGGTTCCGTATAAAAAAATTTGCGGGCGCAGTTTCGGGCAGACAACTAGTATTTTAATAAATAGAAACACGTATTCACCAATAGAATCGACGAAAAATAATTTAATCAAGAAAATCAATAAACAAAGTAAAGGCCACGAACAGAAGCATTTTACTATTGATTACTTAAAGATATAGGGATTAGTAGTGTTAGGAATTATTTTGAGAAAAATAAAACAATAACAGAAAAATATAACTATCCGTTTCAATCACACTAATTGAAATTTTTATAGGTCGATCTCGTTTTACCGTAATACAATAATTCGGATGTCTTTTTTAGTATTGATATACTAATACCTTTTTGTTATAATCATAAATGTTAACGTAATTTTACAGTAGAGCATCAAACCATGTTTATACTTTTTACACAGATGCTAATACGAATATGCCACTTATTAAAAACAAACAAATGTCATTCTTTTTTTAATCAATACGCACATGAAACATCAAAATAATGTTCAAATTTCAAAACAATTACTTATTTCAGATCAAACAACACCTATCAATTTTATTAGTAATACAACCATTATAAATCCGGCTAAATCACATGTACGTACAATTTCCTTATTCATGTGGTACATACACAATGAACAAGAAATAAAGGTAAATCAGAAATATTTTTTAATATCTATAATGTTAACACTTTTTTAGTTGATCCATTCATTCTTTACATTTTCCTCATTTATTATAGAGAATCTTCTTTTCGGTTCTTATAATCATTAATTTTGTTATAATCTTCTTTATCAGCGTTGATCTTATTTAAAAGCCTGAAAACGACAGGTCATTTAAGGTGTTTGTTTTTTCTTTTGTAATTAGGATTACCATTCTTAAAGATTATTCATTCATGACGATATTTTAACTCCCACTATGTATATAAATATGTAGATAAATTCCTAATAATCTTATAAAATGGAATTATTCATAAATATTATTATTTTATAAAAGAAAGGATATTAAGAGTATAGTAAAAATAAATTTTTAAAATGAATACATAAAATAAATGGTAACCCTAATTAAAGTATTACAATTTGTTTTTTATTTTATTTATTAGGAATCATGAAAAATCATTGAAATAATTGTATAATGTAAATTAATCACAAACAAAATCTCATTAGTGGTTCAGAGGTTCTTAGAAGAAACGAGCTAAAAACTTTGTATCTATTACCAAAAATGAAAAGAAATAAGAAACCAAACAGGTTGAAATAAAAAATACAAAAAGTACATTTTCCGTTATGAATCTTGATTCCCGTATTTCATTATTTCCTTGATTATTTAGTCAATAAAATAAAGTGCACAATATGTTGAATTTCTTACATTATTTTATCTGGACTACAAAAAATAATTTCAACAGATTGTAAACAATCACATAATTATAAGTCCTTTTCGATAAACGTATTGATCGATAAATGTAATAAACGTGAACTCTATCTGTAGCTATGATAAAGAGTTACAAATAATTGATAATTATTGAGTCTATAAGAGTTTTGCAACAAATAACCTACAAATAATAATAAAAAAAAAACAAACAAAAAGGTAGTGAGTGATCGAACTAAATTGACTCGCAAATTCGCAAAAAAATAGTAAAAATTTAGTATAAAACACGCAACGTCGCGTGCTAAGAAACTAGATTAAAGATTTTTCGTCATATTCAACAAGATTTCACAAAAGAAAAAATGTAGATTTTCTGGCAAAAACTCATAGACAAATTTAGAGGAGTACTAGAAAGGTTTTTTAAGGTTATGGTAAGTATTAACCACTTACGTCAATATAAGAAATTTGAAAACAAGAACGTATTAAATATTTTTTAAAGTTCGGTGATTTCGTTTGTTTTTCTTTGGCTAAGCTTGTTTTTCAATAAAAATTGTTTTTCTTGCTCTTTCAAGCTGTGTTAATTAGAATGTTTAAAAAAGTAATAATTGTGAAACTTCTATTGGTACTTTGATAAATAAACATTTATTGATTTATGGAACTGAAAATGTCAGATGTCAGTGTAAATCAAATCTTGCAAAGTAAAATCCAAAACAAATTCCAAGAAGTTCAACGGATTACAGAGAGCACTAAAACCGTAAGAGAAGGCTAAAGAAAAAAAAAACTAGATTAACATTTTACTCGTTTACATTAAACATTGGAATGATGATTGATGCTCGGAACCGTGTTAATTACAGACAAATCTAGATTTTTATCTTGGAGGGATCAAAGTGTGACAACGAGCCAGAGAAGGATATGATCGGTGCATCATTATTACAAAACAAACTTAGTGGAGTATCAGTAAGAATATGTAAGTTGGGATATAATTAGTCCCATACACACTAACATCGTTAAGTGAATTGCTTACTAGAGAATACGTGTACCTTTTATCTGAAAATTTAGTGATGATTTTTCTCTAAGGCAAGACAATACAGACCATACTGTATATTTATATGAATGACCTATAATGAATAGCTAAAGAAGGAAGGAAGGATCACTTATCTAAAGTGTCTGGAGCAAACTGGCGAACAGTTAAAGAAAATAAATTCTGCGCTCTATTAACATACGAGAAGTTTATGTATTATATCTTTTGGAGAAGAAATGAAACGAGATTCAACAAAGCTTCACTGATAACATTATAAGAAGAATATACCGATGTTAGCTGTTACAGAAAAAAAAAGACGACACTGAGTAAGGAAACCTTTTGTATTAGAAAATTTTGTTTTCCTAAGATTACAACTTGTATATTTAATCAATGTTTATTAAATTTAATCAATTTAATCAAGTATTAAAAATATTATATTCTGCGCATTAATAATTTATTTATTCCCTTTTAAGCGTTCCTCTAGATTTATCTATGAATGTAATTATTAAAATATAACCGCTTTTTTATATTTTAGCTTGTGTTTTTGAATTTATTTTAAAATTCTTGGGATTTTCGTTTAATAATATAACATCGAGGGTAATAAAGTAAATTCAAAAACAGGTTATTATATTAGATAAGTTAACAATATTGATAATCATACTGTGCTGTCACTGTTGGACAAAGATCACTTTTTCCCCAAGGGAAAGCATGAACTAATCACAGTGCCAGCCCATATCTTATTGAAAATTTCAAATGTATGTACGTACGGTTTTGTCTATTCCCCATATATCACAATAAATCTTTAGAGTTAATATTTTCCAACTTTTGTCTGTGTCTATGTCCGGAATTAACTAAGAAACGGCTAACTCGGCTTTAACAAAACTGTATGCAGAAAGTATATGTCAATGAGCAATAGATAGACTATAAAAAGTGCATCAATGTAAACGTTAAATCATTTATAATAGGTATAATCTCATTTATAGGCAAAATAATAAGAAATTATAAAATGAAATAACATAAATTATTTAAAAAAGTGTATACAAAATACATGAAATAAGAGATATAAATAAAAATTAAATTAAATTACATATATTGTCCGTTTATATGTGCCGGATTTAACGCAAATCGGCTTGACTGATTTGTATGAAATATACGAAAAGTTTAGAATATAGTTTGGTAACGGAGACTATAGATTAATAAAAATAAAAGGACGTTCTTTTACGTGGAAACGTGAATATCGACATACCCACTAACGCATTAGTGATAATTCATAACGCCGAAAAATTTAGTTCTGATGAAGTAACATTTATCAGCCATTACACGCTTTTTCTTAATCGTAAGTGGTTAGTTTTTTATATACTTATATTTTAGCTGTTAGGGCCTAAGTTAGAACTTATTTATCATCTAATTGTTAAGTCAATTTTGACGTGATTAAAGATGTTTAATGCTTATTCAAGAGGGATTGGCAACAGATTGTTAAATTCAGGGTTATAGATAACTAGGCGAAAATAAGAAAAACTTCTACGTTAAGAAAGCTTATGAGCACATTATGAGATTTAAATCCAGTTTCCCATCACACTGTCTACCACTGAACGATGTCCTTTTTAGATGAATACACAGATTAAACTATTTTACAAACATGAAGCAATGGTAATACTGTTAACATATGTACGGACAGGACCGTGGACACAGTACGGCGAGCGGCCGAGGTTATCAGCTCCCTGAGTAGGGATGGGAATCCTTTCCGAAAAAGATCGAGTTCCAAAAGATGAACCTTTTAAAGTAATAAAGTATTGATTATTATAGTGTCTGTTTTGTTTTATATGATATGATTATCATCTGTAAACAGGGAAAAATAAAACAGTTCAGTTTCACTTTTCCTTAGTAGGTTAGACATTTTTTTTATTTAGTTGCTATTGATGACCTTTAACACCACATATATTTTTTTTTTTAATTGGAAACAGTTTAACCAATAAATAATTATTACAGTTTAATTTCGACCACAGTAAGAATACTATTTACGAATAAAAAAAGTCAAAAAAGATCGATGATATCTTGGGCTACGATGTTTTGTAGATCGATCTTTTTGAAAAATCTTATTCCCCATCCCTAGGTAAGGCGACTGATGACCTCGGCCGCTCGCTATACTATCTCCGCGGTCCGGTCCATGCGTGTATTAACAACATAATAAAAATATAATAAAAAAAGGTAAAATTAAAACAGCTATTTAATTAAAAACCTAACATCATTAAACACACATTAACAAGGACGAATTAGGTACTATCTAGTAATATAATTTTATGACAATACGGTGAAATCTATTTTGATAAAGAGTAATCAAGTTTTACCCTAAAACTGATTTTTGTCGATTAACCAATCGTATTCTTCGGTAAGAGTAGCTCTCTCCTCGGCTCATACAATTACCAAAGACTCAAGATTCGTGCCCCGGTTCAATTTAACCACTGATATATCTTTACACGAACAACACACTCTTAGTTATAATTCCATCTATAGATAAAAATCCTCAGAAACCACGCCGTAAATCTGATAAATTCCGAGAACAGCGTAGGTATTTAGGTTGGAAACTCCCCTGGGTCACGAAAGTCAAGTACTTCGATATTACCTCAGCTAAAAACTGACTTTTAAACCGCTATTTGAGTAGTAACAAATAAGCCTGTAATGGAATACGGCCACCTCCACAATGAACTCTATCGAATAGCTTGAGTTTCTACTTGAATACAACTGTAAAATTGTGAAAATCACTGGATGATTGAACGAGTCGTAAAAGCTGCGTTTTTTTTTTGTTTGGATAGCGTTTTGTTATATTTTAATTGAGATTTTCATACAGAAATGTAATCAATCCCATTTTCCGACTGATCTAATAAATAAATAAAAAATACATACCTTGTCCTGAAATTTACAATCGCGCGAAAAAATCAAACAAATTAATCGAGCAGTTTTCAAATGATAATCATCTTTCATCGACATGCGACATTAATTTTTACTTATATTTATACGACTAATAGAAACTAGATAAATCATATAAATGTGAGTTAATATTCTTTAGCATTTTTTCCAACTGATATAAACTTTCACCCGCCTCTTTTGTCACTTCAAACGTAATTTGACTAAAAAGGTAAAAAAGTGTAATAGACACGCCTATCTTGCGAAGCGTTGAGACAAAAAACTATCCCACCTTAACAATTTTCAGCAGCGTCTACGAAAAGGGTAGGCAATATTATTCTATAAACACCTAATTTACATAATAGATAATTTTAACTGAAAATATGTCTCTATTTGTTTTGTACATAAGTCATGGAAAATCTTTCATTCATTAAATTTTTGTTTTTTCAATCGTTTTTTGATTACAAATTTTCTCATACTACAAAAGTTAACCAGAGTTTTGGACAATACCTTCAGAAATATTGCAACATTGTCATTCGGTTTAATCTATCGATCTAATCGTCAATTTTAGAAGACCACAAGAAGTAAAAAAAAAGAAACTGCGCAATTGCTGGCTAGTTTTTATATCGTTTTCTTTTAGAAGCATTAATTACAAATTAATAATTTTAATGTTATTCAAATTGATTTCGTTTGGAGCAAATTTTTCTTAATTATTATTTTATGGATTTGTTGGAAATTTTGTAGAATGTTCAATATATTTTTACCTTTCTTTACTTTTAAGTGTTGTTTATAATCAAAGGATGAAATCTATAAAGCGTTCTTAGCCTTATCTTAACCTTAGCTTAGCTCAACTTTGCTAACCATTTGCTTAACGCAATCTTAGGTAGCAACGTCCTCCTAGTACCAAAACACCTACTGCGATCGCCAATCCGCCTGCCAATCGTGGCGATTATGGTAATCACCACCTTATTAAGGGATATCTATGTTCAGTAGTGGGCATCTTAGGGTTGAATGGAATGAATGATTTTTTTTTAACCTAAATAATGCTATTGACCGGAAAGGCCTTAACAGCTTCACCGTATCTTAGTGGGGGAGTGCTGAAGGCACTCGCCCGCAAAAGGTAACAAGGACAAGAGTTCGAACCTCGGCATGGCCACTACCTGTGTTTAAAAATTCCCGCGGAATTTAATCCTAACTAAACCCTACATTTTTTACTTATTAATAATAAACAAAAAGGTTCTTTACAGGGCCTATGTACCTACGTGTTATGTGCAGGAGTGTATATACAGTGTTGAGCGTGTTATGCTTGATGCATGGTCAGTGTCACTGTATCGCGCTGGTAGTGGCGTCAGGAGCCTCCCTAGTTGGGGAATGGGAATGAATGGAATCTTAGATTTCGAATTTATAATCCGGAACTTGTGAATAATTATTATCAATTAATGTTTCAATACTGCATGGAGTATAGATTGACACATTTCGTTTTACTACGTTCCGCGATTATCCGATATAGATCCGACAATTTGCGTGGTGGTAAGACTACGCCTGACTAGGTCGCGACTACCAAGCACATGGTAAATTGCCACTACTGTAACACGTTTTACCTCATCTTTATTTAACATAAGGTGAAGTGCAGTCATTTCGCTCAGTTTTAATAAAAATATAATAGCTAATATTTCCATAAGTCGAATTCGACGGCTTGGACTTTGCTCAGCTAAAGCTAAGTAAATGGTAAGCTTGTGACTATAAATTTGATTTCTGGAATTAAGTCTAAGGTAAGTCTGAGTACGCTTTATAGATTTCACTTAAAGTGTTCCTCATACCCGTCTTGAGTTTAACTGAAATTACCAGAACACTTTAGAAATAAAGACAAACGATCAAAATCTTACATCGTTATCTCCAGAATTCTTTGTAACATGTTTCATCAGCAATTAATCGTCCGACAACTAATTAAAATTTTATACTGCTTTTATAAAACGACCGGAACAAGAATGGAAAAGAAGTACTTTAAAGCAGGAATAACCATTTTTAAGTAGTAATAACCCATTTGTAACAACTATCCAGGCAAGAAATGAGAAGAAATTCAAGGTTTCTCAACGAAGGATAAAATATTCTGGTTTTGTACGTTTGTGCTTATCAAAGCTCGAAAACTTAAATTACATTATCGTAAAAATAAACTTTTGCTCAGGAACATAAGACTTTGGAACATGGACCAATGTATGTAAATTATTGCTTAGTGATAAGAGAGCAAATATTTTAAAAGGTATCTAGCATATAGACATGCCGCTTATAAAATCAACTGAAAATTTCATTTCCCATCCAGGTAGACGGAGAATCCACGCTTCACCACGGTGACGTAATCTAAGTGTTTGATGCAGTCAATTACCACCTCACATCCACCAGTCATACTGTTCTTCTTGGGCGAACTTTCTTGCTTGGTTCAATTGATTACCTTTTATCTTTACATTTGTGTATTTTTGTACTACATCTTGACAGACATATATACTCTCTTCTTCTTCTTTCACAGAATGGCGCATTTCAATAGTTCTGTCTGAACGATTGTATGTGAAGCTCCTGTGTCTAAAGTAAATTTACAAGTTTGGATAATCAAACTTCCCTTTATGATAAAAAAACAAATTCGTCTGATCGACTTACACCCGCCACGCTAATCTGAAGTTTGGTTTTCATAGAAGAATTTTCATCTCTCAGGTATGACCATACTATTTTTCTTAGGACAGTCAATTTGGAGTTATAACTTCTTGTAGTTTATAGGATTTCGTGTCGTGGCGTAAAAATTTCATTTCCAATGGATGTGCTAGCACATTGAGCAACATTTTGTGATGCACCGCAGCTCTGATCTGAACGTCATACCTTCGAGAAATTCCAGTACCATATCTATTTTTATTATATTATATGAAGCTGATGCTCGGCGAATCGACGAAGGTTCACTGATGTAGGTTTTCATTCGATTTCAGTGTTCTCTCCCGAAGCTTACCACGTCACAAACATGTCCCAGGTGTTTATCTTCATAAAGTATTCTCAGTGCTTCCATCAGATACTCCAAAGTTTTTTTTCATGTTCTTGCAGGTTCTCGACAATTATGATAGCATCTCTCCGCAGAGCTAGAGTAAAGGGCCATGAACGGATTTTCACTATTCCAGCCTAAAGGCTGACCATAGTGTTGTCCAGTCGAAATGTGAGACTTGGTTCACGTGTCTCATGGCTTCGCCATATAGCGTGCGGGTTGTAACGCCAGCACGCTTTTACTACAGAAAAAGGGGCGCAACGCTCGCGCTCAGCGCCCAACCTGCCCGCTGTGTGGAGAAAGCATTAATCTTACTTATTCTGTTGTTCTTTTGTTTACAGGTGGATGGCATGACACTCAAATAGGCCTTCTAGATCGTCGGCTCTGTGGGTAACCTCTTTAACCTCAATCATGAGATTCTTTCTCTTTTCTTCCAGGACCTAGATGACACTCACTGTCAATGTTTACCTTTAGAGATTTTTGTTTACATTGCATGAGTTATTGAAACTCAAAGAGAAAGCCTCCTAAACCGCTTGCATACCTAACTTCTTGAAATTCTCGGCAAGTGCTTTTTGGAGTAAACTGAAGTTCGCGGCAGATAGTCTACTGAGGAATTTGACTTGCTTGGATAGTAGATGTTAATAAATTGACATACATACATAGTATCACGTCTTTCTCCAGTGGGGCTAGACAGAGATTACATCTTTCACTTGACTCTACGATCTTGACACACCTCCTTCGCTGCCTATATTTATAGTACAGCATGGTTGTGGTTATGGGTACTTGTCACTTGGCCTTTATTTAAGAGTTGCGGAATTTAGTAAAAATACGTTCACCTAGGTCGACCCTTACCGACGTGCCCAGTCATCCTCGCCTTATAAATTCGATTTGTTAATCTTCTGTCATATATCCTTTCCACATGCCCGAACCACCTAAGCAAGTTTTCTCCATCTTGGTCACTATATCCTCTACCACATCACAGCGTTCTCTTATCATATTATTCCTGACTTTGTCAATCATCTTCACTCCCGCTATACTTCTCAGATTTCTCAATTCCATGGCGTTAATCTTCCTTTCATGCTTCTACTGCCAAACCCAACACTTAATACTCATACTCAAGTGTAAGAGCCAGCACTCCCCGGTGAACAGCCAAACGCGCCTTTTCAGTTACTTTCTGTCTGCACATGAAATTACGCAAGCCCCCATTTATTCTATTCCCTAACAAGACAATTCGCTCAACAACCCAAAAAAATTTCGGTTATTGTTCGTAAGGAATAGGTTAGATCCATACATCGCTTTCTTCTTCTGAATCCCTATTGTACATCCCATATTTTCCCTTCCGTTTCATTCATCAATTTTTTATTTATAACCTTTGCATCCAGTTTTCCGAGAATGCTGAGTAGGCTAATACCTCTGTAGTATTTACAGTCTTTCTGAGTCCCACTCCTTCAGTCTTCTGAGACTTTGCCGCAACTCCAGCATAGATTATAAAGGCTGACTGGTTATCACATCCAGGCCACCCTTCAACATTTTAACTGTAATTTATTTCAGAAGTAACCTGCCGGTTCTCATACTCTCTATAGCATCTGTTATAACATTCCGGCTTACGCCATCTATTTCATTATATCTTCTTCTCCGTGGCGTACAAATTTCCCGTTCAGGCGTTATTAGAGACATTGCACTTATGAAATTAATTGCTACGTCTGTCCGTAACGATAAATGTCGTTTTTACCTGTTTTTACTTTCATAACATATTATTATTTTTAGAGATAATATTAGTGAATTCATTTCGATATCATAATTATGTTTTACAATATCTAATTTACAGTTTGTATCTTCAACGTGTACAAGTAACGTTAACCCTAAACACACCTCGTGTCAACTCAAACAGAGGCCCGAATCCTCCAAAGCTCATGAACTCGTCGTCTACGGTATACAGTGATACTTCCACACACTGCACATAACGTACACAGGTTCTGTAATGGAACTTCCGCAGAATTCGCATATCGTTTAACAGTTCACACCGAGATTTGTAACATTGTGCTACCCTCATGCTAGTTACCATTTTATGATCTAATCAGGAATATGGAGATCCGCAGATAAGCCAAATCAACCGACATAGACCGAAAAATTGCCAAATACCGGAATACGAAGCATGGACAGGCCCTCAACAAGGTGTACCGACGATCTGGAGAAAGTCGTGGGAATCTGCTGAATGCGGGTGCCACAAGACTGGTAGTTATGGATATGGAGAATACACGTCACAAATTTAATTCATAATAAACAAATACTTGTCCACAACAATTCCCACTTGTTCACTTTTGCTTGTAGCACTTGTAGACATATCGCTTTTAGTTCTCTTGTTATTCTCTTGCCTTCGAATGACCATTCTAAATTAAGTTGTCCGGGCCGATCCACGATCCCCCTTATAAGATAAAATAAAGAAATTCCAGAAGAGCTAAGCAATGTCAAAGTCAGTGTATTATTTATAATTCATCATCAATATTTTTATTCTAAGAATGTGTTTATGAATATCTTTTACGTAATTAACATGCGTATCTCTTCGCGTCCTTTGCACGGTGTGTTATAATGTAACTTCTATATACAATATATGTTCTCCGTACGTTTCAAATCGTTTTAATAGCACGTAAGAGTAAAAAAGTTATCACGCGATACTTAGAACATCTCTTCCTATATTTGTTTTTATGAATACGGCAGATGATTATCATATTACTATATTTTATTTCCGAGACAATTTACTGAGACATTACTGAGATTTACAATATCAGCTTTTATATTTTGAGTAAGCGAATACCTTTTATCTTGAATTCATCAATTATACTACAAAAGTCCATTAAGGGTCACACAAATTCGGAAAATTGTTTAACTAGGGCCCGACTAGAAAAGAACCACATCGAAACATTGGGCATTAATTTAAATAAGAACAAACTTTACGTTTTGTAGCTAACAGGAATCACGGACTCTTCGAAAAAATAATACGTATTCCAACAACGCCTGAAACAACAACACTCCTTCGATCCTTTGATCCGAAGTATATCGTTTTGTCTACAAATTTAAATTAATTAATCTCTCGTTGTTATTGAACAATTTATACACCTCTTTGTACAAAGAGACGGAAGACTCTGTTTGTGAATTGAAATAGAATTGACAATATATTAAACATTCATGATTCCATACAAAAGTGTAAAAATAATTAAAAAGTTAACTTTACCACACTAACATAAAAAAGAAATACTAAATGAAAAATCGATTACTCTTATTCGATTTCTCTTAAACCTAATTTGTTTTATGCGAGTTGTGAAGTCAAATTATTTACTCGTATAAAACTCTGTGCACACGGTAGACCGTGTGAAGACCTGTATGAAATTTACCGTACTTTGTTGAACGGTCAGAGCAATTAATTAATTGTCCGTAATTTTTCAGGTTCGTTATCCAACTGTCTTGTATCTAACGCAATATTTTTTTTATATATTTGACCAAATCCAATGACACGAAGAATAAAGGTAAGTAGGTAAGAGACAAATGTCAAACGATAACAATAAATTTATGATCAAAAGCGATTTATATAGTGAATTCAATTTCATAAAGTAATCCAATATATATTGTGTAAGTTATTACCAATAATTTTAAGTGATAAGAGTGTCCATAACTCATACATACACAAACGGACATCGTTTCAAACAGTTCTAACATAAATAAATTTCGAAAACCTAGTATACATCACTTACACCGTTTTTAATTAAATTCTCATAGACTTGACAAGTATTCTGGTGGCGGTAATAATTAATACAATGCAACTTTTTTTTTACTATAATATATAATATTGCGTTACTTTAGTTTTGTTTTGTTTATATATACTATGTATCATCATCACCAAATGAATGAAAATAAAATAATGATGTTAATAAATTCTTAATCTATTACGATTTGTTAGTTTATATGCGTACTCAAAACCAAAACTCATCGTGTCTAAGAATTTATATATCGTGTAGATTTCTGATTTGATTAATTTGTAATTACAATAGATACAGAATCAGTTGGTAAGCCTGAAAACTTCGAAATTCAGAAAATATCCCTGACCCCCTTCCCCCCCCCCCCCCCCCCCGCCCCTCATTAAACTCAACGATTTCAGACAAATGGGTATCGGATTTATAAAATTGATCGAAATGTATTCCTATTGTAATTTATATATATGTAACACAAATAATAAGATGCATAAAAGTAAATTATAATTAGGATAATATTGTCTTAACTCAGGGAATTTTCCGCATCAAACATCTTATAGAAATTAAAAACATTACACTGTCTATGATTTCACCATTGTTATTCTCATTGACATATTCCAATAAATTAACAAACTAGTCATTGTTTTCCCATATATGTAGAAGAACGGATCGTCGACAAATTAAAACAAACGGAAAATACATTAACATACCTGTTGGTCCCAGAAAAACATGGATAAGTTGTTAACACGGTTTTCATTATGAGAATTGATGGGGGGTGGCTGCATCCACATAAGATCTGATGAAGCAGTTGGCTGGCTCCACAGCGATTCGACCTAAAACAACACGCAAACCATTAACAACTTGTAAGTAAATCAATACAAAATGCACTATAGTGCAGTTTACAAACTGCAAAAATTATCTAATTATATTGTCATCAATTTTCATCCTTACTTTAATTTAAGATAGTAATATATAAAGATTTATTTATTAAAAATGTAACCACAATTATTTTTAAACCATAATTTGTTATGTACAGGTGAAATTGAAATTAATGGCAGTAATTAAATAGGCTTGTAATTATAATTAGAAACATTTATACTAATAGATAAAATTGAAGTGTCTGTTTGTTATTTCAATTTTTTTTTTTACTACATATACATATGAATGTATTTACGATACCTATACCAAAAATACAATTTTTGTTTGTCTGTTTGTTCTGGGTAATCTCCGAAACGGCTGGACGGATTTCGACGAGACTTTATTTGGTAGATAGCTGAAGTTACTCCGGGTAACTTAGGGTACTTTTAATTTTCATGAATAATTAGGGTTCCGCGTAAAAAAAACTCAAACTCGTAAAAAAATTAATAAAATCGTATTTAATGCACAGTTTAACGAGCAAGTGCTTAAATATGTAAGAAATAATTTTTACTTTATCTTAGTACAAAAAAAAATTAGGGTTCCGTATAAAACAATTAAAACACAATGAAGAATATATGAAACCTGGGCGCAGCCGCAGGCATACAGCTAGTACTAAATAAAACTATTAAAAACATGTATAGATCAAATAAAGTATCAAAAACGCATAGCTCTTTTTCAGTGGTCGATGTTTACCACAGTAAACATGTAGGTAAAATTATCAGCGGGCGCGAGTAGGGTCATCGACCGCGGCATACTTGCCGCACGGTTTTGATACTTCCATTATTTAATTTTATTTCCATATACTTTTAATTTAATTTAATTTTTATTATATTATTTTTGCTTCGTCCTTATTAAGAGTCATAATTATTAATTCCCATTTAATTATTGCTATTGATTTCAAGGTCACCCTGTGTATATATATATATAATTTAATATTGTAATCACGATCAACATGGACGTAGTTATTTCCTGTAATTAAGAAAGCACAAGATTCGATACGATTTTCTTTTAATAATTTTTATTTATTTAAATATAGAAATAATTTAAATATGTCTATAACATTATGTGCTGTTATGAAAATTAATATATTATAACAGTTTATAACATATGACGGATGCGAGTTTATCTTTTTGTCAATGGATGTTTCACTCAACAAATCAAGCATTGATTGACATAGTATCTTCCGTATATTACAAAGCCCCACTACACATACTTATCTATTTGCTATAACTACTACTACACATCAATAAATGTAAATATTTATAAATAATTACCATCGAATTCTGGTTGTTTATCGGGTTCCTCATCATATCAACTGAACCAAATTGTATAGTATCTACTGGGTTGCTATTCGATATAGTCATGTTTGGAATATTTATTACCTAAAAATATTATAAGGGAATAAGGGTTACTCTCGAGCATTGAGTAATAACGCTAAGGGTGATAGTTCCATACAAAAAGTATCTTAATTAACAATGAAGCGAAAAAATATATTCTTGTGTGTGTGTGCGTGTGTGTGTAACGAAAGACGTATGTGGCTTTTTAAAGCTAACTTGAAATGGGTCCACACCGCGCGTGACTACTGTCGTTCTGAGTGTATTATTTCTATGGTCTCGGAAACATATTTACAGCTATTTTTTTACAATAAGTTACACCTCTTTTTTATGAACTCTTGGAAGACTAATAGATAAATATTTTTAAAGAAATATTAGACAACTCATAAGTAATTATTAGAAAAAAAAATCAGATATGTTTACGCATTACATTTCCGGGGTTTGATACGAAAGTTTTTACCTATATATAATATATATTACTTACATTTAAATGGGAAATCTTTGGATTCGATGATAGACTACTTAGAATTAAAATGATAGCCTAAGTTTTAAGTTTAAGTTTTTAAGTGGAAAATATCCAAAAAAATTTAACCTTCTTCAATTTCTCCAGCTTTCGTACTTTTCCACCTTGTTTCTTCCAAACGAGCCACATTTATTCGTCACCTTTTTAATACATTCAATAATTCTCTAGGTCTTCCACTCATTTCCTCAACATTACAACTTGCATACCTCAATCTTGTTTACAGATCGCTCAACGTGATCCAACAACCATTGCACATTTCTGCGTCACGCTTGCGGGGAACGCCCTAACACTTCCGCTCTCATTATACCTGTCATTCATAACTACTGAACAGTTCTGGCGGAGATTTTAAGAGGATATGCGGTCAGAAAAATAGGGATTTCAAAATCTTTTGCTATCGCGTTATGGCCCAAAAGAAGAATAGGGACAACAGCAGCTCGGGCTGATTTTAGCGTATGCAAAATAGACGAAAAAAAAACATTACTTCGTAGTACCCTGTTTCCTGCTCCAAAACTGAACCGATTTTTAATTTTATTTCAGTTTTAATTTAATAAAGACATTGGCTATGCCTGTAAGTTTTGTTTTTTTTTTTTTTTTTTATCCGTCAAATTTGTTTGACGAACGTCTGAAAGTGACGGCAAAAATCGAGCATTCTTTTCATTTTCAATGGCTCCTAGTTTGTAGAATAACTACTTTATGGGAAAAATCATAACGTGGATGTATATTATTTGGTACAAATATTTCCAGGGAGGAAAGAGGGGACTGCGTTTGTATGAAATAAAGGCCGCTAAGATATCCTCTTAAGGCCTGCCCGATGCCAATCCACAAAAAGGATGTAGCTTGTTAGAGGAGACATATAACATAGGTCAACGAATTATAATTTTATTTATATTTCTGTTTTACTGCCATACATTCTTATTCTATGCATCGAAAAACACCGAAAAATTACATTTCCACTTCTTAAAGTTGGCTTTTATCTGTTTTATTTAGATCCAAACATGCAATCTTTAGCATCCGCCTAATAGCCCTAAATCATTATTAAAAATTTAAAGAGGTAAACAACTGTTTATAAAATGTATTATTGATAGCATTGAAGCTCGTTCATAGAGTAACGAATAATTTTAAAGCGCGGTTTCTAAAATAAACGACAACCGCTACATGTTACCGATTCGGAGGTAAGGTAAGGTAAGGTTCTCAAAACAAACACATACATAAAGAATATATTGTTATTTATATGTACATAACAGTGTGCATAGGTACGTTAAAATGTGGAAAACTGCAGCTTTAATTGTACCTATTAAAAATACCATCCAACGCTTTATCGTCATTGCTAATAACGCTAATCGTTGCATAATCTTTGGCATTTAACTTATCCACTTTCATTAATTAATGATTATCCTTCTTTTGAACTGGTGCTCAACCAAATAACAGACATAAGAAGATATTTCAAGCTACCATTTTATATACTAAACGAATTATTTCTTTCTATTTGAATCTCGCCAGACGTCTAGTTTAATTTTTACGAAATAATTGGGCACCATTTTTTTTTATTGAACTGTAAATGACAGCATCAAAAATTTTGTCACGTTAATTCAATACAAAAGTTATAGCTGTTGTTACGTTGATTCGAATTCAAGAAGGGGTTTTTTTTTTTTACAAGAAATGTTCACACCAAGCACCGTTTGTTGGTTGTTTCAATTGTCGATCATTTTATTTTTCTATTTTTAAAACTAGAACATACAATTAAATCAGCTATCAATGACATTACACATATTATTGATTTATTATAGGTGATACTAAATACTCACGCCTAGGCCAAGTCCGGATTGCTGGTTGTTGAGTAAATTGTTGCCTGGTAATTGGTACGGCATCAACTCCTGTGCGAAGATCAAAATAAATATCGTCATTTTTTTTGGCAAATCTTAATATGTATGTATGTATATATATATATATATATATATATATATATATATATACATAATTATTACACACTAGCTGTGTGCCCGCAGCTGCGCCCGCGTTTAATATATTCTTCACTGAGTTTTAAACATTTTTACGCGAAACCCTAATAATTATTTTCGAAAATTATAAGTATAAGTTATCCGGAGTAACTTCAGCTGCCTAGCAAAAAAGTCCCGTCAAAACCCGTTCAGCCGTTCCGGAGATACAAACATTTTTAAAATTGTATTTTTGGTATAAGTGACGTATATACATTCAAACCTAGTTAGTACAAAAAAAAAGACATTACAAACAGACACTTCTATTTTATTTATAAATAAATAAATATTCTATAGACATGTAAAATAGAGGACAATAAAGAAAACTCACCCTTGGAGCAAACGGTACAATGGGACCATAAGATCCGAGCGGTCTCATAACAGCGTCACAGGCCCTGCGCACCATTAAACTGGATGTAAAGAAACCACCCCGATACCAATTAAACATTTCCTGGGACGTAAAGGGCCCCTGTATGATTTGCTGCAAAAAAAAAAAACACATCCAATGAAGAAGTGTTCGAAGCGTCAATAAATTAAATCATACAATTACTTTGTCGTTTCCTGTAAGGAACCATTTTATTTTTCCCTGCTAGGATCAAAATTCTACGGGATTTTCACACTCAGATACTGGTCAAACCGAGGTTCGAACCCTTGTGCTAGTTAACTTTCGCGGCGAGTGCCCTCAGCTTTTTTTTTTGGAGGGGGGGAATTTCATTTACGCACTACCCTTACCTATTGCATTAGTGAGACCGGAGTCCCCCAATGCAACAGGTAAGGGGGCACGGAGGGACGACCCCGTGCCAGTGTGGGACTCGCCCGGACGTGAAGCGCCCGGAAATACCCACTAAAACCCCCCGGGGCCGTCCGCCGCATTTGGGATGGGGGCGACACGGAGTGGCTTTCGCAAGCACCGCGTCGCAAAAATGTGTTACCAGGGTTCGAACTTCCGACCTTTCAGTCGTACCGTCTATGAGACACGCTCTCAAGCTGTAAAGGCCCTTCCGGTCAACAGCATTACCTGGGTTAGAAAAAAAAATTTATATTTAATTTAAACGGAATAAGTGAATTACTTTAGGGTCCTCGTAGTACCACATGTCCGTCATGTTATGTGCAGGTGGCGTTTGAGCGGCACTCTGAGGCATCATGTTGCTGTATAAGGAGCTCCCGTAGCTCGACTGGGAAGCTGAATGCTGTAAGCCATGACCGGGCCACGCCATATTTTGATGTGTATTATTCGTTAGCTGGAAATCCGCAGACCCTTGTAACTGCTGAAATGAATTTATAAGTATAAAAAAAAAATTATAAATAAACCCACAAATGAATATGTAATTTCCATGTAATACTTTACCGATGAATTGTTGGACGCTTGCCCCAAGAATAGTGAATTATCCCTGACGTCAGGTGTCGTCATCCATGCCAGGGAGGCCGAGTATCCAGGTAAACCTGTTGCACCACTCTGCATTGCTCCAGTGCCGACGGGACCTTGCAGAGTGTTACCCATATTGGCACCCGAGTTACCGATTCCCGGATTCGGTAGAACCGGTGGCGGGACACCTTGCAGCGGTATTCCCAAGTTGCCCCCGTCCAATGGGAGTCCGAGTGACGCGTTCAAATGCGGAATTGTTAATTCGACCCTGCTGCATCATATTCGAGTGCATCCCAGTCGATTGCCTGACCGGTGGCAGCTTGTTGTTCTGGTTTAAGGACAAATTGAGAGTTTGACTCTGAAGTCCCATAGTGATGGGCTTCGGCAATTGATGAATGGGCGGCGGCGGCACACTGGCAAGGCATACCGGTATAGCCGGATTCAACAACGGGCTAACTGAATTTATAGGCGTTTTCTCATCCAGGGTAAGTTCGAATATGTCTTCGGCGATTTTGTCCTCGGTTAGCATATTTGGCTTTTTCAGAGTGCTGAAAACAAAACAATTCAATTATCATCCGGATAGACATTGTTATTGTAAATAAATGTCTTTTGATGCCGTTACCTTTCCGCTGACGTGTTGGTTGATGCTCTAGATAAATGTAAGATGCCAGGTTTACGATTGAGTTTACCGACGCCTTCATTGATTGGCAAGCCAATGTTTTGGTGCTTCTGTCGCAGGCTATTGTTCGGTGTTATCATAACGGACTGAAAATTGCCCCTCTCGTCGTTAGCCTCTTCGATACCAATATCAGACCTCATATGAGAATCGAATGTTTTACTCTCCACAAACTTCGCACCAGTTGCATTATTGTCATTACCTCCGCTGCTCACCTGAGATGATTCATCATAATTGACAATAGCACTAGATTCCTTAACAGGTATCTCATCGAGGGACTCATATCTATTTACCGTTGACTTGTTTGTATCACTTGCTCCTGGTTCTGACATCCCTACAGATGGAGGCTGCAATGTTTTTTTTTTATTTTTTAATACACTAGTTATATATCCCTAATTACGTAATACTTAAAAAAATATGTTAAGCTTATAGGTGATTAAGCTTGCAAACTTTTTTTTTTTCGTTTATTCTAGCATTCGAAATATGTTCGTCTTTTAAATGTAATATATTTTTGAACAGAAACAACACACAGCAATGAATACGACACAAAATGTGTACCTTTTTGAATTTTATACCACCCGCGTCGAACCGTTTGGGGGAGAGTTTTTTAGCCTTCTCCGAAGCCCACCATTCTTCGGAGCCTTCGCCAGCTGTTTTTTGTCGAACAAAGCTCCCGTGTGTATGGGAACGTGCAAGAGCTGCAGTAAACAAATACATATTAACAATATATAAGATGATTTGCCAAAGTTTATACACAAAATTATTTTCTATTAATTATGTTAAAGGTCATACTAAAAGATTACATAAATAAAATAAAATAAAAAGTACTTGACAAGAAACTGCAGTTTTAGTCTCTTACGGAGGAACGGTAACTTTTACTTAAATTTAATACAATACTTACTAGAAATTAGTAAGTATTACATTGAGTAATACTTACAATATGCATTTTCTTGACTTCTGGGCAGATTACTGTCGTCATTACTGTAACCATGAAATGCCCCAGACGAATCGAAAGTGCCTCCACATGCTCCCGCGTTTTCTACAGCCCTGGCGAATAAAAAAAATAAATGTAACATCTTACTCTTTACGATGTTAGTCAGATTTTCACTAATAGTACAATATTTCATTATTTGCGGTTCGAAAAATTCGCCAGCTGACGGATATTGCTACTGCTAGGTTAGTCTACTTTGCTTACTTTAACAGCTTAATGTCTTACGGTATTTTGCTGTGGGGTACAGCAGCAGAGGTAGACACCATTTTTACGTTACAAAAGAGAACTGTTCGAGCAATATACAATATGGGAACTCGCGAATCTCTAAAGAACAGGTTTCAAGAATATGATATCTTAACTTTGCCCTCCCAATACATCTTCGATAACTTAATGCATATTCGTAAAAATTTAGACAAGCTAGATCTAGTCAATGATCGTCATAATGTTAATATTACAAGTAAAGACAAGTTGGCCGTCCTACGCTTTAGGTTAAGTAAGTTTAATAAAAGCTTTATAGGTAATAGTATTCGGTTTTACAATAAGATCCCAAGTAACATTACCGATTTACATGACAATAAGTTCAAGTATTATGTCAAGCAAGTCTTAATCTCAAAAGGTTATTACAGGGTGGATCATTACGTGAACGGTAGTGATGTCTGGAATTAACTCACATCTCTGTGCTTCCCCTAACATTATTAAGACTATGATTTGTATAGTTTTTTTTATATGACAAAAAGAATGATATATATTATATTTATAAAAAAAAAGAACCAGATCGAGTTTCTTGCCTGCGCTCTTCTCGACTGGGTTGTTTTCCGAACCGGTGGTAGTGTTTTAGACGTTCATAAGCGCCTTCTTAGGGCGTAAATTGTATAAATAAATTTTGATTTTAGTTAAATATTTAAATTGAATTGTCAAATTACGAGTAACAACTTATATTTCAAAATGAATTAAGCAATGAATAATTTGACATCGAGAAAACCGAAACAATATATATCCATGATCAACTTTTATTTAGCATTGTCGATATATTTAATCGATAGCCGAAAGTTATTTATTTACCATTCTGGTAGATTATCTTCGGTGTTAGTAGCCTCACGTCCAGCCCAGGTACGACGGTTGGGATTCCAAGGATGAGATTTTTCTGATGTAGGAGGCCTATCGCCCCAATCCCTATCTATAAAATAATCAAATTTTTAATTAAAAAAAAACCATAAACCAAGGTAAAAATACAATATCATTACATCTGGCACGTTGAATGATTTATCATATTTGAAGATATAATAACATTCACTGTTGAGAGTTGAAATAAGTTTACATTCCACCGAAGTGCTTCCCAATGCAGATAAATTAACAAAGCGATGCTTCCGCGCTCGTCCCGTAGAGAATCCATATTGTAGTGTATATCCATAATCAATTCAATTTAAAATGTGAGCTTGAGCCCAGAAACATTTTTAATAGAATAAAATATATGACAAATTTAATTTTTTGCTTTATACTTTTATTCAGGATCTTAATTATAAACTGCTATTTAATAATTGCCATTGATATCAAAATCACCCGTATATATACATATACTCATCACAAAGTATCGATTTATTTTGTATTATATGAAATAAATATTATAACCTCTATCATTAAAACCAAATACATGTTTCAATAACACACAAAGGGAATTTAATAATATAATCTACAAAATTTTATTTTTATATGACAAGGATGTGTTTGGGAAAATCGGTACTAAGAAACCAAGTTCTTAATAAAAAAAATCTTTATTTGAGAAAATTTTGAAAGAGGCGTATTTTTTGAGAATTTAGTACTTCCAAACACATAATCTATGTAACTTAGCATCCATTAAATATTTATTTGGAGCGTTTTAATATATTGATTACCCATAAAAATGAGACAATAGGAAAACAATGAAAAGCTGGCGTAAACGCCAGGTTAGTGCTCAAGGGGTTAAGGGTATGAATGTAAGTAGTATGTATCTGTAATGACCATATTCTTTTAAGTGTAATTAATATGTGTATAGTGGTTTTTTACTGTGGAGACAGTGTAGAATGTTTCTGCTAGAAATCATTCAGCCCAGAATATTTTTAAACAATTTATTTATTAATTTAATTATAGGTGTTTATTTATTTTACACTCTTACCCCATTTATCCTGTGGTCTAGATCTAGTAGATACCGAACGCCATTCTTCTCTGTCGTCTCGTGGCAGCTGTCGCCAATTAGCTCTGCCCCCCGGGCGTTTACTGGAATGATATCTAATTGTAAATATATGCGAATTTAGCCATGATCTATATGTATTAAGTAATAAATAAATATTTCATTTTAACCCCTTGAGCACTAACCTGGCGTTTACGCCAGCTTTCCGTTCGTTTTCCTATTGTCTCATTTTTATGGGTAATCGACATATTAATTTATGTTTTAATTATAAAGTAACTCCAGGAATGGGTGAAATCAAGGGTGTACTACAGGCATGAACTGGTGGTAGATAACCACTTCAAAATTATTAGATTACTAGGAATCGACTCTATATATGTCACAAGTATGTGTGATGCAAGAAAATAGTGTAATTAGGTAGTAGGGCGTTATTATAGCATAGGTAGGTCATAGGTGTAAGTCACGGTTCTAAAAAACTTAACTAAAATCGCCTCATCTAGCTAGATGTCTTTATGATAGCCATAATCTCATTTTTTTTTACAAATACCGAGCGTTCCATGATAACACCGCACCTTCCGCGACTAAGAGAAGGTTATTTACTGACATGTTTTTCTTTTAATAAATATGTAGTTAAATTTAATTCTCGTGTATCAAATAAAATGAAAACCAAAATTATGAATCTACTGAATCCGGCTAAAATTTCCTGAGATCTACCGAAAATCCTCTCACAATCAACTATTTGAACACTCCGAGTTAAATGAACAGCAGGCATAACAAAAAAAACTATTAACTAATTATACAATTAGCCAGTTAAATGAAATTTACATCATTTCTTACTAACAGGTCGTGTTTTGAAATTAAATTATTTTGAAATAACTATATTAGGAGTTCAATAAATCACATATATATCATAACCTTAAAAATTACATAGTCACGTATATCTGACATAATAATATAAAAATTTTAATTTGTGTCTAGTCTAGAATTTAGTCATAAAATTTATGATATTATAATGACATACACATTAATATAAAATCAATCAAAAAGGATATACAGAGAGTGAAGTTACGGGTTACGGTTGTGCTAAATTAATGAAAAAATTGAAAGATGAGAGCATGGTACAGGCATGTACATAACTTTATTATATAACAAGCTGTGTGCTCGCGGATGAGCTTCTTGATCATATATGTTTCACTGCATTTATTTTATACGTTATTCTAATTTTTGATTAGTGCTAAGATATAGTAAAAATATTTCTCATAAATTCAAGCACTTTCCCGTAAAAAACTGTGCATTGACTTTTATTAATTTTTTTACGCGGAACCCTAATTATTTTCGATATTAAAAGTACGTTATCCGGAGTACATCAGCTATCTACCAAATAAAGTCCCGTCAAAATCCGTCCAGGCGTTCCAGAGATTACCCGGAACAAACAGAAAGACATATAGACAGACAAAAATTTAAAAAATTCCAATGTTGTTATAGTTATCATGTATACATTCTATTATGTCTATTTAGTAAAAAAAAAAAAATAACTGACATTACAAACAGACAGTTCAATTTTATTTAATAGTATAGATGGTACTCATATTAACACCTCATACATTTTATATTATTTGTAGAAAAAGGACCCCCCCCCCCCCCCCCCCTATCAACTAAGCACTTTCATAAGCAGTTTTAAAAAACCCACTGTTATCACTCATAACCCATACTTTGAATTGTACTGTTTAAACCATCAGGTGGTCATAATTAAATGGTTAATAAATCACATAACTACATTATCTAAAACGACCTAATGGAATAATAGACACACATTATAATTAAAAACATCAAGTCATGAGGAACAAATAAATAGCCTCTTACTTTTTGTATGATTTGGTTGAGTGCCACTCAGTTTGTTCAGTATGTTTGGGAATATTAAATGGTGTTAGTTCTTCCTTTATATTGGAATTATAAATCGGCATTCTCGGTGCATTTGAGTGCCATGATGGTCTAAAATTATGAAGGGAATTAGTTGATCTTATAAATGTATATTTAATCTATATCTGTTTCGGAACCTAGCATTATTATTATAAAATCAAACCAATAAAAATATATAACATTCCTATTAATAATAATTAATAGAGGTAAACATTCTGTGTTAATTTGATTAAGTCTTACTTGAGTAAACTACAAATTTTGTTAATTTTGTTTTAATAAATATAAAACAATGAAAAGACCTCTCACTCGGAAATTATCCTTTTTGAAATTAAGAACAACAATTTGGTAATGTGTGTTCAACTGAATATCTTTTAAAAGCAAATTTCCCTTATGGTTGAATAATAATAAATAAATACAACAAAGCACCATGGAATAGCAAACAGAACAAAATGGGAGAACAGCTCATAACATTACATAAAGAAAGTAAATCATAATGCCTCAGTGATAGTACATTTGCCTGCAATGATCCTTTGGTTTAAAAAAAAACTATTTCATAGATTGAAACTATTTTCTAATATTTCCTTTATTTAATACTTTTAAATACGTTTAATCACTATATACAAGTTATACAACTTAGTTTTACAACAGTAATTTTCTCATTGGATATTTGTAGGAAACCAATTGTTAGACAAAAATGATTACTAGCCTATCATAATATTGTAACCCGTAAACAACAATAGCGCTGATGTGTTAAAGAACTAAAGGATATATGTACATCAATATATAAGCACCATTAGCTCTTGGAGTCAAGATCCATTTATGTTTTACTAACCGAAAAAAGCCACAATTTAACGCAGTCACTGAAATGAGATACCCTGTACCAAATATTATACAACAAATGTTATTGGCCTATATCTTACCTGCCTGCTGGAGGTGGTCGTATAAATTGACCCCGACTTCGTCCACGTCCATCTGAACCACGACCCAAGTACCCACGACCCATGAAACCAGCCCGAAAATGCACGTCCCATTCCATATCTCTCTCCTAATGGCATCATTCCGGAAGTGTGAGAAGAGCGTATATTATCTTGCTGAAATAAGAATTATGCTAAAATAAATGCCAAGAATATAATAAAATTTGTCAATGTGTTGTTAATTGTAAAAATGATGTCACTCTAAAATACACGCCGTAATCCCACAAATTACATTATATATTTGTAAACGAACTGACTTTGCTTCATTATAAATGTGATATAAGTACTTCAAAATTCAATTAAAGGAGATAATTCACATTTACACAGAACAACACAAATATAAATAAATGAAGTAAAAAAAATATTATAATAACAACCAATAATCGTGTCTACACTGGTCAACTATGCTCACAAATTTCTTTCGTCTCGAGCCACAACTTCATCAATTAACTCAGAATATAAATTAATAGTATCGAAGTAACTTAACGTCATAATTTATTTAGTACCGATTGTGATTTCAAAGAGGGTAGTGAATAAATCAAATTGTTATGAGAAATAGTACATAACTTACTACGCCGATCGAGCAGATCACACCGAGATACCTTTGAGAACGGGTCGCGTACTAATAACCCCACGGGTCTACTTCCAGCAAAGCTCGCCTAACGGAATGTGCGACAACACAATCCTCAAATATTTTCACAAGTTAGTACTTTACTTGCGAGCATAATTCGACCATTGTAGACCCCAACTAATAATTAATAACACAGTGCTGATACCTACTCTGTAATGCGGCTTTCGTCTCTGGTTACGTCAGAGAAAGCATGAAAGCAAAATAAACGCAATGGTGATGTGTCATTTGTGGAGACTGCATATTTCCTAAAGATTTTGTTAAAGAATATGAATAAATATAATATGATTACTACAAAACATTACGACCCTTCATTTGTTCCCTTGTTCTGTAATTTGTTCCTTAAATGTAATAGCTACGGTTAAAAATGGCCATTAAAAAAAATTCATACTCGATTTTAAAATAATCACCTCACCTAAATTCGTTTCTTTTTTAAGTCCATTTATTTGAGAATAGGTTATCAAGAATGACTAATAAATAAAACTATGACAAGAAATGAAACTCTTGTAATAGTACAAAAAGGTAAGTAATACGTCAAATTTTACACAGATGTAAATTCAATTAAAGCACTAACCTGGCGTTTACGCCAGCTTTCCATTATTTTCCTATTATCTCATTTTTATGGGTAATCGACATATTAAACAGTCTCATGATTACAATAATACATATTCTGTGCCCCGTCGTCTTTCATATAAGTAAATACGAAACATTTTGTATAATTATTACACTGCACATAATTTACTACGTATAAAGCAAAATTATATTAATAATATTTAATTAATACCTCTTCAAAAGTGGTGTTAAGGGCTGTAGGGGGTTGGCTCCGAGACTGATACAGTATATCGATATTTTTCAACTGTGGAGGTGACTCCGTGTTCCTATCATATAACGCCAACATTTCTTCCCTGCCGTATCTGTTAACAATCAGCATGTACCGTGCCTTTTAAAAAAACAAAAAACAACATATAAAGTTTTAAACATAATTATTTGATCAATAGTAAGCATTATTACGTCAACATAATTTTGAACAAACATAACGAAGATTAATAAGTAAGTATTGCTTACTTAACTAGATTAGTGTAAATTTATCTTCTATACTAATAATAACATTACAATTTTTACGTGTGTGTACAATTATTGCAAGGGAATAAAAATAGGTAATTAAATACATTTTTAGAAATGCCTGCCTACCTATTTGGTTATGCAGGCTTCAATTATAAAAAAGTACTAAGTATATATTACAAAATCAAACATAATTATAAAGCATATTCCAAAGTAACGTCGAAATTTTATTTCATTCAAATTGTTCCACTCTATCAATAGTTGTAGTAATTTAAATGAAACGCGGCAACTTTAGTATAAAATAGGAGTTGGTAATTATAATAGTCCTTTCACAGTTATTATACCTCTATCCGTTAAGTTGTCGTTCTGAATATTGTGTAGCCAAGTGCGATATGCATTATTCGCCTTTATTTAATTGAACATACAATTGGAAGCTTAAGCTATCACAGCATAAAAAAACTCTGTAGCTACTGACCACTTTAGTGTGTTGATGGGTCGGATGATCAAAATAATATACATTCAGTTGTAAGATAGATTATCGCTAAAAACTTATGGTTGTACATCAATAGAAACAACATAATTTACAAGTATATTATTTCTGATCGCTTATCAATCATAATCTCTTTTTTGATACGTATTTTTCTTGGAGTACTTAGTATTGAGACATAGAAACTGTAACTTCTCCTTATTTGCGGAAAAAATAATTTAAATTTTATTTATTGCACTATGATCCAAATCAAGGCTTTTTTATTTATTGAATAAAAAACTGAGATGACTTTTTTGATATTTATTCCTATAAAAATTAGAAAGTTTTAATACACAGACAACACTATTTTACATACGAGTCATGGCGGTAAATCGTTGACGAATGGAATAAACGGAGCTTTACTTGATCTTTCTCTATCAAAGAATGTACGCATAACTAGAAAAATATTTGTAGCACTACTTTGAATTCGTTTTGGCATGTTTTATGATTTAAATGTACCATAAAAAGCAAAAATCCAAAACGATTGACAAAATATTTTGACTTTGTGATGGGTAGTTATGCCAAAATAACAAGATGAGAGTTCAGAGATAAAATAAATGTGAACAGGATTATTAACACTAGAACGACGGGAAAATCTATCTACCTACAAAGACGGCGACCGGTCAAATGACTGCCCCAATTTATTTAATCTTTTTTTAAAATTTAAGTACTAAAAATGGTAGCTATAGTAATAGCACAGGGTATTATGTATGATAATTATATTAATTTATGTACAATTTTTACATTTTAATATTTTGTTTTTGTTACGTCTGATATTAGTGCAAATTTGTCTTGTTGAAGTCGTAAACTTCTCTCAGATCTGTGATCAAATCGCAAAAACTTCATTATTTCTTTGAATCTGTCACGAGGCATAACTTTTGAAAAAAAATGTATTCCCCATGTTTTACTCCACAACTCATTTACTGGAATATTTTTTGCTCCGTATGCACCTCGAGCATAACATATAGCGATAAAACTTTCCAGTTGTTCCAAAGTTAGTATCCAGTTGTTGTGTCCTAGTTGCCGGTTAGCTTCTTCTAGAGTACATTTCTGAATATGTCTCAATATAGATTCATCAATCAAAAGCCTCCATGAGTCTGACAAATGTCCCGTAAAAATTTCTTCGAGCATATGAGGTAGGCCCTGCTTGCTCAGGTATGATATTGTGCCGTGCTCGACGACCACTTTGAGTATATCTCATTTGAGGTGTCCATGACGTACCGTCTATAGAAGTGATAAGATCTTGGAATTCAGAATCTTCCGAACTATGAGTCCTACCACGGCCTCGACCACGAGCACGGCTGCGACCACGGCTGCGAGAACTCGATCTCAAATCAACGTTTCGTAAAGTTGCTAGAGGTATCTGGTCTTCCAGGTCACTTTCTTCCATAGAGGAACTCGAACTGATAGGTGGTACTGTATTATCATCTTCACTATCGCGTTCTCCACTTTTAGAGCCACAATCCGATTCATCTTCACGAATATTTTGCAATAATGAAAGTATTTCTTTATTTTGAAGACTTCGAGACATTTTTCAAGAATCACAATAATTTCGACAAAATTCGCTGGCAGTCGAAACTATACTGGTTCATTTGACTAGCATACTACAAACAATGGATAAGCGTACACTGTTTTATAGTCTACCTTCTCATATTACAAATAAACACTTATCGGATACCAGCCGTCAAATGACTGCCGCCGTCTTTGTCGGTATATCAAGATTTCAAATAATAAACAAAAGAGATGTGAGTTATTTTCATACATAGTTTCATTTAACTAGCAATATTAATAAAAGTCACAAAATTTCAGTACATTAAGTCAAGTGGTTTTTGAGTTATTCAAAAATTAAATTCAAATTGCAGTCAAATGACTGCTCCCGTCTTTCTAGTGTTAAAGCGTTTCAGTCTTATTCGAGAACAAAAAATTGATGATTGTTTAAAATTGAACAAAATTATATCATAACAAAGGAGAAGATGCGGAACTGTTTTATTATTGTCTATGGCATAATAACGTTGACATTAACAGTATGAACGTAAACAAAAGTATATGATGTAAAATATAATTTAATCAATTATAAGACGTGCACACAGTATTATTCAAATAAAGGATCCAACGTTTATGATTGACGTATTATAAATATAAAATTTACATTTAATTATAGTAGTCGTATGGCTAATAACTCCTTATTATGAAGTCTCTTTCTGGGAAAGAGAGACTTCTATTTGCAAACAAAGTATACTTAAAGGTGTACCCACACTTACGTCGCCTTTACTGCGGGATGGCCGATTTTCATATTTATATTGCTTCATGCCGCAGATACAGCAGATAACACTAGCATTCGAAGCTGTGAGCATATTGCCACAAATTGCTTGCGCGCGCCTTCGTAGTTTTGTTTTAAAGCCGCACGCTGGCGGCGGTTGTACCAAACAGCAGGCAGATTAGCCAGCGACACGGCTGCCGATCATGTGTGGATACACCTTTAGAATTGTGAGGATTTTTTTGCTCCAATATTATTTACAATAGTAATAAAAATCTTAATTAAATATCCACATAAAAAAATCCGAAGGCGCGTTGGATCCGGATAAAAAATCTTTTGTGTCACAATATTATTAGTAGTAATGATGGACACCTTTTTGCGGTAGGGAATGCTTTTATGCATCCTTTACTCCCGGATTAGAGATGCCAGGAGGACCTAATGGAAATCGTCTGGCGTAAAGTGCCGGAAACACCCACTTCACCTACCGCCGCCTCCCTGAGGCGACACGGGGTAGATGCGGAAACACCCCGCGTCGCCCCGACGGCAGGGCCGAATCGGACCACTTCCCTCGTCTGCCCTCCGGAGTACTTCCTACTTAGAACCATATATGTTACAATATTTGGCACCATGAAGTAATGGTTTCGGAGTATTATAATTATAGTATTGCTATATGCTTATTTAATATAATTCTGAAAGTCACTAATATTTCTAATTGTGTTGAATATAAAGGAATCGCTAAAAATCCATTAAAACATTTAATATCAGAATACAAAATTAGCTTTAATGAATAACTTAGACAAAGGTAAAAAAACATGTTTGAAGGGTTCAAATGGATGAAAATATTGCTATTATAATGTGCTGAAATGTAACATTATTTTGAATACCTACTGATCAAAAATATTCAACTACTATAACCACAAAATTGCATCTATATGTCTGGGAATATCTCTGTCTACTACTTACTAAACCAAACTTCTGATAGGATGATACTTAACGATATTTTCACATGGGAATAAAATGACACATCAATGCAATTCGTGTAACGTAAATAATGAAGATACCGTCTTAATGAATAAAAAGATTACTTAGCCCTTATACAATTGTTTCTCATAAAATTTGGTCGCTTGAAATTTATGTCCAACATTGAAAAAGAGCACAGTCCTAATTTAAACCAGCTAATAATAGTTTGTTACCTCAGTGAACTGAAATGGAATGGCTTAATAGGTGTAATGTGCTAAACATATATATTAACAAATAAATGATACTTGATAAAAGTCTTACCTTAATTTGGCGAGCTGAACTTTATTTGAATTATGGGAAGATGATCTTTCCCTGCTGGGTCCAGGTAACGGATTACTAGCAGATCCGCTTGAACTTGTAACTCCTACGGCACCTGTGGGACTACTAACTCCTGAACCAGGGCTTGAATTTGTAACTCCTATTGCACCTGGGGGACTGCTAACTCCTGCACCAGAGTTTGGATTTGTAACTCCTAGCCCACCTGTGGCACTATTAACTCCTGAACCAGAACTTAAACTGTTGGGATTGTTGCTCATTGCATTTCTTTCACGTGACAAATTGCGAAGCCATTCAGGCCCAAATTTAATAGGGTTTTGACGATCTCCCATTGTAGGCTGATAGGAATCACTTTAACGTAACTTGTGAGTAGAATTGCTGTGAACAATAAATATTTTTAAGAAATAAGTAAAAAAAGGTGGTTTGATTAATAATTTCAATTTGAAAATTAAGTTATAAAATATGTCCTCTTATACTAAGCAAATTAAAAATTAAGCAATTTTTAAATTTTTTTTTAAATGTACAATTTGTGATGGTTCAACTATATTATGACATAAACTGAAAGATTGAACTATATAATCAAATTTTTTCTCATATTCATAGAAACAGTAATTTACTTTAATTGAATGTTATTAATTAATTATAAGTAATAATAGTATTTGCATAATAAGTGTCTGATTCAAGTAAGAAATTATATTATATACGCTAGCCCTTTCAAAGTTATCATATTTGTGCCAGCAATAATGGGTTAGTGAGTTCATAATACTGGTATATATACAGAAGAAAATGTTTCAACACTGTGATGAATAGGTTGTTATAGGATCATATTCAAAATCGAAATTTCTTCTAAATAATTTACTTTCAAAATATCATATAAATCTGACGCCTTTCAGCCTTCTCATTAATCTTAGAGTAGTGAATTGAGATAGACATTTAAGCAACGTTTCCTTTTTTTTTCAGAAACACTTGGTATACATCTACACTTTAAGTGAAATTCTTTATTTAAATGTTTTTTTTTAATTATTCTTTAAGCAAGTTGCATTAGAGATCAAACTTATATAACAGTTTTTCTTTTAAAATCATCACACTTTGTATTAGGTTTTTTGTAAATAAATAAAACAAACATAATTATAAAAAAAAAAGAAAATAAAGTATTGTATTGATATTAAAATGCATATAAGTTATTAATATAATAATTATAAAAAGTAAATAATATAAGTAATAAATAGTGGAAAAAATGTTAAATTTGAATGGGTGAAGATGATGACGCCAGCTGGTGTAATATATTGCACCATTACACCTCCTCTATACTAAAATCATGGAATTTAATAATACAGCTAATATATTCTAAACAAAACATTGCACACAAATTTAAAATTATTTTCAATTATATACTTTATATATTAGGAACTTTTAACTTTTCGCAGAAAGCATTTATTTATATTATTGTAAAAGTTGTTTGTGAACAGCGCAGAACAAATTAAGTTAGGTCATTTTAACTGAGAATAAAAAAAAAACACTAAAATGTTAATTGAATAATTTCATAATTTATTCAAAGGTAGTCACAGTCTAGAATTTATTAGCTTTTATTAAGCTAATATGAGTAAGAAGTGTAAGAAGAATTTTAGTAAGAAATGAACAAAATAGACAATTTTGTTTACTTTAGAATGGGGGTTGTTATTATCATCTAATATTTAGAATAGTCTCTTATATTTACACGTTTCTGTTCAATTAGCGAGTTGACTTATTAATCTTCATAAGATGCATATTTTTAATCTCAAAAATGCCTCACAAAAGCTACACAAACTATGTTTAAGCTAGTGATGAACAAAATAACTATATTTTTAATCATGGGTATAATTGGATGATCAATTACTTAAAATCAGTGAGACTGAAATTGTGTTTTTATGGTTTTACACATCTTGAAGTACGGATTAAACACCAACAACAAAAAGATACAAAATGACTCCTATTTACATCTCGTGATACGCCAGAACAACTATTCTAAAATTAATAAATTAAAGTTAAAGTTACCAGAGCTTGTAAATCAACAGAATGCAACCTGAAAAAGAAAGAAAATTATAATTCAAATTTAAGATTCATGTATCAAAAATATTATTTTTATTAAAATGATGAAATAATAATAAAGTCAATTTCATACTCTTTGTATAACCCTGCATAATTTCCTTTTATTTATATTGTAGCGCTTAAGTACTTAGAAATTGTTTTTTTTTTTTACATTATATTTTAATATAATGTTTGTAATATAATATAAATTTAAAAACAAATATATCAGAGGACAATTTGAAAGTAACATCAGTGATAAAAACTTAATCTATAATAATAAATAAAATTAAAGTATCTGTTTGTAACGTCAAAATATAAACTTCTTACTAAATACATAATAAGTAAATGTATATATGGTACCTATACCAAAAACACAATTTTTATATAAAATTTGCTTGTTCCAGTTAATTTCTGGAAAGGCTGAGCCAGTTTTGAAGAGACTTATTGATAGTTAGCTGAAGTTACTCTGCATAATTTAGGTTGTTTTTAATTTTTCGAAAAAGATTAGGGTTTCAAGTAAAAAATTAAGACTTGAAATTGGTAATAAAAATCTGATTAAATGCAGCTTCACTGGCAGGTATTGAAATTTATGAAAGTATCTTTGCTTTCTGCTAGTATGAAAAATAATTTCAGGATAATTATTTGGGCTTTGCATTAAAAAAAATTAAAAATTTGGAAAAGACGGTTTCACAAGAAAGTTCTTAAAAACTACGAAAAAAATTTTAATGTCATGTTAGAATCAAAAAAGATTTAGGGATAATAATTAGGTACCCATATAAAAATTTTAAATTCATGAAATAGTAAACAAAATAAGAATCTATGGACAGGACCATCAAAACATTATTTACCAAAGGTTAATTAAAAACTATATTACGGAGTGAAGAATATATGAAAGGCAAAGTAGAATGACGAGAGCACAGCTAGTTTAAAATAAAATAGGTAGAAAGTAACAAAATGCTACTAAACCTGTATTAAAAAAAAATCCAACTCAGTTTAATATACACATTCACAATATTACTTTAGTGTGTAGTGTTTACTTACTATAGGAAATTACTTGGAATGCATTATTTGCAAATAACTTTTAAACATAATTAGAAATAGGTAGTTATTTGAAACTGCTGTTACCTAACTCTACTTAGTTAAAACAATAATATTGCTACAGTAAGCACAAAACAATCCAACAACTATCACTTCAATTTGCTTTTATAAATATCTGTACAAATACTAAACTTTAACAATTTGTTTTTACTTAAAATATGAAGTGCCTATCAAAGTAATTTGAACTCAAAGTTCGTTATTTTTAAACAAAAATTGATTATTGAGATCTATATATGGAGCTAAAATAATAACATTAACATATAATAATAAAATAGTCCAACAACTATAACTACACAGTTTGTTTTTACACACAAATACTTAGAAACTCTCCACTGCGTATAGAATATACCCAGAACGCATAGGGCGTAATCAATAAAAATCTACACGAATATATCATTGGATACAATGATAAATGTTTCCTAAATGATAGTATTCTCAACACAAATTCGATTACTGTTATATACCTACCATATCACAGGCCCACAATCCGAGAATAAAATTAAATCAAGATGGTGAGGAGCAGACGGAAGATCCACTTACTATGAGTAGTTAAGAATAAAAAAGTAAAATAAAATGGAAAAATAAGCACATAAAAACATGCATTAAGACTTTTACAAAAAATAACACAATACCTTTGAACACAGACGTTTTACTTGGGCAATTCAGTTACAGGATCACAGCATGGTTACAAATATGGCGGACAAAAGTAGAGAAGTTGTATTCACAGGTACATTCTGGTGCTGCCAAAAATGGAATTACAAATTATCGTATTTTCCTAAAAATAAGTTTCACGTAAAAAGATTTTCGTACAAAATTATTGTGGAATATAATATGAGAAAACAAATAAGATTATTTAAACCCAATTAAAACGTCATTTAGATTAATTTAATGTTACAATATAAATGTAATAAATATTTTTATATGTTAAATGTAATCTTAATTTTTTGTACTATTTATTATATTTGTTATTATAAGTTATTTTATTTGTTAACATAAACATGAGTTCATAAAAACTGTGTTAATTTCTATAAACAACTTAAGACGTCTTTACTTCAGAGCATTAGGTTTGTTATTCTTAAACAATAAAATCAAATAGAATTAACAAACTATCAAATTTTTAAACATAGTTCTGACCAAAATCACTAATTTACTCGCTTGAGTCTTAATTTCATATTGTTTACAAAAAAAATCTCGTTTTACAATCACAAATCCCTGCGAAAGTAAGCAAAACGGAAAGTAGACTGCTGGAGTTTATTGAATTATATTTTTAGCCCCAATAAACATCTTTTGCTTCCACGCTTTTTGCGTATTAATGTTTACTTATTTATTGCTCAAATTGATTGTACATTTAGACATTCGTTATCGGTCATCAAACAATGGATAAATTGTCGTGCGCTCCATAATTATTGTTACAATTTGCAACCCTGATACATACCTGCGTTTTAACGCATGCACATTGATTGTATCATAGACAAGATAATGATACCCCAAAAAAAAAGATTATTAATTAGAAAAATTGTTCATTTAAACATTCGTTATCGGTCATAATACAATGGTTAAATTGTTGTACACTCCATAATTATCGTATAAGTTGGCAACTCTGGTACATACCTACGTTTTAACGCATGCACATTGCTTGTATCATAGACAAGATAATGATACCCCAATAAATTATGATTATTAATTAGAAAAATTGTTTTTTTTTTTTTTTTTAATTATACGAAAAATACCAGCCTTACTTATAAATGATGCTTAATTAAGCGCGGCCTAATTAATGAATGATTAATATCACCGAAAAAATATTGTAGGGTTTCTACACCTTTTATACTGCTATGTGTTAACAGCATACTTTAAAGCGATACTAACAAGAGATAAATAATAAAATTAATTAGAGGTATATAAGTAACGAAAACTAGCGTACCCGTATGTATTCGTTACTATAATAATCAGTAACCGTTAATTTCGCATCGTTAAGTTACTCGGTATTTTTGACACCTAATAACACTGAATAACCACATCGAGTCGTATTGCATACGGTTCATGCAACGGTCCGTTCACTATAACTTATCCTTCGACTCCCTTTCCTACATGTTGGCACTACAGACCGCCATAGGAAAGTCAATCGATTATGTTAATTCCAAAGCGCTGTCATGTTAGAGTAGAAATAAAAGTTTTTATTGCCTTAATCATGCCCAGCTGTTTAAAATTGCAAGAGAAATTGTATTGAAGGTTTGTGCTTTTTGTGAAAGGGAAAAACCAAACAAATTTCCGATTATTCCATTAAACGAGCGCGATCTTCTTTTGACACGACAGGTTAGTAAAATTGAGTTGCCATACTTTTATATTTAAACTCCGTATTATCTGATAAATTCTTAGTATATATTGTATATTAGGAATATTTTTACGATAATTACTATCTATCCCGAAATTATTAAGAAGAAAGCATTAGAGACGGGAGGAGAAAAAAAACGTTAGAGATGATTGCATTACACCGGATAATACTTACCATATTTGAAATTAAAATTATTCTCGCTATCTGTGTAATAATTACATTGTTACCTGCTAATGTTTATTTTATTAATTTTGTGTGTGGGCAGAAATATCCGAAAAAGCCGTTATCAGAATCATGAAAGTAGTAGTCGTTAATGCAGCTACTTCTCAATAAAATTAGAAACCTGAGAAAAATACGCACCAAGAAAAAGACTGTAAAATTGGATGACTTCGAGAAACAAAACCTCGACAAAGATTCATCGAATTCAAATAGAAAAAATGTAGTTCATAATGGAAGTTATTAATGTAGAGACATGATATTGTAGTTTGGAGACACAAGTACATAAATAATGATAGGTAACATGGTTGACTAGTGACAGTGACAGTCATTTAGATCATTAAGATTGTAAAATTTTGTATCGTAAAAATAAAGTATATTTTGAATAGATGTTTTTTTAATGTTATGTGTTATATTATTATAGCACTTCACAGAATGTGTTTGAATGAAATTTACCCTATATGTTAATGGAAATAAAATTTCCTTGCAAATTTTTAACCGTGAAGCTGTTTCCGTTTCTATTAAAATGTTATTTTATATAATGTACACTAACAGAACATTAACGAAAACGTTTATGTTTGCTCTTAGTAGCTTAGACCAAAGACTATAAAAATATACTAGACTGCTGACACCTATACAAAGAATCGTAACACGATAAATGATTACCAATTAAAATGAGAGGTGTCGCTGAGTGTTTCAAATTGAATATAACTCTATTTATAATGACGTCAGAATTTTAATAATACGCAAAAAGTAATTAGATGTCGCTATTCCCCAATTTCCCTATTGAACTAAATTATAATTGCCACGTTGTCAGATCACGCTTCGATTCATGCGATGTTGCCGATCTTCGTCTTCGACTCTCTATTTGTATTTGAAAGTATTTATACGAATTTTTATGAAGTGTTACCAGAATAGATAGATTACCCTGAAAAAAGATTTTTTTAAAGTCTGTCTTTGATGTACTGTTGTTACTATTACATCAATTATTTGACTTTTATAATGATTGTAATCTATCATTATCTGCACCTATTTGTACAAATTAGATAATTATTCTAAACCTTTTTTTTTTTGACGGGGGGGGAAATGCATTTACGCACTGCCCTTACCCATTGCATTAGTGAGACCGAAGTCCCCCAATGCAATGGATAAGGGGGCATTTGGGATGGGGCGATACGGGATTGCTAGGCATGCCACCGCGTCGCCCCCTGCGGCGAACCGGGCCTCGTCCGTGCAATGGCCCTCCCGTGCAATAGCCCAGCCCGTGCAATGGCCCACCGTGCAATAGCCCACCGTGCAATGGCCCATACAATTATTCTAAACCTACTAAATCTGAGCTATTGAATAGATATTAAATTTTTAATGACGTGTTATTTTTGACAAATAACGATTGCTATCACTATAAATACACTATAAACAAATTAAATTGCGTGCCGTTCAGCATCGTTAACCCATACAGTAATTCAGCCACTGGTACTATGTACAATAGTAATTATGTAAATGTACAATAAGTTTCAGCTCTTAGTAAATAATGTACAAAAAATCTGTAGCAAAGAACATTACATTCCTACGCGGAAATACGATAATTTAGAATTTAGCCGTTGGCAACACTGCGTTCATTCGACTTAGTGATATAGTGTTAAGCCATAACAGATGCGTAAGCTGGATTAAGTACATTGTACGGCGGAGTGCGGAGTACCGAATACAGCAGTTCCTTGAGGGGACAGTCAGCAACAGATGTCATGCTTACGTAATTTTCCAAGCGTGAAATAAATATAAATTACTGTTTATGTTTGCGGCTTTTAAACAGTCTACAATACATCTAGGCTGTAAGTTTAAGCAGTGGGGTGCGATCATAATGGTCCTCTTTATGGAGCTGCGAGTAGATTAATCTGAACATTTCTGGTATTTCTATAAAAAACAAATTACCGAAATATAAGAAAAACATATATTTAAGATTTTATTACAATTATACATTTAATATGACGATATATCTAAAATATCGTCAATTATATCGATATTGTAAAGTGTATGGACCCATTTAGCATATCAAATTACATAAAAAATGTGAAAAACCTTGGTTGGATAATAAATTGTTTCGTTATGTTACTTGTCGACACAAAAGCTTCTGTTTTATACTGGGCCACAGGTTTTCTACATCTCTCAACAACAAAAGTACATCGTTTTATTTTATATTCACTTTCTCGTAAATATAAATTCATGGAAAATTACAAAGAAATTGCGTTTGGATTTCAATAAAATTTACATATTTACTAATTAAATTATGAACACAGAATACAATCTCAAGAAAAACTTACCATTACTATTTATTTTAGATTAAAATCTGTAAAACACGAAAAAACTTGTAATCCACGTTGATGACACGTCAAAACAAATTGCCATTCACGATAGACAATAATTAGATCATTATACATTTTGTTGAAATTTTATAATAATCTTAAAATTTAGTAATAATAATATTTATAATTTGATTTCTTGTTTTTCTTATTTATTTACGTGAATTAAGTAAAAAGTTTTTCTTTTGCTTTTATCTGTACCAATCAAGTTTTTTATATTATAAAGAGTGATTGCCTTGGTGAAATTTTCGCAACCTTTCCTATGAGGTCACAAAGATAAAACCCCTTTCGATATATATGACAAAATGGGAACTGGAAGGTTAAAAATATAGCTGTCATAAAATTTCTAAATATTATTTAAACGCCATCTCATGATAACACAGTGCGTTTCTTTGTAAGTTACCATAATGTTATCTGTCACAAAGCGCATAAATAGTGGCAAATCATCAATCTTTTCCAATGAAAATAAACATTTTGAAAACAATGCATTTGCATTCTGCGCTTAAAAAATGGTACACACTTATTGGTAAATTTTAACGACAACAATTTAAATACTAACGTCTCAATTATTTCTTTTAAGTTTGCAGGCTATGAATGAGCGCCATCTAGAAATAAGACGGGATTTCGAACTTTTCGCGTGTGACGATTTTTTTATGGGAATAGCTATCTTACATAATTTTTATCTATGATTAGACTTATCAATATATAGATTATCTGTAAATGTTTATCCGTAAAGTCCTGAGCTTTTCCTACACATGTATAGTAAACTTTGACAGCTTTTCTTAGATAAAGACTGTGAAATGTCCGTCAATAGTATTATTATTTATGTTTGAGTTTCGTTTCAATAACTAACTAGTTAGTTTAGTTTCGTCAAATATAAATCCTTTTACTTAAATTAACATGGAGAATCTTAGTGTCACAAATAATTATTAGTCTTTGTTTATCCAACGTCCCTCGATTACCCTAACTTTTGGGAGATACTAAAAGGGTTATCATGCAACCCTTCCTGTCAGAGCTACCAACTCCTGAACGAAGGGACTTTTAATAGTTAACGGACTGTGGTAGTATTGACCGTCAACGGTACAGTGTGAAGTTAACTTCGCGCTGTTCATACCATTATTATTTATCTCTGGTTCGTACCATCGATCGTTTGTACTTTGTAAATACCATTTTGTTGCAGTGTTACAAACATAGAGGGTTTTCTAAATTCAAACCAGAATTTTAATTATTATTGTAACTTAATACTTATTTTAATCTATACTAATAAATAAAATTGAAGTGTTTGTTTGTAATGTCACAATATTTTTTTACAAAACTGATATGAATGTATATCCGATACCTATACCAAAACACATTTTTTTTAATTTTGTCTGTTTGTCTATCTGTCTGTCTATTCCGTGCAATCTCCGAAACAGCTGGACCGATTTTGATGGTACTTTTTTGTTAGATAGCTGTAGTAACTTCGAGCAACTTATGTTTGTCGCGAGTACTTTTGTTTATTGAAAATAATAAAAGTAAAAAAAAATTGAAACTCTTAATAAAATCCGATTCAATGCATAGTTTTACTGGCAGGTATTTGAATTTATGGTTATTATTTATCTATTTTGGTTACTTTTAATAGCAAAATACATAATTTGAGAATAATTAGGGTTCCGTATAATAAAAAATAAAAAAGCGCAGTGAAAATATACGAAACGCGAGCGCAGCCGCGGCACACAGGTAGATTTTAATACTTTTTTAAACTGTAATACCTATTAGTAAAATATAATTCGTAAATGCGACAGAAATAGGCTAAAGAAAAAAATTGGTTTCCGTTGTTAGACGTTGTACAAAGAGAAAATATAATTTCTATACTTATAATAAAATTGTGAACAAACTAAATGTACTCGTATACATTAAATATATTTCGAGAGAAATCACATATTTCTGAAATAAATAGCGAAAACATCTGTACTCCACGAAATCTTTCTTCGTAGGAGTATTATTATTCTGTGCTCGTGAATGATTCTACTATATACTCTGAAGAGAATGACGATTGTTTTGAATAAGCGTCATATGTGGGCGGCGCCATTTTTTTCCAACGAACATTCGTGATTCATGTTCGTGATTGCCGAAATGTGTCCTGTGTAGGGTCTGCCATATCCCGTTCATAGTTATTTTCCTCTCAAATCTTATTTGGGTGTGTTGGCATTACTAGCTGTCACGACATCAAACTATTTTGTACATCGTTTTGGATTTTTGCTTATCATAGTACATTTAAATTGTAAAAATGGCAAAACGAATTCAAAGTAGCGCTACAAATATTTTTCTAGGTATGCGTACATTCTCTAAAAGAGAAAGATCAAATAAAGCAACGATTTCCCGCTATGACTCGTACGCAAAATAGTGTTGTCTGTGTATTCAATTTTTTTTTAATTTTATAGGAACAAATGATGAAAAAGTCATCTCAGTTTAATATATAATAAATTAAAAAAATACTTAATGTGTATCTCAATGCAATAAATAAATAAAAATTATATTAATTTTTCCTCAAAGAACGAGAAGTTGGAACTTCTATGTCTCATTACTAAGTACTCCACGAAAAATACGTATCCAAAAAAGAGGATTTTGATTGATATGCCAACAGAAATAAAATACCTGTTAACTATGTAGTTTTTATTGATGTACAGCTGTAGATTTTTAGCGAAACATATCTTACAACTGATGTATATCCGGCTCATCGACATACCAAAATAGCCAGTAGCCGCAGAGTTTCTTTTGCCGTTATAACTCATGTTTCTAGTGGGTCTATTTTGAATCTGACACATTTATTAAACCTCCTTCAAATTGTATATTCAATCAAATCATGGCGAACAATACAAATCAAACTTGGTAACACAATATTCAGAATGACAACTTAATGGCTAGAGGTAAAGTAAATCTGCAAGTGGTGTACCTAATGTTGCCAGCTGACGATTGTAAGTTTTACCTTTCATCCATGACGGAAAAATCAAAGTACAGATTTTTGTACTTGAACGAGTTGGTTATTTTTCAGTTTAATGTACATTAATTATTATTATTTTAAACATTATTAACATTTTATACAGTTGTGAAACCAAGAAAATTCCATCCATCATTCAACCGAAAGACGTCCACTGATGGACATTGGTTACCCCCAAAGATCTCCACAACAACCGGTCTTGCGTCACCCGCCGGCATCATTATATCGTTCATAAGTGATAATGAAATATGTTTTGATAAATATTATAAATCAAACATTTATAAGAACCTAATTATGTATTGTTAAGCTTTTTGTACTGTGTTTTTGTAATTCACAGTCGGTTGTCGGCACCCGGCGCGGGCTATCTCCACTGCCCCTACAACCCCCCAGCTACGCCAATAATTGGGCATTGACCCGAGTTTACTGGAGCCAGTAGTTGCTAGTGTGGTGGATAGCATTGTTATATATGTAATAGTAGATACGGTAAATGTGTTCTCCGTTTTATATACCCTCTACCCGAATGCCCCGCAACAGATGTGAAGACCGTATAATATCTTAACCAAACCCGAGGATGTAATCGCGTATTGAAATAGACTCTGCCCCTTACAACAGACATAATTGCGTGTCAGCGCCCACGCAATACCCTCAAAACTGCCGTTCCCGCCAACGAGGACAGGCGAAAAACTTTGCTCTCGTACACACTCCGAGTCCCTCTTCAATGGCGGGCCAAGAGAGGTGCCTCGTTCCGCAACTGGGGACGCTCTTGACGTCGCCATCAGCGCGATACAGTGACACTGGCCATTACACGCAGAAAAGACAACAAACACTCCTGCAAACAACACGTAGGTACATAGGTCATGTAAGGAACCATTTTTTATTAATAAAAAAAAATTTAGAGTTTAGTGACGATTAAAATTCCAAGGATTTTTATCACACAGGTTAAACTCGGCCAAACCGAGGTTCGCACCACTTTGATCCCCTTGTGTTAGTTACTTTTTTGCGGCTGAGTGCCGTTACAATATTATCATATTAATACATACATACATATCATCACGCCTTTCTCCCGTGGGGGTAGGCAGAGATTACGTCCTTCCACTTGCTACGATCTTGGCATACCTCTTTCGCTTCCTCTACTTTCATGAGCGCTTTCATACATGCTCGTCGGTTATGAGTACTTTTTTACCTTTTTTCATATTAATAACATATACGAAACTTCATGAGTGGACAAACGTTATACCGAGCATCATAGCGCTACTATAGAATGAAATGACAATAAAATCAGTATAAACTGTGATAAAGGAATATAGTGTCTACATCATTATAATTATGTTAAAATACATCATTTATGTAAAATTCTTCAGATTTCCCCTTCTCTAAATAGTTCCCCAAAAGTTTCTTAACAGTTACCCTTAAGTTAGGTTCCCTCATATTGCGGGAAAAAAATAGTTTAAAAACAACTAAAAAAACACGCTGTTATAGAAAATCCAACTAAAAGCATAGAAAATAAATTGTAATAAATTTGGTTGAAGAATAGTGTAAAAAAAGAGAAAAATGGATTTTATCATAAAAGAAAAGCGTGTGGTGCATGGTGTCAATAGTTCTTAATATTTTATTGACAGATATTAGTAGAAGGATTATAATTTTGATAATATCTTAAAAAGCACTCCAAGCTTTTCTACATCTATACTACTGTTATAAAGAGGAAAGATTTGTATTTTGGTATGTAACGAATAAATTTGATAACTACTGGACCGATTTTGATGGAATTTGGCATGGAGATAGTTTGAAATCCAGGGAGTAACATAGGATGATAGGTTTTATTCCAAAAATCCCACGGGAACGGGGATTAAGCGGGTAAAACCGCGAAGAGCAGGTAGTTTACAATAAAATCCAATTGTTTTCTATTTACACTATTCTTAATTCAATTTTATTTACTACTAGCTGTGCCCGCGACTTCGCTCGCGTGGAATTCAGGCGTCCTGCCCCGTCCCGTGCGAAATAAGAACCCTATATATAATATAGTTTTCTAAGAGTGATAGAATTTCCAAAATTGGAACAGCAGTACCGGAGATTATCCTGAACATCCAAACTCACAAACTTTACCTCTTTATAATAATAATATAGATGTTCTTACGCATACACTTTACTATTATGGTGTTTTTAATGAATCACCCATGTATCAGCAATGAATATTATATATTTTTTTAAGAATTACATAGTAATCTATTCATTTCATTTTATGCGTTTACGAGTGTCCTATCGGTGCAAAAGCATTACTGGATATCATATATTAAAAAATTACTAATCCTGAAAAACCTGGTAAAGATAACGGTACTAACTGGTTCAAATATTGTCATCGTTCCTTGATACGTATGCGTACATATACGTATTTCGAGTCAACATCATGGTCAAAGTTTTCGTTCATAGGCACATATGTACGAATGAAACTATTAAAAAACGTTTAAAAAATAATCTGGAGACTAAATGCAATTTGACAAATGATTGTATTACGATCCGTTGCTAGTAATTTTTAATTGTGTGATAATAAATTTATCAACTATTAAAATAAATAAAAAGGGTTTCTTATAATATAATTATAACTAGCCACCCGCCCCGGTTTCGCAGGGGCTATATATAGAAATCTGTAATAAATCAAATATAGTCTATTCCAAAAAGTGTAGCTTTGTTACAAATGAAAGAATTTTTAATATCGGTAAAGTAACTTTTAAGTTTTTACATAACAAAAAGAAAATCAACGGTACCTCACCATAAAAAAACAACACATATAAAAGATATTTATATTATACTAGCTGTGCCCGCGACTTCGCTAGCGTGGAATTTAGACAATTATTTCCATCATATGCTCTATATTCTCCCCTTTAGATGCAATCTGTCTATATCCCGTCCCGTCCCGTCCAAGCCTCTAACCGCGGAGAAAGTCACCCTAGCCAAACCAGGCCCCCTCCCAGACAGGCGTCTCAGTGCAATGGAAGATCAGTCCTCCGTTGCTTCTCCCTTGGTTTAGCAATGTAGCAGAGTCCAGACCCCGCCGGTGCGGTACGCGGACTGAGCCGCCAACTGTGCTTAGTCCTCGTGGGGCCCCTCAGCTGAAACTATGCACCCACCTGTTCTTGCCATAATAGGCCCAAATGTCGGCATGGACAGCATAATATCCATTTGGTGATGAGTACCACCACCCGTCTCACTTCTACAATCAACGACATAGGGCCCTCCTCCCTACTACACCTAAAAGATTGGTCTCCCTGGTCTACCCCCGAAGGACAGACTGAGTGAGCGTGACCAGGCCCAAACATCAGATGCAACGCAGCGGCATTGATGAAACCATTCAAGCAGCGCACGCCATACTACAGAATTTTTGCAGACTTGAATTATATTTTTTGGGATTATTTATTGAATTTCAAATTGAATATACCAAAATAAAAAGTAGACTATATATAATATACTTTTCTAACAATGAATAATTTTTAAAATCGGACCAGTAGATAGATCAGTAGTAGGATTCATAATAGGTGGCGTCACGGAGGTCGACAATATCTAAGCATTTTAGACGTTGTATTAAGGGAGTCATTTTATGGACGTAGTGAACTGAATTTCAATTATGCTATCAATAGGTAAATATGGCGGGGAACATTATATTATTTAATTCTATTTAATTGGACGGTTCATGATTTGTTCATTTTTGATGACATCGGGGACGAAGCGTTATTAATGTGATTACGTAAGCAAATGATTGTTTATATATATTAGTGATAACTATTTTAGTGAAGGTATTATATTTCCTACAACGAACGTTATCATTTGACTTAGAGTTAATTTTGATTTTCTCGTGTATATTATTCCTAATATGTATCTTATAGATTTACCTACATTAGATAAAAACTAAAAAAAAATTTGAACTAAAAAATATAAAGCGCAAATTTTAAGTCACCGTAAAAACTCAATAGCTAAGTTCTACATTCTATCATGATGCTAGTATAATGCAGATGTAATAATATATTTAAAAAATACCAGCTATCAGCGTGTCAGTGGCAGAAATTATGATATTCAAAGGTTGCCAGAAATGGGGTCCAGTATGTAGAAATAATAGGTATTTATATATTCTACGAAAATAAAACACAAATATTTATATCTTATTACATAATATTTATTTTTAATACTGTATGTAACAAAACAACCATTTTAGGATCATCCAAAACATATGTAGGTATAACCCGCTACTTTACATAAAATGAATAATATTTTTGTAACGGGACTGATATCCTTTATTATAACACTAGTTTTAATCATTTAATATTATTACAGTGTTAATTAATAAAACCAATGTGACAATCAGATGTATATTACGATAATTCAGTATTAACATAATTTCTTAAGTAATTTATAGTAAATAAAATTATTTTTAGTTCGTTTCTGAACATACATCACTATATTTCCCAAGTCTATTACAGTGCGAGCCTTATACACTAAAAATGATTATTTTACTTGTCAGATCTACTTCCGACAATTCACTTATCTAATACAGAATGACTATAGTATCATGTCAGTCACAAGGGCCTGGCATGAACATTCTGTTTCTTGTCATATTATAAAAGATACGAACCTTTTTAGGCAACTACTAATTTAATTATGACAAATTATCCCGAAACCTAAAAATAAAGAGGAACATTGCTACAAAGAGTCACTCTTAATACATTATGCGAAACCCAAGTATGTGTTATAGGGAATTTATTAGTTTATTATATTTGAACAAATGTATTCTGACACTGGCATAAGTTACGTAATTTATCAGAAATTTTAACGAAATGCAGGCTTTAGAGTAACTCTTTCCAAAATAAACTATTACAATTAAAAAATATTAGGTATTTAGACTAACTTTTTTGGATATCAACGTATGAACTGATGACAATAAATTATTTATAAGTATAGGTAATAATTTTTTTTTCGTTTCAAAAAAATATATTTTTTTTTATAAAACAAAGTATATCCGATCTCTAAAATTGGATAAATCTTTATGTAACTGATTAAATATTATTCGAGTAATAATTGCGAATGTCTTAATTTCAGTGTATATGTATTTTCTTTCTTGTTAAAATTTTCTTGCAAAGTTCAAAAGGTAGTTAAATTTACTAAGAATTAAATGCTTCAGTTCAGAAAACCTCAATACGAAGTAATAATAATAATAATAATAATACAAGCGATTAGATTTTTGGTAATGGAAATGCTACTTTATTATCACTACAAAATTCCCAACAATATATTTTGTAGAGGCCACAATAATATGTTCTTAACATGATCTGAATATAGTATATTTTATGTGTTATGGATGTCACTGGTACATGTAACATTGACATTCGGGATCCAGACATCAAAATTTACTGTTTCATTATAACCTAAATCAGAACCATTGGGCTGAGCTGAGATAAAGATTTAAAGTTTAAAGTTATCACTTAGGTAAGAAAATATTTTGATATTTTGAACAAATTTTATTAATTTTCAAAAGTATATAACATTTTATTTAATATTTTTTAAACTAAACTGGTATCACATTCCGATAATACACTAGAAAAATTTCACAATAATATAGTTATATACGAGTATATTTACCTAGTTCGCATAAAACTATAGAGCTCATGCCGATTGGTACTTCAATTTGTCATAACAAAAGGTATCCTGCGTTGTACGAGTATGTCAACTATTTTTATTTAAGGAGATATTTAAATTATTTAGGGTACTAAATATTCTGAATATTATTACAATAAATTCAAAATTATCAGATATTAGAAAATAAAAATAAAAACGATATAAGCATTATTAATATAATATAGATAAAGTATTTAATAGCTCTAAATTATATTCCTTGAGCCTTTTAAGCTACGAAAATACACGAGATTTAATCTTCACCGTGAATTATGCCTAAAATACTGACATAGGATCCCGTCAAAAATCCAAGAATACCGAATGAAATCATAAAGATGTTCTTCCACAATATCCAATTGAAACGTCCGAGTCCATTAGGGCGATCCCAAAACGTAACAGTTTCGATAACAGCCGGAAATATAAGTCCCAGGAAGGAAAGGCAAACAGCACCAACCAGTGAAATAAACGGACCAAGATCAGGAATTGCAATAGCGATGCATACTGTCATTATGATAATTCCAATTCTAATGCTGTACTCGGCCAGATTCTTCTTCGCTCCAAACCAGTGACGGACGTTCTTCCAGATTATCTCCATCGGAACATAGAATTGCAGACTGTATGTGAAGAATATAGCGACGGCAATCATCAGTTTTACGCATTGTCCTAATCTGAAAAAAAAAACAAAATTAATATTTTATTTAGAATCGATCCAATTGATATTTTGGTTTAAATATTCGTACACATTAGTGTTACTTAAGAGTTTTTGTTTTGTTTTTCAATTATTATAATATTATGTTATAAGTAACTGTAATAACATATTACGAATACTCGTTTTGTTTCTGAAAATAAAAAAATTACTTGCAAAAGCACTTGCACTTGAATGCAAATTATGTTGCTGATAAACAAGTAGTGAAGTGAAATATTTTGCACATATATGTTTCTTTAATTATACAATAATATTCAGTAATTACAATAAGATAATTAAGATAAAAATGACATATAAATTGGAATAGGAATGATGATGATGATATCTTAGTTTGATTACAATAAGTTAGGTAAATACTTACATATCTTGTTCAGGGAGGTTCAGTGTAATGCTGCTCTTTGTATCGTCGCCATACTTCAAATATCCAAAGAATCCAACAAAAGCGTACAGAGAAACAACAAAGAACATTCCAAAGTTCAGTACTCCAGGGCATCCGATGAAGTGTGTTGGAGTTTTCATGTTGTTCTCGAGGGGCATTACGACACCGATGCCTTCTAGTGCAAATATCGCGGTACCAAAGAAAGTTGGTAAATGTTCAAATCCGGCGAATGGAGCACGATCGCCCGTACTAGGAATATCTTGGAAGAGATAATAGAAAGTGATTCCCATTCCAGTACCAACTAATAAGTTGGCAATCATAGAGAACGGTGCCAAGTATTTAAGATTCCTAATCAAATTCATCAAGATTAAAAGAGGTAGCAGTGCCGCCATATACACCCGAATATCCGTAACGTGCCATGATGTACCTTCCGTGTAGTAATTTGCCACTTGACAAACATTTTTGGCAACAAATACAATATACACACAGCAGCAACCGAGCAAATCTATCACTAAGAACCAATTCACAATTGCTCTGAAACAAAATAGTAATTAATTTAATATCAGTCTATTTCACATTAACGAATTTTAGTATAGTAACTAATTTTGAAAAAATATGCACGCTAGAAATTATGTTCCTATTTACTTTCAATTTATTTTTTTAAAATCAACAAGTTTCTATGAATTCGAAAGTTAATCATCATATTTTTCTGCAGCTACATAAATATGAATTACAAGTTTCTACTTGAAGGGATAGGTTAGAAATTTGTATAGTTTATTTTACTTACTTGGCGAGTCTAGAAAATTTATGCATTGCCGGTGGACCAGATAAAAAAGCAGCTTCAGCAGTCTCGGCAAACCCGAGTGATGGTTTTTGCATGCGCCTGCAAAGCTCATGAGCAGTCTTTACTAGGACGTGTACACAGTAAGTGCAAATTGCACCGATGGCAAAAGTAGCAACCAAACCAAAATACAACCCGGCATTGCGGAATGCCATAGGCATCGCCAGAATACCACTTCCGAGTGAGCCTTTCAATAAATGAATAAGAGTATCCATGTCCCTGGAATTTAAATCTTTTATTAATACAACACATCCTTTTACTTCAAGACTAACAACATACTTTATTACTTTAGTGTCTGAAAGTTAGAGTTTCTATCTTGTAAATACTAGTCTAAATTGTTTATTTCTAGAAAAAGCCTATGTCAAAAAGGTATGCAATATGTCCAATGATCCTAAGTCACTGCATCTCTTACTGTGTATATAAACCTGATCTTACACAACCTTATTAATTCCTACTGTGTACTTATGACCTGCAAATGAGCATTTGAAAACCCCAATTTTCGATTCAAAACAATGCAAGTATTATTATTTTCGTAAGTATCTTTAGGGTAAAATAGGTTTCTCATTAGACCTACTTTAATCTGGCCTTACACACTCTTAAATTTTAATTACCTTAAGATATTTTAGCAGATAATTTAATTCTTTGTAAAATAGTCTACAGATATTATTTTTTACAAATTTGTTCAAACTTACGAAGTAGGATGTGCCAATTTCCTATGTTCAAAAGGATTATAATCTTCATCTGCCTCAATATCTCGTCCTGGTATCTCCATAAGAGGCAATGTGGACCCCGCCTGTTGTTCCACAGGGATTTCATTTGGATCAACTTTATACCTAGAAGACGTTCCCAAAATAATGCTATAATAATAAATCTATAGTGATTACCATATTAATACGACAATCATAATGTGAATAAGTTTAAAGTGAGTTCTAGTATTCCTGGTTTATATGGAATTAAGGCTTACATTTGTAATTGCAGCTTAACACAAAAAGCGTAACATCTCAAGCTAATGTGAAACAAACCGGTGAATCGATATGTTGACGAGAAGGTGAGAACAAAATCAATGTAAATGTAATGGACATGATTTTTGTATATGTATACATAGATTTAATTATATTTAATAATAACTTTTAATAAAATTAAATGACAATTTTACAATAGAATATTGTAGAAGTGTTTTGTGTATAGTGTAATACATTAATTATGGTCTCCGATACAGTACAACAATCAAACACTAAACTTATGCGCTTCACCCTGTTAAGCCTTGGGATTTACAATTATGTATGGCTTAACCGATAAATTTAATACAGCTTTACGATGTATGAATCGATAGATAGTTAATGATTGATTTGAGTTTATGGTATATTTAGTTATATTATTCAAAGTTCAATACTGAAATTAATATGAAAAAACAAACTTTTTTACCAGTAATTAACATGTGGGCATAAAGCTAAATTAAATTTGTACAAATTATCAGTTTAATAGCCAATCCCGAACCTGAACAGAGATGGCGCTCGAGAACCCACCGTTGGCTCTATGCGGAGGCAAAGTGAACAACACTGGGTACTCTTTATAAATGATTCAAAATATTATTATTATCAAACAAAAATAATAATATAACAAAATCGAAACCATAAAAATGGAATGATGTACCGGTGTATGAGTCCATTGCAAGATGATCAAGGTCGTCGACGAACGACTTTAAACCTCGTGGAAACAGCATCTTCCCGGATCATCTCCGTACGGCGGTGAGCATTATTAGCTCGGTAAAAGAAGCAAATACTCTAACAGTCAACATACAATATAAAATACCACGACAAAATATTAATCAACAAACATGATATAAAACTTTCATCGCTACGACTTGAATTGTTTTCTATAGCCTTTGGTTGCGATATACATATTTATATTAATATCGCCTACATTTTTTTTTCTTTTCAATGTCCTGTTGAGCAAAAAATATCAATATAATTAGTTCGAATAAAACCTTGTAATAATCGAAATAATTTTGCACAAATAAGATCCAGGTTAAGCTGTGAATTATGCTTAATGTTATTTAAATTTGTAAGTAATGAAGCAAAAAAATATCCATCAATTTGTGTAGCGCCATTTGTTATTTACATTTATGCAGTCAAAGCTAGGTAGATGGTATTTTTAATGATTTCTCCTGCACATATTAGAGCGAAACAATAGCACTTACTTGACCATAACAACATCGGATAAGTCATTTTTAACTCCTTTTTTCTTCGGATCATACTCAGCAATCATAGGCCGCATCTGAGGTTTCTGAAAAATGATATATATATATACTAACAGGTTCGCACAAATGCGTTTACGTAAAAATGTTTTTTATGCCAGCGGAAACTACCTGCCTCTCTGGATTCAATTAAAATATTTGTCCTTGGGCCTACTTCGATTTTAATTCGGTATACAAACTACAAAATTACATTTCCAATCAGTTCGTTAGTTTTCCGAACATCACGCGGATATTTTACCATTTCTTTTTACATAATAATACAGATTACATGATAGGTTATCTAGAATTCATCCATTCAACCGAAAGATATCCACTGCTGGACATAGGTCTCCCCCAAAAATCTCCACAACGACCGGTCTTGCGCCACGTATATCCAGCGGACTACCGCGACCTTCAGAGATCTGCTGTCCACCCAGTGGGCCTACCCACGCTACGTCTTCCGCTGTGTGGTAGCCATTCAAAAATCCGTAAATTATCATATAAACATTATCGTTTATTTTAGCCGATCTCTATAATTAAGTTAATTAATTAGTTAATTAGTTAGTCTATAATTAAATATAAATAGTGTAGTATAGAAAATATTTAATAAATATCGATATAAAAACTCATGTATTTCGTTTATTGCGATTTGCGAATGTAATTTATGGCAACAGTTCAGTTCAGTTCCAATGACGCTGCCTTGACGTTTCCATTTGGCGTCCTATATAGGGGCACGGCTAATACATGCTTTACCACGTGATCACACTTTGCTATTTTGGTAGACGTATATAAATAGCTATCACATACTCAAATACTAGAAAGAATTTTGCAGGATCCGTATGTCTCATAATAACGCAGTATTGACACACAAATAGACACCGTGCTATAGTAAATTTGTTGCTTATTGTTTTAAATCTTTAATGCAGCGAAATCACTACCACCCCTTTCAGTGATTCATTCAAGTTACAATAGAATAAGTACAAATTCTTGCAAAAACTCTCTATCGTTTGTATTGAATTCTGCATAATGCTTTTTTGTTCAACGGGTTTAACGATACGAACGCATCTTTAAAATACAATTGACCACATGTAACTCTATTGATGTCAATTGTGTACTGAACTGGTTGCGAGTAATATAAACACAGTACTCCCTAACTAAAGCAACGATGGATTCTTCTATTGTTTGATTAAAAATGGGATAGTTTATTCACATTCGACACAATGTGTTAGGTGTGTAGCATAAACGCAATTGTACATTTACTCGTTATAAACGTTTCAATATTTTTTTAATAAATAATAATTATCGTTCACAGAAGTTTATTTCAACGAAATTTGCATTACCATGTCTGTTGTAATCAGTGTCAGTAATGCATTGAATTTTTCAAAACTAGAACGTCCTCGATATTGATATTAAAACAATGAGATAAATTTTCAAAGTAGTCGATCAGTACATAATTTACCTATATAATTATGTTAAACTTACTAAGCTGTGCCTACTGTTTTACTCGTCTATAACTTGTTCCATGTTCACTGACAGAGATATTGCCTTTTATAACACGCAAGGTTAGTAAATAGTATATAATAAATATAAATGATTGGGTAGTTCCAAAGTAATTAACATCTCGAGAACCTATCGTCATTTGTCATCGTTCACTGGCGCCATAAGCATTACAGTGCAAAATTTACAGAGATCTGTTGTTTCTATTGTATCGCGAGTTTCCTATAGTCAATAGGTCTTCTTTTATTTACGAATGTTTTAAAAAAAACTAGAAATCATAAGTTTTATATCATAGATTATAGGCACTTAAGGAACTAACTTAAGTACCATAAGACTTTTGTGCATATTACCTATGGATTAGCTACATAAAAAGACAGCTATACTTCATTTGACCAATATAAAACACACACTGTCACAGATTATTCATAATATTAAGCTGAAGTACTAAGTTATTATTCGAGCAAAACAATCTCTCCTTTGTACATATATTTCTATATTCGTGATCTCGTTTGTCACGAGTTTCAAAGGCGATCGTCCATGTAAATATTTGCAACAAACATAGCACTTGTCAATAATAATTGTACCATGTACAATAAAGCTTACAAGCTAGTGGTCATTGGCTACCATATGATGATTGTCACGAATCTCTAATAAACTACACTTATGATGTGTGACGACAATAATATGATAGTTATTCTTTGATGATAAACTTATGCGCAATAAGAACTTAAATCAGTTTCCAAGGTCTCTGTAATCAAGTCGATATTTATATGCTAACTCTCTTAAACACGCCCACTGACGACATCATGTATATGAAAAATTATAGAAAACATACTTTCCTCTCCGGCTCTGCTCACTTGTATAACAATAATGTTATTAATTGTTTAATACTCAATTGTTAGTACCGGTTAGGTTCGATAGTAGTTTGCACGCGGTGCTTGCGAAAGCCACCCCGTGTCGCCCCTATCCCAAATGCGGCGGACGGCCCCGGGGGGTTTTAGTGGGTATTTCCGGGCGCTTCACGCCCGGGTGAGTCCCACACTGGCACGGAGTTCGTCCCTCTGTGCCCCCTTACCTATTGCATTGGGGGACTCCGGTCTCACTAATGCAATGGGTAAGGGTAGTGCGTAAATGCATGTCCCTCGTCAAAAAAAAAAAAGGTTCGATAGTAGTTTGGAAAGAAAGACCCGAATCCAGACGATGTGAACGAACGCTCTTGTAATAACTTTCGCTTTAGGGAGTCGGTTCCTTCAAAATATTGAGTCGACCTGGTACTAGTTCTGGCTAATGGGACGATTGAACATTCTAATAACATTCAATGAGGTCCACTCTATCCCGCGTACAAAAACGCGTATTTTTTGAAAGTATGCGAGTGTTAATCTTGTCAATTAAATTTACTATTTCCTTAATAATTTTGTCTGTATAATATTATTTAATATAACAAAATATGACAGATACACGGACTAATAAACGTTGCCATTTGTATAATGTAAAAACATTGTTAAGTAAATATCACGATTTACAGATATCATCTAATTAATTTGCAAATTTTTAAATCATGATTGTGTTTCCGCTTCGAGATATTATTATATTTTAAAAATACAGGTATGCTGGTCCAGAGTGATTTCTTCAAAAAAAGCAGTTGGTTAAAGTAAATCGGGTTTTATGTATTCGAAAATTCAAATTAAAAATCATTCATTATATGACTTTATGTAACTTGAAAGTGAATTACTTTAATTAAATTGATATTTACTTAATTCAATCGAAAACAAATCGTTTTCAAATAGATTTGAATTGTCAAATTGCAAAATAGTTCAAAATGTTCGTGACCGAACCGAGATAACACTTTAAATAAGACATTTCATGTTAATTTGGTTCTAAATTAGCTTAACCCCTTGAGCACTAACCTGGCGTTTACGCCAGTTTCCATTGTTTTCCTATCGTCTCATTTATATGGGTAATCGACATATTAATTATCAGATATATATGTATGAGTAAAAATGTAAAACCAAAAGGCCGAATTAGAAATCGAGCTCAAATTTAAAAATTAGATCAATAATTGGTATAAATATCTAAAAAATTATTTAAATCTTTTTTAAGTTTAATAGTATTTCTAATATATTGAAAATACTGAAGAGCACTGAATAGTAAAAGAGCTTTGTAATGATGTTTAATAAGGAATTTAATGATGTTTAATAAGGTTTTAATTTAAAGAAAAAGAACAAAATATATTAGTCAACTTAAATTAATAGATAAAAGTTAACAGACTACACATATTTAATTAATTACTTATTTACAAGTAGGTAAGTACTTTCTGGTACCAGGATATTATGAATATAAAGGGTTCTGTTAGGAACACAAAATCAATAATATTCACGTTGCACTTGAAAACAAAGGTATGTGTGATCCAGAATAGCATGCGCTATGCATGAACGAATGAGTAAGCAAATATTCCCGTCCTATTCTAGAAAAAAGTGCATTTTGTAGATAGAAATTAATAGAGTAACGAATGTAAGTTGTTGATGCAACTTTCCTATTCAGTAAAAGTAAAGATATTCTATACTTGCAAAAATGTGAATACTCAAATACTCAAACTACACAAAAATCAAAATGTTAATAAACACGGTTGATATACAATGCTTTAATAAAACATGAAAATTAACACATACAATGGTAATAATATTACAAATAAAATTCGTTTTTACCGATTAATAGATTAAATAAATCCCGGGCATCAATTTTTATTTTTATTACTTTATCCCAAACGCAAATTCGTATTTTATTTAAATCAATGTTTTTTAAACACTAGACTTTCTTACTTAATGAGACAGCACCACTGAAACATGTAAAAACTAGGAAGCGGAATTATTGAAATTTAAATCATAACGTAAAAAAAACTATAGCTTTCTGGTGTTCGAAAACACTAATTTTTATTCAGGGGGTCAATTTCAGAAAAGATTTTCGGTCAGTAAGAATAGCTCGGATTTGTTTAAATATCGTGTGATGTGATAATGAAGCATAACTATAATCAAATATTGGTTCAATTGTTCACCAACCCATTAAATATTGGTTATCGTTTTTGGATATAAAATTTTATTCTTAAGTATATATTTATTTTACGTACCTATACTTTTTATTAAATAATGACGTATTGTGTAAATGTCTCATGTAAATGTCTCATATAAGTACTATTTGCGAAATCTATAACATTATACCATTAGCACTTACCTAATCAATTCTTTTTATGGAACTGTGAATAAAGCTGAACTTATATTAAAAAAATATTGTTACTGTCGCTATAAGTAATGGTAAGTAAATTCGTATATATGTGGGCTATTTCCACTTGGATGTAATAAATAAATCACTTCTTGCATCAATCGAAAAATATATAGTTAGTTGTGTTTTTTTTCATAATCCATTGTGATTAGTTAAAAGTTGTCATTTTACCCATTTATTTATGAATAATTGGATAATTTTTTTCATAATAAAATAATATTTGTAATCTATAAAAAAAATATTTACGAAAAATCGAAACACTACACTATGATACAGAAATATAACTCAACTCAACATTCAAACGGTCCGAAGAAAAACAAATTCCGAACAGGTCACATCCCAGTCTTGAATAGTGATGATAATCAAACAAACAGATCAGATATCAATACGAGGGATTAAGCAAACAACGTTTTAAATTAAAAATTGTAATAAGAGTACTGGATAGGAGAAACATTATTTACATTTTGGCATAAACACTAAAGAAATGATAAAAGTTTTTATTAATTTTTATTAGTTTTTATTATCATAACTCAGAGTGGAGCAAATAACTAGTTGTTACCAGCACGTCACAACATACATACATCAAACTAATGATAAAGACATCATTATGTCGGTTTTCATGGCTTCATTTTACTACTAAGTTTGTAAATGTTGCAAAGGGCAACTATCGGTATTTATGTTTACAGCCGCGCTTAATTATTCAAATTTCCCCAAACTATAATAATCATAATATTTTAGTGATCATTTAGATACTTGAAAAAGTTAATATGGTATTAAACTTACACCCATTTCTTATGAGAAGAGATTAATTAGGAACTTTTTGTGTTTTACAATATTCTAGAAGTTGACATGAAACGGAGAGAGTTGACGTCGAACTGAGAATTTACAGCCAAGTATCAGTGGGAATCCTTGAAAGTGCACTGAAGCGAGACCTTGCATAATTGATATTATAGCTATATATTTCAATCATATAATCATAATTAATATTTTAATCATTTAAAGAATATTATTTTGTTTGTATCAACTTGAATACATCTGTTATATGATAACGAGAATTTATTAAGAGAGAATTCTAAAACTTGAAGTAAATATATATAAGTACGTTTATCCTTTATCAAATTCAGTATTTTTAAATTAATCTTCATTGGGGCTACAACAAGGTGAATATTAAGATTAATGAACCTTTTCAGGTGATAAAAATACCCATGAGCATGTATTCGAACCCCACATAACTGATATCTAATTAATATGACGTAGCCATCAAAATGTCACACAAATAAGAAATCCATCATCATGGCAAAAATGGCGGACGTCTAAAAATAAAAAGATTTAGGTAAACAAGCGATTCTGGGGCTCACCGGGCAATAGGCAAGATATTTTGATCTCACTGCCGCGGCCGCCATGGCCAACCGACAGAATGCTGATAACATACAGTGGCTAGCGCACGTGATTACTATCTTTAATTTTTCTCAAAATCTTGGTAGTTACAATTTTTATTGTAAGTCCATAAACAAAATGTTATCCAAAGTTTACAGACATTAAGCAACGTGTCAAGACTAAAACACTTCTTCCAACAACTTCCAAATATTAGTATTGAGCATCATCCGTAATTTGTTTCCACAAAACAATATTATATTCAATGTCAATTCCTTATAATAATAAGAACGCTTATACTGCAAGGGAAATATCACAAGTGAATTAATTGATATCAAGGCCTAAATATTTAGAAACGTAAATATTTATGCAATGAGCAACGAAAATACATTTCTGTAACTTATTTATTGTTTTACACTATTTACTAATAATCTGTAGTTATTAAGGATAATGTTGTAAAGTAGATGCTAACGTGACTATAATCAAAAATCTCTTCCTCTCATAAAGTTTTTAAAAAACAGGAGAAATAATTAAAAGATTAATATATAATTGGGTAGTAATCAAAATTCCACGTAACGGGATTTACTCATACTGCGAACACACCTGTTATTAATTATTGTTGTATCATAAAAGCGCAGGCGTATGTATCTTACATTGAATGATCTTATGTGAGCTGCCAAAATTTAAACTTTAAACACGTGAGTTGAATAAGTTTAAAAATATCATCGTAAACAGCCGGTATATGTTTGTATGAAAATCTAAAATGTGTTTCGTTAGTCATACATGTTATTAATCATGATAACGTTTTTTCTTTCCTGTGAAGTCATGCTTTTATCATCGCAACTTTATAGAATTTGATAATAAACGATAATCTCTGTGATAGTAATTGTCGATGTCTAGTACATTAGTACTAGACACATTACCATCGACAATTACTATACTTAGGAATAATCTGCGTATTTACAAAATCGAGCCAATGCTATAATTACATAGAGAGCTTCACCATCATCGACGTATAAATGTTTTATGTCAGTTTAAACAACAAAATTATTATTATTTATTAATTATCTGTAGTGCTATGAACGTCAAATTCTAACCATTAGAACGAAATCATTCTTCTCTGAGAACAACGAGCTAGACAAACGATGGGTTTTCCAGTCTCTATTAATGTATATTTTGCCTATTCGAAGTTTAAATAAAAATACAATTAATTTATATATAAAATTATTAATTAATGCTTAAAATTCACATGAAACTATTTTTTTTTACCAAATAAATATTAATCATACTTTCCAGTTGAAATGCATGAATTGGTGTATATTTAGTTTCTTTTTTAAATAGATTTTATATTTTTACATATTGTAAACATAGTACTTATGAACTTGCAAACGATTCGTCGTGCCTAATATTTTTTTTAAATGGACGAGTCACAGGTGGAGCTCGATAGAATGAACTCTGAAGGTACAATAGAACGATATGGTCACGGTGACTGAATAGAACAACCTTGTCTCACCGGAAGCCAATACTTAGGGCGGTACGATAGATTTCATTGATTCCGCATCGTTTAAGAAGGTAATAATGTAGATCTACCATACAAAGTACAACACAATAAATGATGAGTTGCCATAATTAATGTGTCGAGTACCTATAAAAATAAGACAATAGGAAAACAATGGAAAGCTGGCGTAAATGCCAGGTAAGTGTGCTCAAGGGATTAAATATACATGCCGAAATTAGTAAATATTAATGTCAGTGTAATACAATAAACAAAATTGACACAAGTTCTTATATTATATAAAAATATAAATAGAACTACAGGCAAATGAAACCGCTATTACTATGAATTATATTACAATACATCTCCGTGGCATAGACACGCGGAGTTTAGGGTTGAGATTATTAACAACATAATTATTATGTATCTGTGTAACCATGATGAGGAGAATCGTTTAACGCCACTAAAGAAGTTATCACTTCCAAAAGCAAATAACATGGACTGACCAATACAATCAGTTAAAAAGAAAATATTACATTGTGCGTTTAAGAGGTTTATGCAGAATTAAACAGGATCGCATTTTGAATATTTCCTGGAAGCGAACTGCCATGGAATCTCGGCTTCTCACGTATTTCTGGAAACTGTCTTGCGAGACTAATAGTAAAACGGAATTACGATTACGATGACACGGTGATCATTCAAATAACAAAAATTAAAAAAAAAAAACAAAGTATCAAATATCGTTTACCACGTAGCAAGTTGGCAAAATATTTTGTCATGCTATAATTACATCCATCCACTTTTTAAAAGCCTTGATTGTATTCCACGTGCCAGGAGGATATGTGGGACGAGCTTTTTTTTAAATTGACCAAATGCTCTTGACTAGAAGGGCCTTGACAGCTTCATCGGACTTTGAGGCAAGAACTTAAGGCATTAAGCCTATAAATGGTATGAATTATACCCGAGAGCCAAGTTAACCGCTCATCCCCGGTGGCGTGAAAGAAGATTACGCGGGCGACGGCGCAATTAAAAAATAATCTATTCGCAAGCGTTATCGTGTCTTCTGGATCGGTTAGTATATTGCGTGGACATCGTTTCTTTCGCGGGGGTTGGCGTCTGAGGTATAGGTCGGCGGCTATCACCAGAAGGTCGGATGTGATCCCGGTCGATCGAAATAACTGCTAGTTAGGGACTTGAGGATTCGATTGATTCCCTTATCGTTCACATAAATACCAAATGTAAATGTTGTAGACTCTAGCAAGAATTTAATTATCCACTTCAGTATCTGATCTATAGCTGTGTAAGTATGTATGCACTACATAAATGAAAATAGCGTCACATTGCACGATATCAAAAAGACGTTTGTTTTGAACTATATGCCTTTTCACAAAAACAAGGTTATTTATCAAAATAATATAATCGTGATGAAATTTTTATATCAATCTAAACTATTTTTGGCTCCTAGCTCCCTCTTTTCAACAATAGTAAACAAAGTTCTTACCTCCATATCCTCATCTGGCAACGTTAGTTAAACAAGTACTTGCAGTTTTGATCATGCCACGGTATCTATCTATTTTGCACAACTACGACGTAAAACATGTTTTTGTTTTTTTATAAAGATACATGTAAGTAATGTTTACAAAATTTGTAGATAGTTGATGATTTCAAATGTTTGAAATATTATCATAAAACACTGCGTGTGTCGTAATTGTAAATTTCCGTTATGTAAAAATCTATCAAATTTGTAATATTAAATGAACATGAAATGTATTTTTTTTAATTATTTTACGATGTGAATAAAGGACTAAAATAATGTTATTAAACCAGAACGACATTACTTATAAGTGATTGCACCAGATTAAGGATTAGATTTTCGTCAAACTCAAATACAATTTTGGTAAATCAAGCTATTGTTAATCTATATTAATAATTAAATTGTAAATAGTACTTTTTCATGTTTTATGAATATAATTATTTCAAGGGACTAATAACAGGTAGGTAGTAATTGCAATGATTGAACCAGATTCCGCGTCAATGGGCGCGGGTCTGAGCCCACTTATACACCTATAAAATCAGCCTGAGCTTTCGGTGAAGGAAAACATCGTGAAGAAACCATAGCAATACCAACAGTTGTACTCCGGCAACATCACTTGAGAACCAGTACCTCTAGGCTTAGTGTGTTTATCATCCCAGGATGATCCCAGGTCCAGACCACATCACGTCACTTAACCTCAGGTGAGATTGTGGTCAAAGCACTGAGCCTATACCGTGTAAAAAAATGGTACCAGTTGATATTCATACTTATATCTAATTATGGTGGTGAACGGCGGATGCGTCAGTCGCCATAACAGTTATGACATCATATGGTAGCGATAAATCTACTGTTACTATTTTCCCGTAGATATGGTCAGAAGATATTAGCTACCTCTGATGGTCTTTCATTTTCACATATAAACCCCGAAACACGAAGAATATATGCTGGATATTGGCTGGATGAAATGCGGGTAAGGCGCGGGGAAGACGCGGGGTAGGCGCGGGGTAGGCGCGGGGAAGGCGCGAGCACAGCTAGTAATGAATAAAGTCATTAGCAAAAGTTATAACATGCTCGTGTACATTTTTTGGCAAAGAACTACAGTATTTTATTTACAGAATCTGTGAACTACTTGAAACATTGGTCTTGAAAACAAACACTGAAAATTGTTACGTCGGTGTTTGTCAATCAATTTATTTACAGTTTCCGGTTGACTATGGTATTTATATATTATATTATGTTATGTAAAGTCCTATAAATAAATTTGTTTTTTTTTTCATCCAATATAAAGTTACATTATAACCTACTTGAATATTGTAATGTCTTAAGACAGATCTAATGATATGATTATTTTTTGTTGTTACATTTTTAATGTTACGTTTAATATTAACTGCATCTTTACGATAAACACCTTGATATAGTTAAAAACAATTCACAGATAAAACTAGATACAAAGAGTAACTGTGAAAAGATACATCTTTGTAATGTACCCAACAAAGTAAAGAAAAACAAGACTAAAATAGTTAAGAAATTAATAAAATGCCACTTCAAAGAGTAGACTTCGGTATTTGCTTATTCGCGATTGCGATGCAGAAGCATACAACACGCTTTAATAATAAAAAATATACACAATTCAACTTACTAGGTAAGTAGGAATATAGTAAATCTATTCATGGTCATAAAACAGACTAACTCGTATGATGCTTCCACGAGATCGGCTAACCCAAGGCCGCTCTAATCATTGCTTCGTATTACATGCTCGATTTGACAGCACAGTACTCAAGCGCAACGTTATTAGATGATTGCTCCTTTACAAACTATGTGGAAGTGAATTGATTTGACACGTAAATAAATAACAGGAACGAATCGGATAGACTAACTGTATGTAGAACATTTCGGATACAATGTACCTATTTGAATGTTAAGGTAGATTTGATCTAATTATGACTATTATAGAAATTTTATTCAGAACCTTACAGGTTACAACGTATCTTTACTGCTGACTAAATTATTATCATATACGATAATGTTTTTTACGTGTGAAGTTATAATTAAAAACTAACGATTAGAAAAAAAAACAAGTGAAAGTGAGCTTGAACGTATGCTTTCTGTCTTTAAGAGTAGAAGTAGTACAAGATATCTGTTGCGAAACGATAAATTATTTACCTGATTACTGAAGTTCTTGGGAGATACGAAAGTTTATTATTTAAATTCATTACTTTTTTTATTCATTACATTTTTGACTGTTTGTTTATTCAGTGAACCGCAAATTATTTATTTTTTGACATTCATTATTATTTTTAAGATTTTCTTATTTTTCATTTAGATGCATATTATTGTTGTTTTTTTTTATTATCATTGTCTAACATTACTTGTTTATTATTATTATTCCTTTGTGAGTACTTTGTAATATACTGTTTTTTTTTTTTTCCGTTTTGTTAAATTCATTGAAGTATTTGTTACGGTCATAATTTACACGGTGGTGGTCTTAAAATGAAAATACACTGATAATTGTTTTACATGTTTTAATATTAACGTAATATAGTGTATTGGTCCATCCATTTTGAATAAATAATATTATAAGCCGGCTTCAATAACTTTAAGATCAAACGAAATTACAGCGGAATTAATAGATACTTACAAATGTTTAAAGATTAATAAATCTATTAATCCTGTATTATAGTCGCATAAAGTAAATCGGTCATATTTATAATAAGAGATTTAATATAACTAAATCTAAAGATCAGAAACGTTAACTGTGTAAGATAAGAAAAAAAAATGATTCAATTTCCATAGTAAATTATAAATACTATGTAACTCAGACATAGATTATCGTTTTTATTGTAAAAAAAATTATTAAATAGACAAATAAACAATTTTTCATTTTGAAATATTAAAATTTAATACTTACTAGTAATTGAGCAATACTTGTACATATATTTGTACATTAAAGCGATATAATTAGTTTTTGAAAACGGCTTTACCGATTTGGATAAATTAGTTTTTAGGTCAAGCTTTGCTTTCTATCTTTACCTGACTATGTGCTTTTGTTGTTAGCTATCGGGCATTCATAAACGATATTTTTGTAAATTATTTAAATGCACTATAGGAAATGGCATAGCGTTAATCCAATGTCACATATTTAGGAGAACTTGGCTAGGTACAGTTACGATACTAAAAAACGAGACGTACTCAGTAACAATACATAAAAATATAGGTTTTATGAATATATACACCTACGTAAAAATATATCAGAAGCAAATCGAATCCAAATAGAAATAAAATAAACCTGCGGCTTGAGTGTAAATTATTTACAAAATCTTTTATAAAATACATAAAAATATTTTACACGAAACTCCTATTACTGATATTAAATTACTTCTCAAAGCTTTTTATTATTATTCCAAGTAAAATCGAAAATACTTTATTCAAATCGGACTCTGATATAGCGCTTATGAACATCAAAACATTGCCACCGACAAACTACCCGGTCATCGAAAAAAAGCCAAGAAATTATATATAAGGTAAGGTGGATAAAGGTAGAGGAAGACTGAAGAAGTTATGGATGGATTATGTGAAGAATGGTATGTGTATGAAAGTGCGAACGTTGAGATAACAACTGACAGAATAGTAGAAGAAGAGAATATGTTGTGCTGACCCTACTTAATGTAGTTGTATAGATGGATCTGGTATACCCTGTTGTAAATATCCTTACATTAATATGTCGATCACCAGTAAAAATGAGACAATAGAAAAACAATGGAAAGCTGGCGTAAACGCTAGGTTAGTGCTCAAGGGGTTAAAGATACTTTATAGGTATATTTAATTCGTTAGTTCTCCAGTAGAACTATATTAGTGCCAGTAAATGCCATTAGAAATTGATTAATACATTATTTGTTTAAATTATATTTTAATGTATATGTAATAAGAACTTCTCATAAAATGTCAATAACTTAAAAAAGGGATACTTGTAGTATTTCAGTGTAATATCTACGAGTAGTAAATCATCAAAAGATTGTTACTATAATGTGATCGTTACATCACGCAAAAGAGGTTTTTAAATCACAAATGTGCTATTCATTATTAATAATTCAGCTGCAGGTCTAAAGGAAAAATTTGTTTTCACATGACGTCACTGTCTGGACGGCACCACCGGAACGGCGCCAAGCTCGGCATTCGAACTCCGAAGGGCGTACCCTGTCTTATTCCGTCACCCACAACACTCCAACTACCCATTATATAGAATAATTACACTTATATATAATTTTGTGATCTTTTCTATCTCAAGCTTTTGATTTTAATTCATTTGCGAAGCATTTACTGTCAATTTAGTTCGCTATTATGATACTGAGAATAGTAAAAGTGCAGATTATTATTTACCTAACATTTATTTTTATTAATTCAGGTGTTAGAAGTGCATACTAAATAAAAACGAAAAATAGCATTTATGTGGTTTTTATATAAATAATAACAACATTAGATATATCAAACATTATCCATCCTACGAAATATTTAACGTGAGTTGATAACACAATGTTATTATCTATTTCATTTCTCAAAAAATTCAAAACGACAGGAGTTATTTTTGTGAAATAATTTTACCGTCGTTTCTCTAAGTATTAAGTAACTCTGGAATATTTGATCAACAAAACAAGTCGTGAAAATGTATGTGAAATGAGTCCACTAAAACTTCTATCTGCCTGGAAATAACATCCTTGACCTAAAATGAATTGACATGTGAGCGAATAATTGATCACCATTAATAATGTTGTATTTATCTGGCTTTCGACCAATCTCATAGTTAGTTATATTGCGAAGTTCAATATGTTGCTTGCAGTTGAATACTTGCACTTCAATTGAATAAAATATCAGTCTTATAAAAGATGTCAGGCATTGAAATTCTTCAATGCATTGAAACATAATGAATGGAAAAGAAATGAATGGAATAGAGTCTTTTGTAGCGGAAAAAATGTACATAAAGTAAATCAAAAAAGAAATAAGAAAGGGATTTCATCGAATCCAAAAAATAAATAGCCTATATTATGGCCCTATAACCATCTACGATAAATTCCTCGTCCACTGGTAGTAGTCTCATCTCGGTACGTTCAGTAGTTTTGAGGTGTTGGTGCCTCAAAGGACCCCCATTTCCCTTTTATAAGTATATAGAAGATATTCATTGAAGCACATATGTAAGTAAGGCTTTTAATAAAATATAACATCACAAGATTTAATGTAATATGTACGTAACTCGTATATTATGATATACTCGTATGTAATCTTATTGTTATTTTCAATTGTTTTTGTAAATCAGTGACTCCGATATTTAATTAGAAACAATACAGTATTTAGAAAAAAATAATAATTTATTGTTGTAGTCTACTACGAAAAAACCAATTATTATGTTTTAATTGAAGCACAAGTGTATTTGTCTTGTTAATAGTTAAAGCGGGTTGTACGCCATGACGGCAAAAAACGTTTGATGTGCTATACAACTGCTAAGCGTCCCGTGACGGTCAATTTTGCTTTATTTATGGCAGTTTATAATGTAGATTTATAAAAAATAAAGATAAATGTTTTTGGTTATAAAATATTATAAAGATTAGACACTTTTGTTTTATCTATACCTTTAGTATATACATTTATGACGTGAATAACGAACATTTATATAATGATCCTTTTATACAAATATGTACTTATATAATAATTTAGGAATTATTCTGATTAAAATGTTATCTAAAATTTGTAATAAAAATTCAGGTTCTGTTTGCGTTTTACATGAATTTTTTATTATTGTAATCAAACATTATAAGAAAATTTTAATTTTTGAACATTCTTAATTTATGTGCAATATAAATAAATTAATGTAATTAACCTGTTTTAGTCAGTCATGTGATCGAGGATCACTCTGTAAGAAACGGTAATGTACACTACATTACTACGTAGTAAGTATTTATATTTCATAGTTTAAAATAAATCCCCTGTTTGGGTGAGCGCCAACTAGAGATCCGCTGGCTGTAACGCGTTTACAGAATTTTTGACAATTCCATGATACAAAAACAATCTTACCATCTGTTAGACTGACGCTTAAGGGGTTGCGCATTTTATGACGTTATTGAGAGTTGTTGTTAAATGGAGAGGCTATAAATCGATATTATTAAAGATAAGCCAACCAAAGTAAAATAATTTCCACGTTTTGTTTAGTGTAAAATCGAGTACGGTTAAAATGTAAATGTTGGTCTCGCGAGAGCTTAGCCTCTCTGTTTAGCTGAAGGGGAGACGCGACAGGAACTATTGGATTTTTTCTCTACCGTCGTCAGAAAACGAAACAATTCTGTAACACTTATAAAAACGAGAAAAAAAATGAGAATCTTAAAATATTATTTACTAATTAAATATGATTATTCTATTATTATTACATGTCGTGTGGTGCCGGCTAAGAATAGAACCGCACCATGCCTTCCCGGGAGGGTAGTACAAGGCAACTAAGGGATAAACCAGCGAATGGGCTGCAGCATCCTCTGAGGACTAGAAATACCGTACTGCGATCGCCAACCCGTCTGCCAACCGATTATGGAAATCCCCCCGTTATTGAGGGAAACCTATGTCCGCCACTGGACGTGTTATGTTTGAATGGATGGATATTATTATTATCGCTATTATAATGATTGTTATTGCTATTATTATAATTAGAATAGGTCTAGCAAAGTCTCGAATTACGTTGGGATTGGGGACTATTAAAAAAAGTTAGTTGTCGCCCGTGACTATGTACATAAGGAGTGTGCTTTTTTTCTACTATTAGTGTTGACTTTTCACGCAAACTACGTGTTTTATTTACGTGTATTATAAATGATCCGATTTTTCTTTTGTCTGTAAAATAACGCGTGTAATTATTCTTTACGCGGGTTGAGTCCCACTTTGAATACAGTTCAGTAGTTTTCCTAAGATTCACGTTCGAACACGGAAAACCGTTAGAAATATACTAAACGCACGCACAAATAATTATAAACTGTATAAAATGTACAAAGTTCTGTTTTTGTAACTTCTATTTCTGAAAATTGCTTTTTGAGATAGATTTTTCTGAAAATAGTAATGTTGTTTTCTTTTTATATTTTCACCAATGTTTTAAAAAAGCAAGTCGTATGTCTAGAGGCAGCTTTTGAGAAATAACATTATAATTTCATTTTATCGTGTAACTATTGCCGTGGCAGTGACTAGTGGGGCGGGGGTTGGTTTTAAAGTAATAAAAACATTATGTCCTATAGTCACGAATAAACGGAAACCCCTTGCAATTAAAATTCTAATGTTTCTTTTAAAGCAATGCCTACGACTTAGCGACTTATATTTTGTTCTTTTTTTTAATTCAGAAAACAGGAAAAGAGTATCTATATATATTTAAAAAAAAACGATAAATAAAAATATTAACTCTTCACTTAAAAACATGGTATGGTTATGTGATTAAATATTAACACAATAAGTTTGTATATTGATATAAAATTCATGAAATACCTATTAAAAGTAATTATTACCAACATGTTAACAATAGCTATGAAGTTGTCGTAGAAATAGTTTGGTCAAAGTGTATACAAATTTTTCAGTAACTTCGAACACTATATATTATACTATCGACACAAACCACGCATTGAACCCGTGTTACAAAAGTGTCGACCAACGGCGAGCAGTCTATCGCGTTTGGGAAAAACGTCAGATAGTCAAGGAAATAACATCGTCCAAATAATATGAATAAGCATAAGTGCTAAAAATAAAAAATACTACTTGCAAGTTTATTTGATATTTTACCCCTATAATTTAATAGTTACGGTGAACAATACATACATTACAATACAACGCATGTACAATACACTGACATATATTTCATACAAGCTAATTTTTAAATGATATGAGTCCTGGAATAAATAAAATTCCTTAAAAAATTAACTTATTCTTCCATTTAATTATGAAAAAGGTTTTATCTAAGCCAATAAGAACATATTTAAAGATGGCATCCTACATAAATATTTATGTAAATCGTTCAAAACTTTAATATTTTTTTACTTTATTTCAGAATTAATATAAGTTGATCATTATAGATTAATCTGGATAGTTTTATCTGTATTTATAGCACATATTCAGTAATCGAATGCGCATATCAGATTCTCCATAGTATTACATTATATTACGCTTTTCTAGACGGATTATGCAGTAATGATAAAATATCGACGAAATTTCGGGCAACAAAAACACAAAGACAATCAATGCTATTATGTTTTTTTATTAAACTATTTATATTAATAACTAGCTGTGTGCCCGCGGCTGCCTCCGCCTTTCATATATTCTTCACCGGGTTTTAATTTGTTTATACGTAACCCTAATTATTTTCCTCTATTTTTTTTAGTACTAAGATGGAGTAAAAATATTTCTCAAATATTCAAACACTTGTCTGCGAAACTGTGCGTTGAATCGGATTTTATTTAATGTTTTATGGGTTTTAATTTTTTTTACATAGAATTATTTTAGTAAATCAAAAGTTAAGTTAAGTAAAGATACGCGGAATTACTTCAGCTATCTAACACAAGAAGTCCCGTTAAAATAGGTCCAGCCGTTCCGGAGATTAGTAATTGTGTTTTTGGTATAGGTATCGTGTATACATGCACATGTATTTAGTAAAAATAAATGTTATTTTAACATTACAAACAGACACTTTAATGTCATTTATTAATATAGATTTAAATATCAATATAGTAAAGCCGAGCACCTACATTGATATTTTTGAATTTAATTTGAGGAAAAACGACTCATTATCATTCAGTAAACAACTTAACAATATATAATATTTGTTAGTTACAGTAATACATAATAATGAAAACATGTTTCGTGATCTCAGTATAATTAATGTCTCACTATTTCGGTACCTAATTTATACACGATTTCTTTGATTTTTTTCCTTTAAAGGTGACGACTTCAAGATGTTTTTACTACTCTTGGAATTTGTATACAATATATACCTACATTTAGTAATAAAACATCCCATTAAAATAATATTACAAATTGACATATAATAAATACAACATTACCGATGACTCTTGTAACTGTAATATCGTGTAAATATTTCAGTCATATACATAATATATGCCGTTATTAAAATGTCTCATCGGATTCGGCCGAAGAGAATTAAAACGTATGCTAATAGTGTGTTTTGTTACGCTTACGAATAATATAAACCGAGTAAAGGAATATAACATTGTGCTGTGTATCACACATGAAAACAAAATAGAGTATTTTCGCATATAAACTGGACTTTTATGTTCTTTCTTTTCGAATTAAGTACGATATTGACCTAATGAATATTTACAGCTTAACCGATTATAATGTCGCCATGAAATATTCGGACAAATAAATAAGTAACATACGCAAAAGTATGAAATTCCGCGAAATAATCCTTACTAAACGTACGTACCGAAATTTATCATTAATGGAACAATATACTACTTTGATTTTTTTTTTTATTGATTGTATGCATACATAATATCTTTTTATGAGCCTCATATAGAGCGAACCAAATTGATTTACATTTTAACTTCACGAGTGACGAGACTCTTATCTACCTTGAAAGGTAATTTTCACATATCCTTCCTTGATACGTTTATCGCCTCTATGCTAAACTAAAACCTTATAACAAAATTTCATATTTGTAGCTTATGCCATTTTGAATCTATAGTGATCTCATTCACAGTGTTATTATTATTGCTCGGAACCATTCCTTAAGAGGATATACTAGCGGCATTTATTCCATACAAACGTAGTCCCCTGTTTCCTCCCTGGATAATAGCATTATGGTAAATATTTTATATCCACCACCGCCATGCCCGTATGTTTTGATTTTTTTACATAAACTAGTTATTGTAGAAACTAAAACCCTTTGAAATGGAAAAAATGATCGATTTTTACCGTCATTTTCAGATGTTCATCAAACAAATTTGATATATAAAATTAAAAGAAAGCAAAATGTACAGGCATAGCCAATGTCTTTATCATTTTAAAACTGAAAGAAAATTAAAAATCGTTTTTTTTTGGTGGAGGAAATAAGGTACTACGTACGAAGTGATGTTTTCGTTATTTTGCGTAGGTAAAATCAACCTACGCTGCAGTTGTCCCTTTTATTTTTTTGTATTATTTTATTATAAATATTTCTTTGGGGCGCAGCGCGATAGCAATAGACTTCTCAAATATACTTTTCCGATGGCATGTCCTCTTAACCATCGCAGATGAATGTGTATTTAAGACCTTTTCTTTACGTTTTTCGTAATAAATGTACAGATATATTTATAAACATTATCTGTCTAAGTATTTGTCCGCAATAAACATCGAAACTACTTTACCGATCTTAATCAAATATTGCACACTTGACTCAACTTAAAAGATATCATAGTTCTTATCCCGACTAATGTAACCTCCATAATTTGTTATTGTAAATGAAATGTGTTGTTTTATAGGATAAAAAGTAACCCGAGCAACGCCAGCTAGGGCAGCTTGTACATAATTACAATTCTAGAAGCGTTAAGGTGGCGAAGATAAGTGCTGGAGAAATCAGATTACTCCTTGGCATACCAGTTCTCGTCTTTACTACATTTTGATAACACAATAATATTGACGTATATTGCCGTCAACATCCAGGCAAAAAAAAAAATCTATATTTTTCGGTACATAGTCTTTCATCTACTACAAAATTCATATGTTTATAATCAGGTATCTTTTTAGCACGCAACCAATAGAAAATTCTATACATGTGTGTTTTAGTCTGTAACCATAGAACAAAACAAATTATATTATGACAATATGATCCGATTCAGTCAAACCGTTGTAAAGTTATACAAACAGACGTACCATAGATTATGTTCATAAAGAGCTAATAAATAGGTTAATGAATCGTGTGTAAAGAATTTCGTTTATCTGTGGATAGTCCATCAAGATGGTACTAAACTAAATCCAGAGTTTACGGTAAAAGTCTGAATTTTAATGGTGCATACAACATTCGTTCGTAAGCGAATCTAATTGCAAACTTTCTCATACAATACGGCTGTATTTATAAACCTCGCCAGTGGCGAATGTTGACACATACGGCCAGACAACTGCCTCTAACCGGTTCGATGAGTCGTTTACTTGTTATCTCACACTAAAATGTAGTAATTTGGTGTGAAGGTAATACAAATCGCACATACCATGCTTTCTTTGCATTGAAAAATTACATAATCACATCTTTCTTTTATTATCCCTTTTGTTAAATGAAATACACTTTCTATGAAACAAAATAATATTGTCAAATATGATTACTTGAAAACAGTCACTAATATTTTTTTTAATTTTATCATACTAATCGGAGGTATTTTTATGATATTAAATAACCGTCACATATTATAGAAGACATTGTTTCTGTTATTGTTTCATTGTTATTTATACGTCCGTTAGTGCACAGAATCACTGAACCGCTGTCTACTATTAAATCGGTTTATATAATCGGCGTTATATAATCATCTGGCACAGTTATAGTGTTCTTTTGTTTACCGTAAGTTATGCGAAATGCCCACCAAAACACTTTCTTGCGATAATACTTTAAGCAATTCACTGAATATTTAAGAGGAAATATAGTTAAATCCATAATTTTTTAATATTTATAAATAATAATTATTATAATAACGTATGCCGTCCAGCTCGCCGGAAAGGTTTTCAGATGGCTGGCCGCATTGCTACGTTGAATGGCAATGCTAATACGCTGTGCAAGATATTGACCAGCCCTCTGGTCGCGAGACGTGTAGACTAGACGGCTTCCGAGTTCCTTGAAAAGGTTGTGAGCACTCAGAGCTCACGGTCCCAAAGTCTCGACCACAAACGGCACAAATAACAAAACATAAGCTCACGCCTGTTATCCCCGAAGGGTTAGGCAGAGGTGAAATAGCGAACTACAACACCCACATTTCGCCGGGCTTAGTTCCGTCCCAGATGTGACAGGGGGCGAGCCTGTCGCCATATCTGGCACAAATTCTAGACTCAGAGATGATACTGAGTAGAAAACCCCAATATCATTTGACCCGACTCGGGGATCGAACCCGAGACCTCAGAACGACAGTCGTACCGTAATACAACTGCGTCACCGAGGCAGTACAAATATCTAACCCTTACAAAGGTCATTACGCCGTTTGAGATACTCGGTTAATGAAGCTGCTGTGCAGGCCTTCTAATAGGTAACTGAAAGATAGGACGGTGCCAAAACATTAACGAAATTATGGAATGTCATACTAAAGACATGCCCATCTACCAGAGCATAAGCGCCGTGCCATGGAGTCTTTTGCCATAGTCACGGACTAAACCAATAGGTTATAATGGATTATAATCATAAATAAAATCTTAAATAAAAAACCTAGTTTTATATGAACGTTATCAGAAAGTTAATATCAATTGATCAAAATCATCAATAAAAATCATGTTCCTAGTTTTTTTTCCTTTTGATTTCATTTTTTATTTCCTTGTGATAATAGAATTTCACGGTGCGGTACGCCGCGCACCGCGTTACTGCATATTAGATTTATCAATACATGCATACATTCCACGTACCTACCATACACAACGTAATATATTTATGGCAACGACATTCCTTACAGAATAGTTAGTTGTTTCATAAACTACATTATTAACTACTAAAAAAAAATCGATTACCTAGTGATTTACGTGTCTAATGTGTGTATTCGTACAGATTAATGTTCCTTTAATTCTAGATATATGCAAGATTCTTTAATTGTTTAATATAACATGTAAATATATCAGTTTACAACTTTGATTTTATAAAAAAAAAAATTGTAATTTACTATAAAATTTAGAAATTATGGTGTTTTTTTTTATTACATTTTTAACACTACAATTATTGCCGTTTACGTTAACTTCCGACAGTGTGGAATTGAAATTGAAGGAATATTTAAATAAAACCATACCAACCGAGAAATAAATTACTTCTAAATATTATATAATGTTTAATGTTCCGAATTTATCTAAAACAACCGCCGTATAAAGCAAAGCTAAACCAAGGGCAAAAATTTATCTTATCTATCCCGCGTATCTAATGTTGCGTCTACGTACTCGTAGTAAATCGATGGCATTGTAAATTATCCGCAATTTAGGATCTACATATATCTATGACGTTATAATCTTTTACGAAATTTATCAATATGCAATCTTAGTAAGATAATTGACTGCGGCAGATTTGAAATTTATCCATCCAATCAACAGAAAGACGTCCACTGCTGGACATAGGTCAGCCCCAAGGATCTCCACGATGACCCGTCTTGCGCCACCCGCATCCGGTGGATTCCTGCGACCTTCAACACGTCGTCGATCCACCTTGGGGGGGCCTAACCACGCTAGGCCTTCCTGTGCGTGGTAGTCAGCCATTCGAGAACCCGTTGGCCCCATCGGGCATCGGTTCTGCGAGCAATGTGCCCAGCCCACTGCCACTTAAGTTTAGCAATGTTCGTTACTTTGATTCTTTATTTACATTGTTTATTTATTTACGAAATATTAGACTCTGTTTCTCTCTCTGTAGAATCTGTTTTCATCTATTTTACAATATTATTACAAAGGCAAACATATTTTAACCTAATTACTTCACAATGATTCAATTGATGTAGTCCAAAGACGGGCGCGTGTATAGGAAAATTGTTAAGAAATTAATATCTGCGATCTACTTTCTTTTGTACTTGCCCTAATTACTAATAATATGCTACTATTATATTTGTTTTTTTTTATCGTATTATTAGATAAGTTGGTGTCTTAATTTCTTAGGAATAGTGTTTAATATCAGTAATTCATTAAGTACCAGCTGTGCTCGTGGCTTCACTTGCTAGGAATTCAGACAATTTTCCCCCGGATGCAATATATGTCATTGACAAGTTTCATCGAAATCGGTTCAGTAGTTTATTGCGTGATTGAAAAAGAACTTAATAAAAAATGTAAACCGTCGAAATATGTTCTGTACTCGATTCTGAAACCCCATATTATTTTTTTCTTAATTATCTTCAATGTTACACATTTCGTCTCATTAGCCTTTTATTATAATTTATTAACTGTAAAGTTTTATTTTTATTAGAATTACAATGAGTTATTCCTTCTTTTTTATAATATTAAGTACTGTGTACAAGGGATATATGGGTATACATTATCAACTAGCCGTGCCTGCGACTTCGTTCTCAGGTATAGATTATCTATGTCCTTGTAATGTTTCAGAACAGTTTAACCCCTTGACCTTGGCGTTTACGCCAGATTTCCATTGTCTTATTTTTATGGGTACTCGACACATTAAATTATTCAAAAAGAAGTATAGCGCCATCTATGAATAATCGTCAGAAATACATATATAATTTGTTTACGTAATCACCATACCATAACACTTCGTCCCCCATGTCGTCAAAAATAAACAAATCGTGAACCGTTCAATTATAGTCAGAATGAAATAACATTATATTCCGCGCCATATTTATACCTATTGATATTATTATTGAAATTCAGTTCACTACATCCATAAAATGACTCCTTAATACAACACTTAAAATGCCTAGATGATTGTGCGAAAATTGAATATAAAAAAATTGTTTTCTTATTTACTATGTCTTAGATATTTAATATTTATATCCTATAATACTATATACATATTTTACATTATGTCATTTTGTTAAATTTCAATAAAAACATCAATTTCCTGTTCTCAAAGAAGACTAAAAACAAATTTACTTACAAACTCTTCTTTCATACTAGAGTCGCCGCATGTTATTCAAATTACTATAACTTTTGATAGAGTGGACCGAATTTAATGAAATAAAGTTATGATCTTACTCCGTAATATGTTTTATAATTATCTTTTAATTTTTTAAATATACTTAGTACTTTCTAATTGATGCACAATCAAACAGAGACATATCTAAAAATTATAGAAACGTGTTTAACTGCCTATTTAATACCTAAATAACCCAAAAAAAAAAGATAATTTTAGTTCCTTGCAATCATTCTTTTCACTAAAATCGGAAATGTACAGACACGTGAAATGTACAATTTTATTATTAGTATGGTATAGATGTGTTTTAAACTATCTAAATCTTTTGCTGCTACCACGTGGTCGCAGGTTTTCAAAATGAAAATAAACTCATCCAAAAATTTGTAATCGTGGAAAATATATGTACAATATTAAAAAGAAAAAAATATTTTTGACGATCATAGACTCGCAATTTATTCAAGGAGTCTCTCTCCGCAATAAATGACCTCATTAAATTCAATTGTAGGAGGTGGTAACACAATAGATGCAGAAAGCCGCCCGTGACTATACTTACTATAACCACCCACAATGTTTTGCATCTCCACCAATAGAATCATAAATTACTATAGAAATTTACCACACACGTATGCATTTTACTTGTCTTTTATCTTTTCATCCATAAATATACATGATACATAATTTTTTATATTATTATATTTATGACACACCAGTTTTCCACAGAATAATGTACTCCACAGAAAAATATTATATTTGCAACACGATAACGATATATTTTGATCATATTTCTGAGAGATACTGTTTGAAATGTACGTCGGTCGCATCTTCTATAATAATAAATAGTGTAATTGCATCAAACAATGTACTATATTATCATATACGGTTACTTAAGCTTATAACAATTTGTGATGAACAAAAATAACCATATTTTATTTACTTAGTTAACTACATAATTAACTAACTAGTAACTTCCCCTAGCTGTTAAAATAATATTTTAAATTCAAGTCAAATATGTATGTACAATCCGAAATTACGTATAATTAAGGTTCGTTGATGTCTATTGTGGCAAGAACTATAAATCAGTCATATTATTCTATTTACCTTTGAAATGTAACAGCACAAGCACAATGTAATGTTTCTCGAAAAGTTTTCAAACAATTATTATTTGTTATAATTTTCCGAGAATTCTCGTTATGTAACAATGAATACAAAAGCTTTAAGCGCTTAAAAGACGTTTTTTTTTTCCCGCTGAACTAAGTAGATTTGAATGGCGCGTAGCCGCTTCGCCTACTGTTCTCATAACTGACCTGTTTTTGTATTTTCGAAAATTTACAATCGAATATAACGTATACAAAAAAAAATTTCGTTTGGAATGTCACCTAAAATCATAATTTTCATTACAAACACTATAGTGTTCCGAAACAGACTCGGGGAATGGTAGCTTCATAACGTAAATGCTACTTGAATTATAAATTATTTACATACAATAATTTCATAAAAAAATCAGCATGCTAAATGCATCATGAAATAAGAGCTTGAAAATATTTAACAATAATTATTATTTTATGCGTGTTTTTATATTGATAATGTGAGTGTGTGCATAGCATAATAAGGGAAGCGAGAATGTCTATAGAAACAGTTTTGAATACGTTCAGCGTATGGGATATAGAGGGTGAACTCGCTCGCCATATTAACCGCATTCGATTTGATGTCGCGCGGAGAAGAGCGGGGCGGGGTAAGCGACGCTGCCGCGGCTACCAGGGCGCTGTGGAAATTTCCATTGCCCAAGCGCCGTGTTCGTATAGCGCGAAGTACACATGATATCCATATGATTATAACAAGGCTGATAAACTGACACCTTAACGACCACCGAACAATGGATTTTTATTCGGTTGGAACGAAGTTGAAAATTGTTATTAAATCTATAATAATTGTTACAAGTAATTTTACAAACTTGAGAAATATATATTCACCACGTTCTCTGCTATTTTAATGTAATTTGTAAGAATCTATCTATTTTTTTAAATAAATAACTATATTTATATTGCCCGTGTTGAATACTTTTGACTTTGTGTAATAATATGTAAGTATAGGTAGAACTCGCATCGCTTTATCATTGTGTTCGCACCTTAAAACAGCGAGTGAACAAAGCCAAAGAGCCGTAGCGGACCGCTCGGTCGCGACTCCTCTCTACACTCTTCACACTAATTTGGAGGCCACGCACATATATGACGGCGAAAACACGAATGGAATCTTTTCGTTATAAAAATAAAGTCCATAATACATTGCTCCAGCGGTAACTTTCGGTTATACGCTTCAGTAATACAGAGACCGAAATTCGACTTTGTAATACGCATACATACGAATTCAATCATTGACGATGTTGACTGTTTACATTTTACAGATATTGACGAATAAATGAATCAATTAATGCTCTACTACTCGTATACATACGTTATATATTCCGTTCGCTGTTCGCTGTCGTCGTTAGTTTTCAGCGTATGTAATTATACAAGCTAAATCAATTTAGTTTGTGGTATTTGTGATTTTCTGTAAAATAAAACAATATTGAACTTACCACTATTATTTTAACACCATTTTTATAATCATATCATGAATTATCATATTCGACTACTTGTATGAACTTCGAAAATGACAATACACTTCATTTATTATTACTATTAAAATATGACAATTGGGAAAATTGCGTGTGTGTAAGTATGTGTGTTCAGTATAATGTGTGTGATGCTAGTGCATACAGTATCACTTTCTCCAGATGCAGTTCCCCAGATGGGGATCGGAGAATATTATGTGCAACTGCCGGAGGGGAACTCGGATTGTGATCGATGATGGCGCAATTGGTGGTGCGGTTGGATCTTAAGAGAAATGAGTTTATTGTGGACTGAAATTGATTTTCGAAATACACATAGAGAAATTTTAAATAGGCAGGTAGTTAGATAATATGTATCGGATAATAAATACATCTTTAAGAATATATAGGTATTTTTGGTCATTTAACAAAACAATTTATCAACAGTAGCCATTTACTAGCTCTGTAAATATTATCATAATATAATACAATGTAAATGTAATTCGTGTAGAGGATAATATTGTTTGCTAATTATGTACTACTGCGACAAACGTACCTACTGCAAATAACACTAATGGTTACGTTAAAAATCAATTAAAGAAAATATTATACGTCATTTATTGAAAAATGTTTGAAACTAACAAAGTTTTATATGATATTTTATTTATTTGGATTTAATAGTACCACTTATAGAATATTTTTATGTTATAACCTGCCTAGCATTGCGCAAATGCAGATTATTAGAATAATCTTTTAATTCTAAGATCCATTTTGTATTTATATTAAGATTTTTGAGTTTAGTGGGTGCACATGGTTATAAAACCACCAGAGTGGCACGTTTCGACCCGTCGTTTTCCAAGTTTATCCAGTACAGATCTAGGAGTTATCGGGCGGTAAGGCATTTGGACTCGACTGGATCGCCATCACTGTATATGTACTTATAAAAATCCGTCATAATAGAAGGCATACGTTTTCAGCTAGTGTTATCCAGAGGCTTTAGCCATGATAGATGTTGGCCGGCTGTAAATAGATTTTCATCTGCCGGTGGTCACCACAATTCTTGGACTGGATTTAACACCAGATAAATAGTGCCATCATATTCACTAGCTCGGATACAATGACATATTTCAATCTTCTTTAAATCCAACAACTTTAATATATTGCAACAGTACATTGTAATTGATGCCTAATATCCTATACGTTTAAAACTCGTCGTACCGAAAGACTCAAGTTTCATTGAAACAATTGTGTACCATTGGATCATCAACCAATGATTCTTCGAACAACTATAGCGTACAGTATTAATAAGACACCGTATTGGTGAATAAAGCATCAAATGAATTTTCTTCAGAAGGTATACTTATTGTGATGTACACATAAATTCACTAGTGGAAAATGATTTGTAATTTAAAGTGTACCTAATATTTTTCTATGTCATTATACCATAAAATACAATTTAGCAGGTATGAATGTATTGTAAACTGATTGAATAATTTATTCTGATTCTGATTGTTTTGAAGTATTAACAGAACAGAACAGTCGTTAAAGTGTAATATTACTTTCGTATTCAATGGAAAAATTGTAACAATTAAAAGTAAAATAGTAAAGAGAAATATCGTGTAGATGATATCCACCACAAGGCATGTAATTACAACGATCAAATAGCAAGTAGCATGTTTCTTATTGAACAATCAACAGAAGACATAAATAGATCTATATTTCTCAGATATGTGGTTACACGTTTCCTTCTTGTTATTATTGTTTTTTTTTTCCTAATAACTATAATTATTGTATATTTATTTGTTACATAATCTATCTATCAATAAATAGAAAACAAAGTAGAATTAATTACAACAGTTATAACTCAAGAACCAGTTACCATTTCACGAAAAAAAAAAGTTTAAATAAAGTTCATTTGTTCATACAATTTGTATGGATCGGCTTTTTGACGATGGTATGTTGTGTGATGAACTGATGAACTGCGGATTGCCTGATTTCGATGAACTCTTTCGTTCATCGTTTCCTGATGCATTGGGAGAAGAACTGATTTTAATTTAGCTAATAACACGAGTTTTTTTCATTCTGAGGCGGTACGAACAACATACCTAACCTATGTTGTTATATTTATAACGGTAAATCTATATAGTTACAAATCGACAATTAAAAATTACTCTACCTTTTACAACAAACGGGTAATAATAAATATATAAATACTAAAATTATCCCTACAGCTACAAAAAAAAAACTAGTATCCAATAATAATGAAGAAACATAACTTCTAATCTATATATAATTTTGTATTCCAGCTTTTGTGTAAGATAAAGCTTATATTTGTATTTTACAAACAGATATAACAGAATATAAATCATTATAAATTATAAGTCCCAGTAAAAAAGAAACAGACAGCCGAGATGTCAATATTGTCTGGAGAACGTTGCATTTGTCTTATTAGTTATTTATTTATAAACGATACATGTATTGAATGGAATGAAGGACTAATAAAATTAAACAAGAAATTCATTACAATATTATTTCTAAATATAGTTTGTAAAATCATTAAAAAGAAATCCTAATTTACTCTAATGTATATTTTCTGTCAAAAATTTTAAAACTGTTTTGTTCTATTATCTCGAATGGTACAGGATTACGTCCATATAAAATAAATCTCATTAATAAAATCAGAATCTTCCAATTATTGTATTTTTAAGAATAGAAATCCTAACTTCAAAACTAATCCGTCCTTATCTTTAAAAATAATAAGCGTGTAGATATCATTTATTTATTGCTATTGTAAAAGTTATTTGAAATTTATAAAGATCGTTATCCACAGTGTTTTAGTTCTATTCTAAAAATTACTGCGTGTGTTTCTTTTGAACTGAATGTTAGTAAAAGCTATCGCGACATATAAATACTAACATATTAATTTTAATTAAATGTACGGTTTCACGTGTAAAATATTACTTAAATTACATCAGCCAATGTTCATGTGCTTTCTATCTCATGAACAAACATAACATTTCCATTGTGTTTAACTAATCGAATTTTTGTATCACGTAGAGCAAACCTTACGGTTTGGATTCCCAAACCTGTGAACTATTTTTTGCAATGTCCAATGTGCTCGCGCTATATATTGGCTGCGAACTTTTGCCATAGAGAATATCTTGAATCAATCTTTTAACAAGGCATTCACAAGCAGTTTTTTTTTTCTAATAATGAGTACCTTGTTGTGAAGCTACAATAATAAACACCTTTATATAAAAAAAGTAAAAATAAATACAAAAGGTATTCTCCTATACATTAGGTCTCTATTGTCGGATAGTGAAGTATACCCTTTTATCATTATCACTAAATCACACATGGCTTTATCTAAAGTGATTTTGGACAGACAAAGCTCATAGGTAAGCTTTAATTTAGGAATACAAATGTGATGTCACTACATTTATAAATATGATATACGCCATAGTGTTAGTTTTCTTTTAAAAGAACTCAGAATTATATAATTTTAAATTTATTCTATTTTCTTGAATAATTGTTTCCACCGGTTAAACAACTGCAATTTAATAACATCGACTCGTTATGTTTTATTATAATAATAATAAGTAAGTGAACGATATGTTGTGATATGTGAAAAGTTTAACATTAATTTAAAAATCCCTTTTTAATTCTACCGATAATGTAATCTATTCCGATGCAATTATATAGCTCGCATTCGCGTCTAAGAACGTTCAACGTTTTTAAAATTTTATGTTTTTATCACTCGAAGTACGACTTGTCAATATTTTTTTAGCTAAGTCTCGATTTATAAAAAAATATTTATACTTTCTTATAATTATTACATATTTTTTGTTACAAATGAATTTCTCAGCTCGTTTTATTAATTTACTTTTTCTCTTTACATAATGAAAATTATCGCACAGCGTTCACACTAAATGTTTTAACTATATTATATATAGTTAAAAATAAATTGAGTTAATTTTAATATCACAACAGAAATTCGCATTTAATATTTATTTCAACTAACTATGAAAACACTTACCTTAAATACAGCCGGTGCTAACGGTATAGCAGCTTGGTTGTGAAGATGTTTTTTTGACATTTTTTTTTCTTTTCTTCTCCGTGACTAAGAAAAATTTTATTCGATTTCTCCGCAAATATTGAGAAAATCCTTTAGGAACTTGTTTAGAATTGCCTTCTAAACAAGCTTCTTTAATAAATGTGCGCTTCGATTTACAGAACGTAGTCGTTCCGCAAAACTTTTCGCTTTGCGAAAATTATGAACGCATCCGAGGGAATCTTTGTTGAAAAAATTGTTTTCTATACGATTTTATCTAAAAATGTATTTTCACTTTTTTCAATAATTTGAATTAGTTCGAAATAATGTGGCAGTTTAAAAATTATAAATAAGAATTACACGCCAGCAATAGTGCGTCGTATCACTCTCGCGGTTAAATCGGCAATGGACTGGAGAGTCGCACAGCGCACTCGCGTCGCGACATGGTATGCCGACTTCGTTACTTCAGTTCGAAGCCGAGTTCGAGCCGAAGCTGAAGCTGAGTTGCCGAGTGACGTGAACGATTCTAGAGTTTCGGAAATTAATAAACTGAAACGTTACGACTCGGCTGGCCAAGCGCACTTATAACGTCACGTCAATATGTCAGTAACAACCGGAACGCTACCAAAAATTGTATGTTCCTTCCAAGAATAAACTTTTCGCCACGCCTTTTGCTTCAAATTAGTACGACACTGAAGTATATAGTATTGGGGATAGTTTGAAATGATGCCCGACGCACGTGACAATCTTATGCTAATTTGTTTTTTGACGTAATACGCAATTACGTTTGCATAGCATACCATGCTTTCGCTTGATAATAATACTGACATTATAAAACTATCACAATGCACGTATAAAAGCTACATTTGTCCTAGAGGACAAATGAGAATAGAGAAAATCTTCCACAATTATATAGAATATTTTGCTCAAAACGCCTCTTAATTATTATCTGGACAAATATTTATAATTTAAACGATGTCTTGCCGTTATAATCTTTACAATATGCCTTCATTTTATTCGAAATATAAAAACATCGAATTTATATTTTATTACCCAGAATAGACACGTATTATGGTACTCTCATATTAGGTATAATTATGTTTTTTTTTTAATTGCATAAGTTAATAATACTAGTACATATTATTTCTGATGCAATACTTTCAATCAAAAGTATAGGCCTGTAGTTCAGTAGTATACCTCGAGTACATAATAAAACGATATTCTTTGGGGTGTTAAATCTTAGTAAGTGTAATTAATAAGAAATAATATATACAATTTTTTTTTATAAAAAGAAAAAAAATAAATCTCTTCACATTATAATAACATCTTTTAAAAGCATTTATAATGTGAGAGCAACACACAACACAAACACAGACTTTATCAGTATACATCATGATTTGTTAGTGATTAAAAACGTTACGGAATGTATATATAATCATAGTTTTCCGCTAGTCTATAATTCTGCGAAAATATTTCTTGAGTTCTATATTTCCTCACGACACTTTTCCGTGATAATTGTCAGCCGATATGATATTCACCTAAAGTGTTTTACTAAACGGGGAAAACCCGAAAAAACAATAGTAAAGTCGCCAAAGTTTTAATATCACAAATGATAATCGAACGCAGAATATCTAAACCATATAGTATTATATTTTATATCGTCATGTTAAAATTACGTTAACAATTCAAATATCTCATGCGACTATTCACATAATCGCGACTAAAATAAAGACGATATTACAATGCACGCTTCATACGATAAAGTCGAACATGGAAACTTGACAGAAACACTGTAAAAGGATTTACAACTTATATATAATACATCACTATAAAAATTTATGGTTAGAGGCTATTCTTGCATATCGAAAAGCTATGGAAAACTCCACTGCGGCGGCGACGCGGAATCCTTCCTACTAAACGAAATATAGGCTATAAAATGGTATTGTTGAAACACTAAGCATTACAGGTCGTTAATCATTAAAATTACGAGTGCTATGCCATAAAACTGAGATATTACTGGCCAGCGTTCCGCGGGTATAATTCTAAAAAATAATTGTCGCCATGCTGTAAATATAGTTTGTCAATACAATATTAATTTACCTGTAGCAAAATTCAGTGAACTAACTACTAATGTGTCCAAAATGCATGTGCACTTAAATGAATTCTTAATACTTTATTGTTTTATACGAAAATACAGTATAAATAAAAAAAAAAAACACAATTGACAAACTCATTGTTATCTTTGATTGTATCAAATCGCTCCAGTGACATCATCTATACTAATAAATAAAATTACAGTGTCTGCTTGTAATATCAGAATAGGTTTTTTTTTAATTTTTGTCTGTCTGTCTATTTATTTGTTCCGGGTAATCTCCGGAACGGCTGAACTGATTTTGACGGGACTCTTATTGTTAAATAGCTGAAGTTACTCGGCGTAACTTGTAAGAAATACTTTTAATTTATTTTAGTACCGAAAAAAATTAGGAATCCGTATAAAAAAATTAAAACGCAGTGAAAAACATTTGAAACGCTGGCGCAGCCGCGGGCACATAGCTAGTTAATCATATAAATCATTATAAAACAGACTGTCACCATTGCTCGTGGTATTTGGATTAAAATGAAACTATCATTTCTACATATTTCAATTTCTTTTTTTAAGTTTAGCGTCGTGAACTCGGCAGAGTGTAAATTTTTTTTTTGCTTCCTTTCAAGTTATTTGAAGACAACAGTGTAAATGCTCTCTTGTTATCTATAATTTCTACAGACTAATCTATAATAATCTGTAAATAAAAATGAAGTGTCTTTTTTAATGTAAGTTTTTTCACAAAATATATATAAATTTACACAGACACCTATACCCAAAAATACAATGTTTAAATTTGTCTATCTGTTTGTTCCGGTTAATCTCCGGAACGGTTGGGCCGATTGAGATGGGTCATTTTTTTACGGTTGCTTATAAAAAAATTAAAACACAGTGAAGAACATATGAAATGCAGGCGCAGCTGCTGGTACACAGCTAGTTGTGAATAAAATACGATTCAATGTACAGTTTTACTGGCAGGATTTTTAATGTATAATAGCTAGTTTGAACTGTTTGTAATAAAAAAAAAAACAACTTTTTATTAAATACATAAGAACGTGTGTATACGACACCTATACCAAAAATACAATTATTATAATTTTTCTGTATGTTTGTTTCTTCCGGGTAATCTCTGGAACGGCTGGAACCAGAATCAAAATCAAAAACATCTTTATTCAATTTAGGACCTAAGAAGGCGCTTATGAACGTCTAAAACACTACCACCGGTTCAGAAAACAACCCGGCCTAGAAGAGCCGGCAAGAAACTCGATCTGGTTCTTTTTTTTAATAAATATAATACATATCATTTTTTCCCCGATATCGACAAGACTTAATTTAGTAGATAGCTGAAGTTAATTTAAATGACTTAGCCTACTTTATTTTTCGAAAATAATTAGCGTTCCACGTAAAAAAATAAAGTTCATGAAATCTATACTCATAAATAAAATTGAAGTGTCTGTTTGTAACGTCAAAATAACAATTTTTACTAAGTGGAGATGAATGTACACACTGTACCTATACCAAGAAAACAATTTTTTAAATGTTTGTCTTTCTGTTTGTTCCGGGTAATCTCTGAAACGGCTGAACCGATTTTGACTGGACTTTTTTTAGTAGATAGCTGAAGTTAACTGCGTGATGTAGGGTACTTTTGATTTTCGTAAATAAATAGGGTTACACATGAAAAAATTAAAACTCATAAAAGATTGAATGAAATCCGATTCAAAACATAGTTTTTCGGGCAAGTATGAGAAATAGTTTTTCTTTATCTTAGCACTAAAAAAAAATCGGATTTCGTATAATAAAATTAAAACGCAGTAAAGAATATATGAGACGCCGGCGCAGCCGCGTGCGCGCTCACGGCCACTTATGAATAAAATCGGATTCAATGTACAGTTTTACTGACAGGTGTTTGAATTTGTGAAAAGTATCTGTTATCTGTAGCCTTCTGTTAGTGTCAAAAAGAATTTAAGATAATGTTTAGCGTTCCTAAAAAAAATTACAAGTCATGAAATTGTAAACAAAATACAATTCAATGGACACCATCGAAACATTATTTTCCAATTATTATTTAAGAAGTATATTACGCAATGAAGAATATATGAAATGCGGGCGGAGTCGCGGGCACACAAAATATTTATAATGAGTAGTATTAATAGGTATTAATGCATGCTAATCATTTGGTTATTTTTTGGAAGGTTGTTTTTTTTTTTGTAACACGTGTAAATTTTAAAGCATTTTTAGTTCCAGTTTTCAAGTATAATTACAGATTCGAGGTGAATATTTATATTCACCACACGATAGTCTAATAATAATAAATATATCGGCAGTTCCCTTTCATAGAATTATTGCGATATTTAAAAACTTGGGAAGCCCCGAACAGAATATATAAAAAAAAAACAAGTTTTGATTTCTTTAGCGATAGAATAGTAGAACCACAGATAAATTATTACATAATAGTTTTTGGTAGACGTTCTAAAATTTTAAAACTTACTTAATAAATAAATTATAGTAGTAGTTTAAAACTACTTCATACAAAATAGGCATCGGGTAATGTTTTGGAATAATTATTAGTTTTTATTAACCCACAATGAGTGTGCAATATTCTTCATACAGTAATTCACATTATCAATTCTCTGCCGTAGTGCGTAGTGTGATACGTCAAGATTTTACCAGTTTTATCTGAGACGACAACGTGTCAATATCAATCAGTCTCTTTCATAAATAAAACAACTCAGAATTGAATCGTCACACAATATAGAGGCTCGTGTAAAATAATGAATAGAGAACCATTTAGCGCTAGCACGGTGCTAACAAATCGAGCAAATTCATGGCGCACTACGGTAAATTCAGGGATGTTTATTTGAGTTGAACTTAGCAGTTTATAAGTATTTCGTTTTAGTAATGTTTTAAGTCCATTATTTTCAATTAACAAAAAATATAAATTGATTTCAGCCTGATTATAAAAACAATCAAGTATAATATATCGCCAATTACATTGGTATAATTACATAATTTTTTTTTATGTATAACTGTTAAGAATTTAGGATTTTTAATTTATATCAATATATTATTTCATATATACTAATAAATATATTTGAAGTGTCTGTTTGTAATGTTAAACTTATTTATTTACTAAATACATATTAATGTATATACAATACCTATACCAGTTATATATTTGTTTATAAAGTTTGTTATATTGGTTTTCCAAACCGGTTGTAGCACTTTTTAGGGCGCCTTTTTAGGGCCTAAATTGAATAAGATGTTTTTGATTTTTTTTTTATACAATTTTTAAATTTTTCTCTGTCTGGCTGTCTGTTGGTTCTGTAATCTCCGGAAAGGCTGGACGGATAATGACGGTACTTTTTTTTAGTATATAGCTGAAGTTACTCCGGGTAGCTTTAATTTTCGGAAATAAATAGGGTTACGCGTAAAAAAAATAAAGCTCATAAAAAATTTAATGAAATCCGATTCAATACACAGTTTTACGGGCAAGTGTAAGAAATAGTTTAACTTTAGCTTAGTACTAAAAAAAATTGGGTCTGTATAAAATAAATAAAATGAAGTGAAGAATATATGAAACACGAAGGCAGCCGCGGGAACACAGCTAGTTAAAAATATGTTTATTATAATACATTCACAGTTTCTATAACATTGTATGTGACTAATTATAAATATAGTACAATTTCATTTTCGAAATGCCGAAGTATAATCAATAAGTCTTACCCACCGATTCATAATATGGTGCCGAGATATAGGCGTCAAGATTTGACACTTTGCATAAAATACAAATGGCACAGAGAGACATGGAGAGTGCCATGGTTGGTATTAAATTACGAGATCGAGTAAGAAATGTTGAAATCTGACGTTAAAGTTAGCGATGTTAGAAATACAGTCATGAAACTTAAATGAAGTTGGGCAAAGCAATATAAACAGAGTGACGGCAGGCAGATTAAAACATTGATAGAGTGATGACTTCAAAACAATAAACGAGGAGTCTGACAAGCAGTGGTAGATGACCCAGAGAAAACGATGGTATTAGGAAAAAACCAATAACGTAACATACCATTGTTTATGACATTTCCTTCTATTTTCCTGTTAACTAGAACTCATAGACTAGGTACCTTATTTAACTTCAGTTGACGTGATTATTGACGTATTCAATTGGATGGCGTTAACATAATTAAGAGAAACAACAATTCATTTAATGTTATATGTAAATATGTACTTCTCTTTTATTATTGTATACTTACACATTCGTACGTAGCCATGGACGTAAGAATACAAACGTAAACAGTTTCCATGCGTAACTGTGGGTAATTCAAAGAGATAGAAATAAATGAAAAACTATCCAATGCCGGTTGAAAATAGTGCCACCCCATATATTCTCATGGTTATCGTAAAAAGCGACTAAGGATATATAATATAAACCAGGGGAGGGGCAGCAGCAACCTCTGAATACTCGCCTGCCAAGCATTTATGGCAAACTCCGTCCTTATTGGGAAAATCTATGTCCAGCAGTGAACGTCTTATGGTTGAATGGATAAATGAAAACTATACATAGAATATACAGTCGCTCTCTGTTCCTGTCTTCTTATTTGGTAACTTCCCCTGAACTATGCGACGGATTCTGACGGAGTATCCATTTTCATATAATATTAATATTGTTCAGATTTAGATAAGTGATATTTAGTCAAAAAAATTGTAATTAGGGTTCCGCCTCAAAAACTTAAAACTCATTTAATTGTGAATAAAATACGATTCAATGCATAGTTTAAACTGGCGGGTGTTAGAATTAGTGAGTAGTATCTTTTCATTCCGTTAGTAACAAAAATAATTTCAGGAAAATGTTTATTATTATTATATATTATTATTTTACTTAAATTTTTATATTCGTTATTAAAAAGTATATTACGCAGTGTAGAATTTATGAAGCCCGGGCGGAGCCGCGGGCACACATCTAGTATGTAAATATAACTTAATAATATTAAATAGATTCTTATTAAAGATAAATTATCTTTATTGTTTATATCTAAAAATAATAACGAAAATCTTATTTGTTACATATTGATATGATGATTCGTCCCGTTCATCTCATGGTAGTACCAATTAGTTTTAAATTTCACTTTAAAGTGCTACTCATCAGGAGTGTTGCGGAAAATTTCCTATATAAGATACATATAGGCATTATTATTCAGTACCATTTATTTTGAGGTGTAGTGCGATCATACCAATTATTATTGTGATTTTCCTGAACGTATGTTATCATTTTTTATCATCATTTCAATAGATTCAATTGCGTCACCACGTAATATGGGCATGTTGCACCATATACTGAGTCATATAAGATAAATGATGATTCTATGGTTCCTAAGGTATTCTAAGCTCAGTATCCTAATTACTTCACTAACAACGATAAGATCAGTCTTGTACGCTATTGGCTGTCTTAAACACGGTGATATCACTGCAGACTAGTATCACTAAAATAGTAGTTTAAAATTACAATTGTGCTAGTCGAGATCTTTAACCAATTGAAATTTATGAATAATTATTTTAAATATACGTGTATTCCTATTCGAATACGAACTAATAGGGAACAATACACAATCGAGTCAAATGGTTATTAGCTAAATAAATTATCAAAGAAAAAAAAATTGTTACACAGTGTTGAAACATTTTTTTCTAATCCAATCAAACGACCTTACCTACATTTGGACTTGTTATCATCCGGGGGAAACACCTGAATGTGTACGAGAAATGCCTATAGGTATAAAATTCTATGGATGATTGTAGAGTTGGTATTTTCCGTTACTAATATAGTACTAAATGTAATGAGTAACGAGTTTGAAAAACAAATGATTTAGACATATTATAATATACAAGGAAGTCAAATTGAATTTCATCGTACGTCCTCATCGTTGGTCATAAATTGAACGTACCTTCGGAATGTACACTCGGTTAAACATTATATAATAGAAATCTATACACAATTTCATTTCATACAAACATTTTAATATATCACATCATTATCCTAACGTATTATAAAAAGCAACATATCATTGAACGTCATTGCATTTATAAGTATAGAACCAACCTAACCTATTAATCACTACGTTGTTATATTTACATATGTGTATATTTAGGTATATATTTAAAAAAAAAAAAAACAAGGATAATCATTAATTAATTTACGTTACATTATATAATAGTTCAATATGCAGTACTTTGCCTAAGCCGTGAATTTAAATTTAACAACATTATACAGAATATAAAACAAACAACTAACAAATCGGGTAAGATTTAAACGGTGACAATTTATTTTAGTGTTTTTGTTATTGATTACTAATATATATACTACTATATATATACTATCTCCTACGCGGTAATTAATTGGGTTTGAATCCGAACTTTCTAAGTCGGACCAAACCACAGAGAATGTGCAAATTTTCAATTATGTCAGTTGAATAGTTTTAGACCAAACACTGTGACAGAGAAATTAGAAATATGTAATTAATTTGTACACATTTATAATTAATACATTTGTTATAATTTGTTAACATGTATGCATGTAGAAAATTAGACAAGTTTGACATAGTAAGCGACTGTCATAATTTTAATACAAGGAATAAACATGCATTAGCAGGTTCAGGTTGTAGGCTAAGTAAAACTCATACGAGTTTTGAAACCGATAACATAATTTTATTTACAACTAACTGTGTACGACAGCGTTTCGTGTACTTTAACTGCGTTTTAAATTTTTTATACGCAACCCTTCTTATTTTCCTACTTTTTTCAGTACTAAGATAAAGTAAAACTGTTTCTTACAATTGTCCGTAAAACTGTGTATTGAAACGGATTTCATTCAATATTTTATGAGTTTTCATTTTTTTACGCATATTCCTATTTATTTCCGAAAATCAAAGCTACCCGGAGTAATTTCAGCTATATACCAAAAAAAGGCCCGTCAAAATCCGTCTAGCCGTTCCGGTGATTAGCCGGAACAAACAGATAGACAGACCGACAGACAGAAGGTCAATAATTTTAAAAATTGCACATTTGGTATAGGTATCGTATATTCATTCATATTTATTTAGTAAAAAAATATAGTTTTGACATTACAAACAGACACTTCAATTTTATTTATTAGTACTATATCATATGTATATATGATACCTTGTGCCTTATTAGGTTGATTAGTTAGAAACATAGTACTAATTGATTGAAAAATCACAAACAGTGATAATGAGATGAATACGATTGGAGAATATACTATATCCGGGAATGATAAGCTTAGGTATTGGCTCGTTGAATAAAATGTAATGTAATGTACGCACTGAACGGAGCCGATCCAATAAATAATAACTAAACATTTAGGAACAATACATCATACGACCATACCATACCATGATCCACTTCATACTGATTTCCTAAAGTGTCAAAAAAAACGCTATCAAAATAGTAAACACTTAATCGCGACGATTTTGAAATTAAATTATGTCTGAATATGCATTATAATTTGTACAAAAATTTCGAAAAAATTTACCAATGAATAAATTTCAATGTATTAGTTAAAATTAAAGTGAGTATCTGCTGTGAATAACCACCAACAAGACGTTACAAGTCAAATATTTTTCAGTGGAAACTCATAGTTGAGTAACATTTGCTTATATAATATCATACATCTTGTATAGTGTTCAATTCTATGGACAATTGTTTGAAAACTTTATTTTCAAAAAATATCAATTTTAGTAAATCTGAAGTCACGAATATGTAAAACTGCTTCTAATTCTTTTGTATTGAATATTTGAAATTTTGAACAAAAAGAAGAATATTTTGTTAATACTCTGATAAAATTAACGTTCATTATTAGTCCGCGAAACAAAAAAAAAAAAGAAACAGAAGAAACTTGAACTGTTTTATTTTTGACTATTTATATGTAATCACTTATATAATACACCACATATTTCATACGGCAGTGAGACTACCACAATATATTACTAGCTACAGTTTTGAAGATCAATATAGAAAGGGGAGCGCCCCTGGCCTGAATGTGGCATTGAATGGACCTGAGCTGCCGAATCAATGCCGGTGGCGTCTCACCGTCTGTCTCCCGTTTGACGTCATCAACAAAGAAAATTCTATAAATAGATCGCCATAACGTTCCAATGAAATATGGGCGATTTAAATTGAATTATTTGACCAATGAATATTCTTAAATATTATGTAAATACTTTTTGACCTTTGCGAAAAAGTTTCCATATCTTCTCATACTTTACTGTAATAATACATTTATTATGAACGGCATTGTAATTTAAATTAAAAATCTAACATACATTTTGATTCATTTTAACAAAGCATTTATTGTTTCTGTACGGGGTTAAAATTAAAACAAGACTATCAAAAATAATAAATGTAAACTTCCTAAATTGTTCACGACGTGCGTTTCTTAGTAAAAAAATGTGTGTGTACTTATGAACGCACGTAAGAAGTTATACCTCCCTACCTCTCTGATGTAATAATAGAAAAAACTAAAACGTTGACAGCTAACTTTAGGGTGTTGGTTTTTCGTGACGGTATGTGCACGCATCGTGTGTTGACTAGATATCTTCAGGGTGTCGTATTTTCGTGACCTGTGAGAGCAGCGTAAAAATATCCTGTCAAAATATTTCCCCAATGCGTCAAAATAAGAATAACTTCAAAAATATGTATTAATTGTCATTTACATTGATTTTTTTTTTTTCGCAATAAATACACAACTGTTTTCATATTGTTGTATCAGGTTTCCTGTAAGTTAATTAATTATCTAATGCAAGTTGAAAGTTTCAGAAATACCTGCCGATGGGAACCACACAAAACAATTATTCTAAACCAATTTTTATTTCAACGAATTTTGAATTTATAGATACATAAAATTATTACCTAGGTTTTTTATATGTGTTTATTGTTGAAATGTGACCTTAAAATATTTATAATGTTTTATTTCGTTTCTATGTATCCATATGTCATCAACTTTAATATTATTTAAGCTTGAGAAATGGAACTTATCTGTATGTGTGTGTTTTTAAATATTAATACGCCATTCAGGTTTACTATCGGATCCTAGCACACAATAGATCAAAACACCGAATCCTAACCATATGATACAGTTCAAAAATTAATTGATGCAAGTGACCTTGCGGATTTTTTTTGTTAAACTTGTAATTGTTCATAAATTTGCATACGTCGTTGTGAAATCAATATCTATATACTTTGTATACAAATACATATAGCATGTTTTATGTGACAATTTTCTGGCTGGCCGATGACTATACCATATTTTATTATACGACATTTTTCTAAGCAAACCAAAGTAAACTCTAGTCATAACAGTGAAAATGTCGAAATCTTCAAAAAGTGCATATAGCAAATTCCTATTCATTTGAAATCGATGCATTGTGCTATTTTCAAAAATACTTACACTGTTATTTTATTATACAATTAGCTGCGTGCCCGCGGCCCCGCCTGCGTTTTATTTATACTTCACTGCGTTATATATTGTAGTTTTTAAATAACCATTGGAAAATAATGTTTCGATAGTCCTTTGAATCGTATTTTGTTCACAATTTCATGAGTATTTATTTATTTTACACAGAACCCTAATTATTATCTTTAATTTTTTTTGGAAATAAAAGAAAGCAAAAACATTTTTTTCATTCAAGCACTTGACTTTAAACCTGACCAATGAATCGTTATTTATTTACAATTGCCAGTGATTTATTTTTTTATGAGGAAGCCTTTTTCATTTTTTTTTAACTTGGAATGCGAATCCATCCTCCATGCGAATAGATGCGGCCCCGGTAAAAAGGCCACCTCCCAGACGGTCTCTCCAGTGCAATGGAAGTTCGGGGCTCCTCCCTTTCCTCCCTTGGTTCTGGAGAATGATGTCATCCGAATGGTACTGGATACTGGATAACGGTACGAGGAAATTGATGTGGGGAATACCGATAGTCACCGGCAGCCTAGTTTTCAGAAGCAAAAATTGTAAAATGACTTAACTATGAGTAAATTTTATTTCATTTGATTGATTTTATTTGATTTTACTTGATTTTTTAATATTTCATTTTATTTATTTTTACAGTTTTAACCTTGATCTCCATTTAATCTCATTGTAAAATTTGATTTACTCGAATTTGAATTATATTTAATTTTTTTTTTTTTTTTTTGTTTTAAGTGTTTATTTCTATTTTATTTTATTTACTTTAATTTTAATATGTGACTAGATTAACTTTATTAATTTTAAATTATTGACATTGATTTTAATATTTATTAACATGTATTGAGATACAATTTGACCTTTTAATGCAATGTAACTAGAATTAAGATTAATTGACATGAATGGAACTGTCGAAATAGGCGATAAACTGTTATTGTAAATTAGGTAAGGAAATAGAATTGGGAACTGCAATAGCCATAAGTATAGAACAGCAAAAGAACGCGCAGGTAATAAAAATAAATCAAAAAAGCAAACACTGAAAAAAAAATTGTATTAAAAAAAATCGCTGACAATGTTAGGGGCAACGGGACTATAAAAAAAATGGTACTGGATTGTGCCGCTCAGATTCCATCATCCTTACTACCGCTCAGACCTAACGAGGCCCTAGCCGAAAGGGTAAACCTCTCGCCATTATTGGCGGTCTATAAAACGCACCACCCATGTGGTGATCCGCCGTACATTCCGCTGCTTTGTGACCAGGCAAACCGCACCGGTAACAAAGTTCGCCTTTGTCAGTGGCCACGGGGCAGAGCGAATGTGTGTGCCATAGATCCATGCACCTGAAACATCGCAAGGTTTCAAGCGCCCCGAGCCACCCCTAATTCCCCTAATGGGCCCAGCCTTAATCGCTTCCACGTTACAAGCCGCCATCTGTGAGACGACCCACACGACCTCCTCCTCCGTCACGGCGTCCTCCAGTCCGACAATCCGGACGTAACCCCGTTTCGTCGGCCTGGAGAACACCGCGACATCAGAGATTAACGTCTGGAGTCGGGTAGCAAGACCATCCGTCAGCTCCACGCCACAGGGATCCGAGATCTCTACGATCCGAGAACCCGTGACAGTGGGGCGGAACGAGATGTCCTCTATGCCTAAGTGCGCAATACCTACCCCTCACGCGTCTTCGCTAGCACCTTCTTGTAGTTCACTTCCCGGTCTACCGCCTCCAGCTGCAACGTTATAACCACCGCGGCCGATTGCGGTAGCTCCGGGAGCTTATGATTCGGCTTTGACCTCTGCCCCGGTGCACTCAAGCATACCGGTACCGAGGCCGCAGCCACCGCCACCAGCTTAGGTTTCTTCCCTCCGTTCTTCTTCCGAGCCACTACCGACCACCCGGAAGAATAGCCACCGTTCGCCTTCGCACCATCCGCCGTAGTGGTGCTAGCACCACCTGGTCTGTTCAGGCCTCTTGATCTATTCATACAGGAGGAAACGAGCATGGCAGCCCTACGCCTCACCCACCTAGACTTATGGCAAAAAACGGGTGGGTCACAAACCAAAATATGGGACAGAATGGTAGGTATACAACCCCTTCTCAAAGCCCCCTGCGACTAGATCCCTAAGATATTAATATTCGACAGAATATATAAAATACAGCTTATTACACAGATGGATCCATGATGAAATCTGGAACAGGTGCGGGAGTATTCACGCAATATCTTAATATGAAGCTATCTACAGTGTTGGATGAGCATAGTACTATATTCCAATGTGAATGTGTTACTACTATCCAAGCAGCAAATGCAGTCTTCTAAAAGAAGATAAGGGACTTTGGTATCCGAATTCTCTGTGATAGTAAGACCGTACTTCAAGCGCTTGAGAGTACTTCCATCACCTCAGGTCCCATTTACGAATCTCACCTTGCATTGCAACGCATAGCGACAGTCAACAGGGTCATCCTACAATACATAAAGGGTCACAGTGAATCAATGGGTAACGACGCAGCAGACGAACTGGCAAGAAGAGGATCAACGACACTCTCACGAAATTCTTACATACAGTACTTTTAGATCATGATTGCGTCAATACCCACACAGCACTCACAGTGAGAGATGAGCTAACACTCCTTCCTGGCTTCAGACAATCTGAACAAGCTGTTACGAAGATATCACGGAGCTTGGCCCGGAGACAGTTCAGCTTATATCGCACTGACCTTCGCCTAGTGGTGGGTGTAATGATGGGACATCGTTCACTTAATAAACATTTATTTACTGTGTTTGGCTATCATCACCGCGAATTTACCAACATCCCAGGCAAAGCGAGCTGACAGCCTAAGACGAGTGGCAATATGTGCTTGCATCGCAATTCTTTCCGCGTTCCGCAAGAATTCAACCACATTCTTGGCAATTTTCATGACTTCCTTTAGTGGCATAACCTTAATGTTGGCCTCCTTCAACTCCTTCTCATAAGATTGTCAGTAAAATTATGCATTGAATCGGATTTTATTCACAATTTTATGAGTTTTAATTTTTTTACGTCCACTACCTACTAAAGAAAGATAACACAGGATAAGTTAAATTAATTTCGCGCTCTGTAATTTGGCGTGATTATAATTTTGGTTTTATTATAATTTGATCACTTACTTATGAAATAATGTAATGGGTGGAGAGTAGGTAGGCTCCACAAGGAGGTGGACCGACGATCTTGTGACCAATGTCCAACAGTGGACGTCTTTCGGTTGAATGGATAGATAGATGGGTATGTATCTATTAATCTAAAAACATCATTTTGAAACAACGATGACTCAGTCAGTCATCCATTCAAGTATTACGGAACCGAAATGTTGGTAATTTTAACCCCTCCTCCTTGTCAGCAATATTAAGCAAGGATCTTACCCTTCCCAACCCCTCCCCTGCCATGATCACGTAGCGTTATGACAACGCACGGAACAAAAAATTGAAGCAAAATATACTGCTTACGTAATCAACATTCAGACTCTCTCCCCACCACCATACCCAACTTCCAAGTAGTTAAACATTGTGATAAAATCAAAACATATATGTTATAGCATTTTATAATATACGCTCGCTAACCAAAACCATGAAATTAACAATCAGTTTCGAAGCTCTCTAGTTTTTGCGAGTTGATTTAATATTAGATGAGACAGTTGTCAGACACTAACATTAATAAAAATACGAAAAATAATTCAGATCTGTAGATTCGTCGGTGTTAAAAATTCTCAATCTTTGTTGATTAGCGTCTGACTGACAAGTCTACACTAAAATAGTGGTTTCTGGTCAAGGCCCAAATGGGTCAATATGAGGTACCAGTGCGAGCCACACTTTAAGGAATGGGTTATTGACACCATGTATTAATTGACATATATTGAGGAGCTTTCAAACGCGAATTCCTCATAGATTTTCTATTCTAATAACAACTTATGAATTGATTTTTGCGATATCGCGGGTCGCACAAATACCGTCGAATGGTCGAATGTGGCCTGGATGCCGCAGTTTGAGGACCTCTGGACTAAAGGATCTTTTACTCATTAAGATCTTAGTAGCAAACTGTTTATCTTTTTGAACAGGCAAAGGTGCTAAATTAATAAGTAATCACTTCTTGGCTTCTTAGTTTTTTTGTAATTTTTATTTATGTGATACGTCATTTGTCGCACCTTGGCAGTTAAGTCGATTTGTATCCCGTGACGCCAAATGACGTTTTATATTTTTCATCAGACGAGCGTGACGACTAACTTTTTTTTTTTTACAAAAAAATGTTATTTGTAATTGTTTTACCCCTCTATTGCTTATTAAACCCTTGAGCACCAACCTGGCGTTTATGCCAGCTTTCCATTGTTTTCCTGTTGTCTTCCTATTGTTTAATTTTTATGGGTAATCAACATATTAATATACTTCTAATCTATAAATTTTCACTAAACTCGGTTAAACAGTTTTAGAGTTAAATCCTGAGACAAACATAAACGGATAGACAGACTCACACACATATTTATATTTATATGAAACATTCGAAACTAATAATGTATAAAATAATGATGACACAAAATTAAAAAAAAGAATATAATCGCACAGACACTTCCTAAAGTTTTATTATTAGTATACATAATGCTGACGTTTTTTCGATGGTAAAGTAATTTCGAAACCAATCAGTCAATTATAATGAATAAGTGTAATTTGAAACCTAGTAATTATTATTACCTATCATTTTCATAATAAATTCTGTTTATTTCGTCCGCAGTCATTACACTTAGCAGCAGCACGGTTGCTTCACAGTTACTTCTGGAGCTCTATTCTATTCTTAGAACAAACGCAGATTGTTTTTTTTTGGTAAGTTGAAAAATACCTTTGCTTATCTTAAGGAATTGCATGTATTTTTTGTTTTTCTGTTTAGTCCATATGTAATCGAACTCGAACGACATTAACAAACGAACTATATATTGGCGGCCATTTGGCGCTATCAGTACACGTGTGATGACCCAGAAAAGAGCCACGAGGCGTGGCTCGATTTACAGTATAAACTTAGTCGATTGTAGTTCTTTAGGCTGTATCCTGAACCAAGTTATTCGAAATCTTTAAGCAACTTAATACAGATATAGTATAAGATTTTAGATATACTAATAAATAAAAATGAAATGTCTGTTTTGTAATTTCATCATTTTTTTTTACTTAATAGATGTGCATGTATAAACTATACCTATACCAAAAATACAATTTTTAAACTTTTTCTTATTAGTGGTAAACTCCGGAACGGCTGGACGGATTTTGACGGGACTTTTTTTGGTAGATAGCTGAAGTTACTACGGGTAACTAAGGGTACTTTTAATTTTCAAAATTAATTATGGTTACGCGTAAAAAATTATAACTCCTAAAAAATTAATAAAATCCTATTCAATGCACAGTTTTACGAATTATGAGAATTCTTGAATTTATGAGAAATATTTTAACTTTATCTTAGTACTAAAAAAATTAGGGTTTCGTCTAAACAAATTAAAACGCAGTGAAGAATATATAAAACGCAGACGCAGCCGCAGGCTAACAGCTAGTTATTAAGATAATGGTTTTATATAAAATATAAAATTCGTGTTTATACATTGTTTGGTTCTATTTTCATCTTGTTTCTATATATAGGTATACCATTACTAACGACTCACTCAGACTTCGCACAGGAATATAGAAATATTATAATAATTAATTAATACATTTAAAAATATTTAATTAATAAAAAATAAAGCCTATACTTGGAGTTATCTTTATATATGCAAAATATTTTTTTTTTTAATTGGTTAAGTAGTTTCTGAGTTAATCTACAACAAATAAACGGACAATTTTACCTCCTTATTATAGATTTTTCTTGATTATTGTTTTATATCCTGTATATATTCAGGCTTTGACCACAATCTTATTTGATATGAAGTGACGATGTGGTCTATAATGGTAAACACACTAAGCTTTGAGCTTTTGATTTTCAAGTGATTATTCCGGAACACACTTATTGGTGCTTGGAGACAGATTTTCAAACTTGTGGGTGGTAGTTGCTGTCCAGACGAGCATTATTAGAAAGTTCCTACCACCGTAATTTGGTTTCTGTTAGTACAGAGCGTGGATATGAATAAACAACGCCGGTCGGTAACGCACTGCCTTTATTCATAACATAAAATTACTTATAATGTGGCGCAGCCACAACATCATTATACGTACATATATAACATCTTCCCCCCTTTATTTTCCAATTAACTAAAAATATTGTTTGTAATCTACATATGATATTTTCCGACGAGGACGGCTAGGTGGATTTTCTTGGTTACGATGTTTTCCTATACCGAAGACTCAGTCACATTATAGAATTGGGGCACAGGTATCATTATAGATAGAGTTGAGGTTCGAAACTAGGTCCATCGACGCAGAACCTGATCATACTACCAATTGAGCCATCATCGCTTCATCATTCGCTTAGTTATTTATTAATATGTCGATTACTCATAAAAATGATACATTAGGAAGACAATAGGAAAACAATGGAAAGCTGGCGTAAATGCCAGGTTAGTGCTCAAGGGGTTAAGATAGCAAACAGTTATATACAATTTTTATACGAAGGAATTGTAATAAAAAACAATTAGGTAGACTTAAACTATAATCATACGAAAATAATGTTTTGATCGTGCACAGTCCATTGAATCATATCTTGTTCACAATTTCATGAGTTTTAATTTTTTACACGGAACACTAATTATTAAACGAAAAAATACTTCTCATAAATTCAAGCCCTTGGCAATAAAACTGAATACTGAATCATTTTTGTTTTCACAGTTTTTTCTTCTGCGAAAGCCTAATTATTTTCGAAAAATAAAAGTACCCCAAGTTATTCAGCTATCGAACAAAAAAAGTTCCCTCAAAATCGGTCCGATCCAGCCGTTACGAAGACTAACCGGAATAGACAAACAAAATTTTTAAAATTTGTATAATATTTTTGTTATACTTATCGTATATACATTCATATCTATTGAGTAAAAAATAATAATTTTGACATTACAAGCAGACACTTCAATTTTATATATTAGTTGTGAAGTATAGATGACACGGGGAACGGAGGATCTGAATGATCAATTAGTTAAATAATGTGTTTGTTTTTTCTCAAAATTATACCAATATTTTACTTACTTATTGCTGAGAGGGAGGGGTTTCAAAATGTTCCAATTTTGCCTACGTACTGAACGTCCTATATACATTGCGTATACAATATCACTTACAACTCAAACCATATAATGTCTACTTAGCGTTTTTGCGTCATAATTAAAAGATTAGACTTTAGTATGATTCTATCGAACATTAGCGACACTTGCCCCGATATGTAATTAAATATTTTAAAACTGTGAGAAGTGATTAAAAGTGTTCTTTTATGCTTTTGTAAACGCAACTGGACTATTAACTTATATTAAATTTGGTGAGGTACTTCAGAAAAGGATCATTGCTCCATCTCAGTGTGCGACCGTATTTCGTAGAATTTTTAGTAAGCTCGCATATAAGAGAAAAGTGTAGAACTCACACCATGATATTGTATTATCCAAAACAAATATGGATATTACTTGAACAAAATACAAAAATACACAAAAAGTTTCTGAAATATTTGTCGCATATCTACAAAAACAGAATCATGTATTTCCTGAATGATCGTTGAATTATTGATAATAGCGTAGCTCTAAGAAGCTATTTATATTGTGCAAGAATGATGTGTGAAATTTTTAAAGCATGCTACCAATTTTAGAAGATATGGTACACAGAAATAATTAACACGAGCTTCAACATGTCAAGGAATGCGAGAAAGACCCCGTATTTCTACTATTTTATGTTCCTGTAAGTGTTTTTGATTTTCCAAATAATTAATTAGTAATAGATAGAAACAAGTACTATAACATAATCAAGCGTATTATCTATACTAATAAATAAAATTGCATTCTCAGTTTGTCATGTCGAAACATTTTTTTTACTAAATAGATATGAATGCATATAGGATACCTATACCAAAAATACAATTTCTCAAATTGTTGTCTGTCTGTTTGAACCGGTAATCTCCGGAACGGCTGAACCGATTTTGACGGGACATTTTTTGTTAGATAGCTGAAGTTACTCCGAATAACTTAGGGTATTTTGCTTTTCGAAAATAATTAGAGTTTCGCGTAAAAAAATTAAAACATGAAATTTCGAATAAAATCCGATTCAAAGCATAGTTTCACTGACAAGTGTTTGAATTTTTGAGAAATACTTTTACTTTATCTTAGTACCGAAAAAATGAAGTAAAATAATTAGGTCAACTCCGGAACTGTTGGACCGATTGTGACGGGATTTTTTTTTAGGGTTCCGTATAAAATAAATAAAACGCAGTGAAGAACATATGAAACGGGGGCACAGCCGTGGGCACACAGCTAGTTAAGGATATATATTTGCTAATTATAAACTTTATGTCTATTCTATTGTTCATAATTCATACCGTTTTGATCTTATATTACCTTTGTTAATTCTGAGAAAAAGCTTTGTTGTCTTTATCAAGACCACGCCTTACCTTCTAAGTATTAAACTATTAAGTTACTTGAAGGACTACCTATTACACCGTATCGTAATTTTATTCAGAACTTTATTTATATTCGTTTTTTTAATGATATCTATATCAAGGATTTAAGCGATGATATCTTAGTTGGTAGTGCGGTTGGAAACCTACCGATCCAACCCCAAAAATCAGTATGAGGTTTCGGTGAAGGAAAACATCGTGAGCAAACCATAGCTAGGTGGTGGGGTATTTTCTAATAATGCTCGACTGGATAGCTACCACCTTCAAGTTATTAAACCTGTCGCCAAATACCAACAGGTGTTGGTGCTTGGCGCGATTTTGGTCTATCATGTTGTCGTCCTTGTTTTTTAATCATTATATTTCAATATTTGTCTATATATTATGTAATTTTGATGGCATTTTACGTGATATAGTGTAGTTATGATACACAAGTGTAGTGAAAATAATGACACGGGCGTGAATTCTGAAATGTTCCAATCATTCTCGTTGTTGTCGTAACGGTAGGTCACCATTTTGCTACATTCATTCATTTATTGATAGTGTTCCTAACATCTGACTTGGCTGCATGGTCTACTAGTAACTTTGCCTTTTCCTTAAAAAGGAATAAATGGAAAAAAAAAAAAAACCAACAGGTGTATTCCGCCAGCATTGCTTCAGAAGCAATATCTCTAGGCTTTAGTGTGTTTACCATCCTAGAGCACATCGTCACTTAACATCAGATGAGATTGTGATCAAAGTAATAAAGAGCCTATATAGTGTAAAAAAACCCAATCTATTTTAATTATTAAAACCATTTAATAGCTCATTTACTATATTCAATTGACTTTTAACTAACTGCAGTGTAAGGCTGTGAATTCACCGTCTGAAACATAGAAAGTTAAACTGTTTAAAATTATTATTATATTATAACAGTTACAAGTTCTATCTACATGTCTAATCATGAAGTTTCATTCACCTGATCATTATAGTATTATTAATAACTAGATAACTTTTATACAAGCGCACATTAAAAATCTGAACGGTGTGACAGGAAACTCTAGGTTATTTTGTAAACAAAGTGACATATTCGATGGTATTAAGTATCCGTAAAATGAAACAAACCTATTGTTTCTATCAACTATCTGCTATTATGACTAAGTAAGCAGTTTTAAAGTATGTTTCTCAACTAAGAAAAAAATGATAATAAAACTTTTATTCTATGTTATGAATAAGGACAATGATATTCAATACAATAATATTATCCAAGCCATAGAAAGAACTAAGTTGTACAAAGTAGGTAAAGTATTCTTTTTACGGCTTCAACTCTTCGCACATTAAAGTGAAATTAGTATTAACGAATAACAATTCAAGAGATTTCTTATTGATACTTTCTTCCTAAATAAATTTCAGTATTTATCTGATAATTTACATATCATGAACGTCTTGTTGTTTTGTTAATACAGCTATATTTTAAGCAGCTTATAAATGTACTTTTCAGTTAGATTATATAATAAATGGAATTATGTAAATCAATATTTTATATACTCTTCGATAATAACCCCGAAATAATTGTTTACTTAACTTTATCACATAGAAATTAGTTCTCTATATATTACTTTTGCTTGGATTCCGAAACACGCCATTAGATCACGCATCTCAATTTCACGATTTAATTGTTAAACAGTTTAATCCTTGCACTGTTTGATTGTCAACTTTTTTGATTGAAGCTATGACATTTTCTAATAATGCCCGCCTGGATAGCCACCACAGTTTGAAAATCCTGTTGCCTAATACCATGTATTAACCAACCTGGAACACATCGTCATTTCACTTTAGATCAGATAGTAGTCAAAGCACTGGGCCTATGCCGTGTAAAAAAACTATTTAACGGTTTGGTTGTTTAACTACTTCACCGTTGAACTGTTCATCTGTTTAACTGGAAATTCATAACCCTAAAAGTCCTTCAAATTTTAAATTCCCGCTCGAAAACGCTAGCCGCCAGGCTGCTTTAGTTCGTGAAGTTACTTAGGGATAGAATTCTTTAAAAAAAAAAATCAATTTTGAATCGATTCGAATTGAAGCTATCTTTCTAGATACGTTTTATCATTTTATCATTAATTTTCATTAAAATAATAAATATTAATTTATATTTTTGAGAAATAAAATTACAATATTGCAGCCATTAGTCACGTGACAATAGACGCCAATCAGAGCGCGTGACGTCACATGGTGGTCACAATTTCGCCTCGAAATTTCATACTTTGACGACGATGCCTTCTTAAAGTAAATTATGACTTGGTAGATATAGTTCTAAAAAGTAAGAAATTACTACCATTCTGAATGAATAATTGTTTACATCGTAGGCATACGCGACAATGGATTTATAGTATATTGTATCTGCCGCAATTAGTATTAAAAAGCATCGCTGGGAATTTGGCAATAAACTAACTTGAATTTTCGTTTTAGACAAACATCGTGGAAAACATTTTAAAGTAACCACTATCGCATTAAAAAATATGTCATCGAGCACAATTAGTTATGTTCCGAAAGTTGAGATTCGAAAAAGATTTCCGAAAGTTCCGATATCGATCTCAAACATCTTGTATATTTTAAAAGAACTAGCAGTCCTCGCGACTCCGTCCGCGTGGAACTCCGTATTGGTAAAATAATGATGTTAATAAAATAGATATTATTTATAATTATTTACAGTATTAAATCTCTTAAATTTTTCTCGGTTTCATTAAAATATTGCAAAGCGTACAATGGCAGACAATTTTGTATCGACTTAACCCCTTAAGCACTAACCAGTTGTTTTTTTTTTTTTTTTTTTGACGGGGGAAATGCATTTACGCACTACCCTTACCTATTGTATTAGTGAGACCGAAGTCCCCCAATACAATAGGTAAGGGGGCACGGAGGGACGAACTCCGTGCCAGTGTGGCACTCGCCCGGGCGTGAAGCGCCCGGAAATACCCACTAAAACCCCCCGGGGCCGCCCGCTGCATTTGGGATGGGGGCGACACGGGGTGGCTTAAGCACTAACCTGGCGCTTACGCCAGCTTTCCATTGTTTTCCTGTTGTCTCATTTTTATGGGTAATCGACACATTCATTTACCATTATCCTCATATTTTTCGTATCTACTAGCTAACGTTATAAATATTCCTTATCAGATACCATAAATACGATTAGAATAAAACCGATTTCGGTATAGTCGTTCTCCAGTTATAAGTGAACTAACGAACAGATAGAAAGATAGAGAGATGTTGTCTTTTATATTAATGTTTTGATTAAATTAAAACACAGAGAAATATAGCATTTGACCAAAATATGATTTTAAGTGACGATATGACATGAGATTGTAAACACGTTAAGCTTAGCGGTATTGCCACTTAAATCCATCCATCCAACCGTAAAGGCGTCCACTGCTGGACTTGGTCTCCCCCAAAGATAAGGACGAAATTGCCCTAATCGCCACGCTTGGCTCCTGGGTTGGCGATCGCAGTGTGTGTTTGTGGTCTTCAGAGGATGCTGCGGCCCATCCCCTGGTATATCCCTTACTCGCCTTTTACGCCACTTAAATAATATAAGCCAACTAACATTTCATATTATTTACTAGCCGTGTGGCCGCGGCTATGCCCGCGGCTGTGCCCGCGTTTTATATATTCTTCACTGCTTTTAATTTTTTTATACGGAACCCTAATCCTATAGCTTTTTAGTACTAAGATAAATCAAAAATATTTCTAATAAATTCAAACACTGGCTCGTAAAACTGTGCATTGAATCTCATTTGGTTTAATTTTTATGAGTTTTGATTTTTTTTACACAGACCTCTAATTATTTTTGAAAATTTCCTAATTGAAAGTATCCTAAGTTAGCCGGAGTCACTTCAGCTATCTACCAAACAAAGTCCGTCAAAAACCGTCAAGGCGTTCCGGAGATTTCTTAAACTTTTGATTATACTTCAACCAAACAGATGTTTGTTTTGCACCCCGTGACGTCATTCGAGACGCCATGACAAACTGACGCGTTTTAGTTACGAAATGTGAAAATGTTTATAAAATTACTAAATAAAATATGTTACTGTTGTTTTTTTAGCGAAATATTAATATTTTAGATAAAGTAGACCATAAGGCATATTATAAACCTATTTCTGAAAAATCGTCTACTACCCTAATAACGTACTGATTTATATTGACGCCGCATCCAATGACTTTGGCACGGGCCTCAGGTGGTTTAGTTACGCAACTGATTCTGCTATAATTATATATTACTTGATAGGTTCAAACCCACTATTTATTACGAGAATAGAAACGACATAAAACATAATTTTTAAGTAAAAGATATCCAAAATAATAGTGTAAAAGAATATTATATTTCTTATAGAAATTGGTGTATCAAAATAATACAAACTACAGTTTCAAAAACATTTAGGTGAATTTAAAGGCACGTGGAATGTTATAAAATAAGTATGTTATTTAATTATTATAAATTTAAAGAATTTACAACAACAATACAATGTATTGCCAATTTATATAGTACTAAAAATATATGGCTTGTTCAAAGATACGTCTCCTATTTTTCCTTCAAAATAGACCATAAAAAAGGCTGAGCACTGAAATAAAAATAAAAATCTAACAAGAAATAACTAACTTATAAGCGTTTTAATTTTATCCTAGAGAGAACAACTCTATGCTAAAATATGACTTCAAGTTTTACGTACTTTGTGCAAGTTCTATACTAACTTTTTTTTTCGCGGGAAAAACTAGCTATTTTCAAATAAATTTAATAAATGAATAATTAGTAAATTATTTTATTCCAAACCAAACTTAAAAATAAAAAATACAACTTTGTATAATTCTATGCAAACTATATTAAGTGTGCAAATACGAAAAAAA